>ML781524.1:97818-197614 GCA_009831015.1 Picea engelmannii | reverse complement strand
GGTCAATCTCGTCACTTAAGGTGCCTCAACAAGAGGTTTAGGGTTTCTGCAACTGCTTCTGCTGGTAACCCTAGCTACAGTGCTTTTGGAAGCTGCTCCTGCTAGTAACCCTAGCGACAGTTCCTCAACGAGCTCAATATCTATCGGCTATGTTTCCTTCCAGCGTTTTAGGCTGACTGAAGGGGTGTGGGCACATAACCTGTTAGAATATATAAGATGATGTGCTCGTTTTACCATGACGATACCCTCGTCTCCCAACCACAGGCTGAAGCCTCCCTCCGAGCACCTTAACCTTGACCTGAGAATTCCTCCGGAAGCAAACCCTAGGCTAGATAGCCAAACAAAGAGCAGCGCATCTCTCCCCAAGGATAGCGCATCACAAAAAGTTGATCAGATAGTCCAAACCCTAACCAAGAGATATCCAAGCCAAATACTGAAACTTGTTGTTGCTGCAGCTGCACCTGCAACCCTTCTCCAAACCTGCGCACCAACTGGGAAAACTGCAGTCCTAAGATGTGACTAATGAGAAACTGGCGCCCTGTATTTATAGTGATCTTGCCAGTTTACTGGGGCCGATTTCTCCTTCTGGATATGTGTCTGTTCAGTATATTATTATTAATTCTGGCCGACCTCTTCTCTTGGAGGCTAATAGCCTAATATAAATTATATTCTTGAGCCGACAAGGCTTCTAGGGTTATTAGCCAATTCATTAGGGTTTCTCTTGCTTCCCGGAGTCTTCTATTCTCGTCAGGTTCACATGTAGAGGTAAATACCTCCCGCAACTACCATAATATTAACATGAGTCATGATTTATCGTTTCAGATTGGGCAAGGAGTGCAGATAACAAAATAAGTGCTTCTTGGATATGTTTCAGTTTGAGCTTTGCCACGATATCATGGGCTAGTAGGAAACAGAAGTCCGTTGCACTCAGCACTGCAGAAGCAGAGTATATTGCAGCTTGTGATACTTCTACAGAAGCAGTGTGGCTCTGTAAGCTAGTTTTTGGACTGTCTGATCAGGTGTTGGATTCGACCATGATATATTGTAATAATCAAAGTTGTGTGAAGTTTTCAAAGAACCCGATGTTCCATGACAAGTTGAAGCACATCGAGAACTCTGTGATAGAGTCCAAAGGGGAGAATTGGTTCTCCAGTATATCTCCACAGATGAGCAGATATTTTGGTAAAGCCTCTGTCCAAGATGAAAAGTTTGTGTACTTAAGGGACAAGTTGGGACTTGTGGAGATGACTTCCATATTGGAAAGGGAAGTGATTACTCCCAGGTTGGGAGGGAGCACTGATATGTTATTGGTTTATGGACAGTCATTTTCCAGTTTGGAAAATGGTCCAGGTTCGACAGCCACTTTCCAGTTCGGAAAGTGGTCCAAGATTTCTTACAGATAGTCATTTTCCAGTTCGGAAAATGGCCCAGAGCGGACAGTCATTTTTGTAACGAAAATGGTCCAATAGATTGTTGATGTACCATAGATAGTGATTCCCCTTGTGACCAATGTGGGGGAATGGTATAGGACAGTCATTCTCCTTGGCAGTCACTCTGAGTAGTGGTCAAGCAGAATGGTTTGCAGCTTCACGCAATCATTCTTTCGAAGTTCACAGTTGTGAGCAATTTCAAAGAATGGTCCAATGTAGGAGGTTGGTGATGGACAGTCATTTCCATAGGAAATGGTCCGGACAGTCATTCCCTAGGAAAGACTCATTCTCTCCAGGTTGCACTATAATTAGTGCCGAAAGAATGGCCCAGTTAGGTTGAATGGTCTAGGTTCAGCAATCAGGGACAATCATTCCCTAGGGCAGACTCATTCTCTCCAGGTTGAACTGTGATTAGTGCCGGAAGAATGGCCTCATTAGTTGAATGGTCCACATTCAGAAATCAGGGACATATATTCTTCTATGCTTGGGAAGAATAGTCTAGATATCCCATGGTTGATGTTTAACTTTCAAAGGGCAGATGCTCTTCCAAATCTCACAGATGTGAGTGGAAGAGTGGCCCAGATGACTCAGTTTGTATCATGACATTGTTGATATTAGATGATATGATTGTTGTGGAGATTGTATGTCTCTGGACAGTAGTTGTATGCTACTGTGGTGGATGTGCTCCACCGGTAGTGACTATGTGTCACTAGTTAGTAGTTGTGTGCCACTAGGAGTGGTTGTGTACCACTGGACAGTAGTTGTGTACTACTATGGATAGATACAGTTGTGTTATATTGGATGGCATTGTTCTGATTGCCATGGAGACTACCACTAGTGTTGGAGATGATTGCCAACTAGATGGATAGTGAGATGATGCAGAGGCATTGATAGACATCATGCGAGTACAGCTTAGAGATGGTGGATTGACACCATGCTAGTACAGATTAGAGATGATGTAGATGGTACTCCACATCATGCTAGTACAGATTAGATATGATGCAGAGCATCATGCTAGTACAGCTTAGATATGATCATACAGCTTAGAGATGATGCATTGGAGATGATCATGCTAGTACATATTAGATATGATGCAGAGCATCATGCTAGTACAGCTTAAGATATGATCATACAGCTTAGAGATGATGCATTGGAGAGGATGGTTCTTGGAGCCATTGAGGACATTCAGCATCTGTAGGAACAATCATTCTTCTAGAAAGCAGGTCCAGATTAGAAGAATGGTCCTTGTATCATTTTGTTGAATGAGTGACTTATTCAGCATCATGCCCAATTACTCAGATGGAGTATGGCCTCGAAAGATGATGCAGTTGATGCTATCAGATGATATTGATAGTGGTGATGTTGCTCGCAAATTGATCCATGTGATCATGAGATAGCTTGTGTGGCTATGACGATGCTACCTATTAATACCTCGCTAGCTAGGAGGGAGTGTTGATATTATGGTAGTTGCAGGGGGTATTAACCTCCATGTGTAACCTTTGGCTAGAATAGAATATTCCGAAAGCAAGAGAAACCCTAACAAATGTGTAGAAACCCTAGAAGGCAAGTTAGCTCGGTAAAAGAATTAATATTAAAGTATTAGATTCTAAAAGGTCAAGTCGGCCTAGACAAGTGACAAGAACCACTTTAAATAAGAGATGATCTAGCTCATTTGTACACACACTTCACACACACTCTCAGTCAAGTTTGGCGCAAGTTTGGAGCTGCAGTTGCAAGGATGGAAGGTGGATCTTCTGGGATGGTTCTCGATCTCTCTCTCTAGCACCATATAGCCTAAGATGTGCACCCTATCCTCTAGTATCTCTTGGTGGTGTTCTTGGTGATGGTTCTTGGTGGTATTCTTGGTAAGTGCAACTGCAACTGCTGCAGCTGAGTATTGCTCTTGTTTTGTGGCTTTGAGACTTTCTGTTTGGTGAGCTATCTTTGGAGAAAGATGAGCTCTCTCAGTTATCTGTTGGTTCCAGTGTTGCTTCTGGAATCATTCTATCTAGAAAAGGTTATGGTGCTCGGGGGTGGCTGCATGCCTATGGTTGGGTGACAATAGTGATATTGTCTATGGTAAAACGAGCACATCTCTTTAATTCTAACATTCCAATGACAGTCGTTTGGATTGCAAAGTAGATATATTTTGATAGAGTGCCAAGATTTTTGTCAAAGCAACACCAATAGATGCAGACTGACTGTGGTGTTTCATAATTGTGGTTATGATAGAGATTACGGAAAATATTGGGGGAGTTATTATTATTTCAAATTTGTCGTCTCAAAACCCTAGCCACACAAGGGACTCCATTGAAAAGTAAGTTATTTCTTCAAAAAACATAATTCTATCTTTGTGTTATAGCAAACAAGAGGTATTTTACATGAAAGGATGATGGTCCTAGTATTGAAGAATACATAAAAGATATGAAGTAGTCAAAAATTGGAGGTCTTTTGTAGTCCTAAATTTAACAAAAAACACTACCAAATGGTGTTAGTTTTTGGGGTAGCTTGGACAAGTACTTTCTCATTGCCAGTGCCCTAGCATGGGGAGGTGTTCGAGTGATGCTCTCTAGATCTTTAACTTTATAATTTTGCATTTATAAAGTTAAAGTGGTTTTTATTTAATGAATAAAGTGATTTTTTTATAACGTTGAGTGACTTTAGTGATTTAAGTCATCTCAACAAGAGATTAAGTCACAATCGTCAATCTTGAGAAGGCAAGCTCTAATATTGATTGTTGAGATCTTAGGGTTAGGGATTTGGTCATTGAGAGATTATAAAAGATCTAAGGAGAGTGGGAGATACACATAGTGATGGTACACAAAGAGTGAGTGAGCACTCAGGTGTGCAGGGGAAAGGGTCGAGAAAAGGGTGCAAGGGGCAGCAATGGAGATAGCAGCCAGGTGGTCTAGGCTATTTTCTACACCATTTGTATTTCCTCAAAAAAGCCATTATCCCAGAATGGGAGCCCTGATTTTATTTAATAAAATCATCACAGATCTAGATTTTCCAGGGGTTATTTACCTAGAAATCTATTGTGCAATGTGTTATGGTTTCCTAAATTTGCTTCCGTTGATTTAATTGTTTCATTGATAACCTAGCTATAATATTATTCAATAAAATTAGTTTTTACTTGGAAGTAATACCCTGGTGCTAGGTTCAAAAAATCAACATGGTATCAGAGCTAGGACTCTGAAGAGTGGCACTAAAGACTTTGGCACAAGGATTTGTAGGGATTGCAGGGGTTTTGCTCGGATAAAAGAAGGGAAAAGTATTGTTGGTCAGATGGCTACCAAATTGAGGTTTGAGGACAGGCTGGACGAAGCTACGAATTTTAGCTCATGGAAAGAGCGGATAGTGTTGTTGTCAGAGGAAAACGAAATCTGGGACATTGTGGAGAAAACCCAAGTTGTACCAACAGATAAAGCACTTTTGGCGGTCTACAATAAGAAAAATGTGAAAGCCATAAGGATGCTCTTGGATGTCATGAAGGACCATATCATACCTCATGTGTCCGAAAAAAAAAATGTCTATAAGATGTGGGCTCTAATAAAGCTTTATCGGAGTGGAAACCAAAACAGGAAGATGGTGTTGAGGGAGAAACTCAGGAGCACCAAGATGTCCAAGACTAACACAGTGGCATCGTATCTCACCAGAATATCACAGGTTCGAGTTGAGTTAACGGTTGTTGGAGAGATAGTCCAAGATGATGAACTTGCGAGGAAAGCTCTGAATGGATTCTCAGAGAAGTGGGCTCTATTCATGAAGGGAGTTGTGGCACGTGAAAAGATCCCTAACTAGCAGAGGTTCTGGGACGACTTCTCTTGGGAGGAGACTCAAAAGGAGGCTCTTCAAGGAAGTTAGACTAAGGGTGATGAAGACGAGGATAATGTTGCTCTTCATGCGAAGAAGAGTAAAGGAGAGAAGGACATGAGCAAAGTGAAATGCTTTGCATGTCATAAGACTGGCCACTATGCAAGCCAATGTCCAAACAAAAAGAAGAGCAAGAAGGAGACACGGGTAGCAGCATCAGTATCAAATGAGATCGAAGATTTTGATGAGAAGTTCGAGAAGGAATTTTCTCTTGTGTCTTATCTTTTAGGCAGTGGTAGTGCAGAGTTTGGGGACATTGAAGCATGGATTGTGGACAGTAGCTCATCTCGCCATATGACAAGAATGAGGTCGATGTTCCTTGTTGTTTCAGAGACAGGCTCGGACTATCATGAGGATTGTGGGACTAGTACCATGCATGCAGTAAAGGGGGTTAGACGTGTGAGATTCCAACTAGAGTCGGGAGGATCTTTGGAGTTGGCATAGGTGTTGTTTGTTCTGGAGCTTAAGGTAATCTTGCTCTCAGTATAAGCTTTGGAGGATGGGGGACATGGAGTTGTGTTCAAGCATGGACATGTGCTCATATATCCAGAGGAAGCTACCCTGGACGCGGTAGCAGTGCTTGGTGTCGGACAAGGGAGGTAATACAAGTTGTTGGGACAGCATGTGTGTAAGTCAAAGGGGATCTTGGATTCAGGATTGGTGTCAATGACAGGTGGTACCGTCAAGATTCTCAGATAGTATGAGATGACACAGTTGGATGCTTAGGAATGTGAGGAAACTCATAAGGGCATGATGAGCAGGAACGGGTCTTCAGCACAGGATCCAATGAAGGTGGCAGGGAAGCTTTCTAGTTCAAAGGGAGCAGCTACAGCAGCAGATGGAGTGATAGGGTTGGAGACAGATCCTGGTGTAGGTTCCAAAAGTACCTTTCTCGCTAAAAGGGAGTGTTAGTTTTTGGGGTAGCTCAAACAGGTACTACCGCATTAGCAATGCCTAGCATGCGGAGGTGTTCGAGCGACGCTCTCTAGATCTTTAACTTTATAATTGCATTTATAAAGTTAAAGTGGATTTTATTTAATGACTAAAGTGACTTTTTCGTAAAGTTGAATGACTTAAGTGATTTAAGTCATCTTAATAAGAGATTAAGTCACAACCGTCGATCTTGGGAAGGCAAGATTTAACCTTGACCGTTGAGATCTTAGGGTTAGGGAATCGGTCATTAAGAGATTATAAAAGCATATCTAAGGAGAGTGAGAGATACACATAGTGATGGTAAACAAAAAGTGAGTGAGCACTCAGGTGTGCAGGGGCAAGGGCCAAGGAAAGGGTGCAAGGGGCAGCAAGGGAGATAGCAGCCAAGTTGGCTAGGCTATTTGCTACAGCATTTGTATTTCCTCAAAAGGACCATTATCCCGGGACGGGAACCCTGATTTTATTTAATAAAATCATCACAGCGCTGGTTTTCCCACAAGGGTTTTTCCAGGGGTTATTTACCAAGAAATCTATTGTGCAATGTGTTGTGGTTTCCTAAATTTGCTTCCGCTGATTTAATTGTTTCATTGATAACCTAGATGTGATATTATTCACTAAAATTAGTTTTTACTTGGAATTAATACCCTAGTGCTAAGTTCAAAAAACCAACAGGTGTAAGTTGCTTAACTATGACAAGATGAAGGCACTTTTAGATGAAGCATATGAATAGTTATTTTCAAACTAATGGTCTCATGTTGGGAAGAAAGATAAAGAGAGTACCAAGGGTTTATTTTCATGCACAAATTTCATATTACAGGTTCATGGATGTACTCAGCAGGAAAATGTGATTATTTCTATAAACCCTAGTAACAAGCATTATTTCATCAATGTTCCCCGCAAAGCATATTCAAAGCACCAAGGGTGAGGGTGAGGATGTTCAAATTTTTAAAGATTTGAAGGTTACTATGGATAAATGTGTTGCATTCAGATTTTCATGCTACAGAAATGGATGATGTGGATATTGTTTTGAGATATCCTTGGATGGACTCAATTGACACAATTAATATTAATGTGCACGTGAATTTTATGAAGCTTTGGTACCAGAAAAAGAAACCACGTTGTTGGATATCTCTCTTACTAAATGAGAAGGGCCCAAGGGGGAATATAAATAAGTCATGGCAAGGAAACTAATTGCAGTGCCTACTAACACATCAGATGAAGAGTCCAAAGTTGAAACAAAAGAAGAGCCTACAGAAGTACATGAAGAAAAGCCTCAAGAAGGGCATACAAAAGAAGAAGAATGTAAGGAGCTAAATGACTCAAAGGAATGACATGTTGAAAAATCAAAGAAAAAAGAACTGATAGCTAAGGTTGTTGTATATTGCCACCCACACCACCCAATGAAACAACAGTCATCAAGGCAAGGTCATGAATGTCAGCAAACTGTCTATGGACCAACATGGAACCAAAAAGGCACTCAGTATGAAGGTACATGGAGGACTAAAAGCAATGCATGGAGATATTAGAGCAGCACAGTGACAATATGGAACCAAAGGAGCAACAAGAATCAAGATCAAGGTAGCAAGGCCATAATTGAACCCCATGTCCACATTTCACTAGGATGGATGGATGCTCATGCCTGGTATGAGTTGATTACATTGCTTAGAAGATCATATCATATGACTTCAACTCATGTTTTGGTGACAAAATATGCGAGGGGGGATGAATGTAATGTGCCAAGGGAGGAGAATGTGAGGTACCTAGAGAGGTACCCAAAGGGGATAATGAATGTTATGTGGCCATAATCATGGAAGAGGCCCACTTGGTAGTTGATGGATAATAAATAATCCCACTGGGTAGTTAGAGGAAATAATATAATAATAGAGGTATTTGGCATAGACTCCTAGGAATACTCGTGAGAAAGTATAGATACACGAGTATAATTGTACTGAAATATGTTGGATTATTTGCATTGTAGCAAGCATGGATTGTGGGGTGATACCTTCCATAAGGAGTTTTTAATGGTGTTACCCTACCTTAAGGGTTCTTCTCTACGTTCTTGTGTTGTTTATGATGTGAATGTGTTTTGGTGTTTCTGGATTTAAGGGTTTAATTCTGAAGTTTAAGGGTTCTATCTTGTTTGTGATTCAGTTTAAGGGTTAAGGATCATAACATTTCTTTCTCCAATAAGCCACCATACCATTATTGTATTAAATTGCATAACTTACCAGCCAACAAAATCCATATATGGCATGACCAGACTAGAAGAGAGAAAGTAACCAGGTTAAAGGTTATAGTTTTCATACCTAGAATATCACGAACATTCTGCAGGACATCTGGAGATCTTGGACCAGAGGATGTAAAAGATGCCTTGCAGATATCATAAAGCCTCTGCACTGCTGTCATAGTGCAGGACCGCAGTTCCTAGCAATGTTGAAATGCTATGCCCCGCACCAGTGAACCTAACAAATATCTTCTCTGAAAAGCTCAAGCTACAGACATTGAAATAAGGAAAACACCAGTTTCTTTGAATTATATTTGCCTCCCGAAATGTAATTTGCAGTGTGCAGAAGATATACCAGCAATTTCCTTAAAATTTGTTATCTTCACTATCGCATCTCCCAACATAACATGAGCAAGTGCCACATTTGGTCACTAATTCTATCCAAATCAAATGCTTACATTGTGGGTCGTCAAGGGACAACAATAGCAACATCACCTCGAGATTGACATTGGATACTGATAATCCCAAGTAAAAACATATTTCAAGCTTCCAAAATGTTGATTGAGTCCAGGTTTACTTCAGAAAATAGCTGCTAAGAAAAAGAACCTCTCATCAGTCTATATTGACATGAACAGTAGTTATAAACAAAGAAATCAATAATGCAAGTCATTTTACTATGAATTCCCCAGTTCATAAAATCAAGCATTCTTACCATGTATGAAACTGACATTAGCAGTTAAACTGCCCTGTGCCCAATGTAACTTTTCAGGAGTCTACACTTTATAGTTTATACAGAAGCTTGAAAATGTGCATGTGTTTGAGCAATAAGAGTGAATAAAAATAAAACAACATTTAAGAAAAAACAAGGTCCCAAAGTCTTAATTTATTTCAGGATTACAATAATTATGCAATTGTTTATACAAATTTGAAAAAGGTAAAAAATATTGGACAACAAATAACTTCAGTATAGTGACAACACAAACTATTATGTGGTTTTATTGTGGAAAATTATACATAAAATGAATCAAACAACTGTCAACTCAATCCATATTCATAAAGATGCACATATTGATAAAGATTCACATATATTTTTAATCCTTTAGGTGATCACTGCAAATGTTAACAGGTAGCTATAATAACTTAAGAAGCTAATTGAAAGAATTGCATGAACATCAGCAATGTCAAGCACAATTTCTATTAAATCATCAAAAATCACAAAAGGCTTACACAACAAAGTAGAAGTATAAGCACTCCAATACTAAGAATCAAAGTTTAATAAAATGAGTTTAATGCGTAATAAAGGTCATAATATGTTGTCAGGAGAGGCGAGCCATGTTGGTGAAAGCAGAGAGCTGATATTGCCCCCACCGACGTTCAAATCCTCAAAAAAAAGACATGTTTTCCCCTCATGGCTTGGAACTTGGCACGCCACTGCAAGGGGGCCATTGATTGGCAAAAGCTGCCATGATCGGGCCAGGAGATCACATGCCCCAAAACTGTTAACTGGTGTTCCACATCTTGATAGGTGAAGGATACCCTGGTTTAAAGCAAGACTCTCAATTTCCAAGGTCACATTATGTTAAGTGACCAACTATAAATTATAAGGTATCACTAATATTAAGTGATGGTTGTTAGCTCAAGTAGCGAGCACGACTACCTAATGTATGAAATATAAAGTGAACTGACTCAGTGTATCAAATCACTCCATTTGAATAAAACATTATATTCCACATCTCATGTATTTGCATTCATATTTTTTTACATGATATCAAATAAACATACTAGTTCCAAGGAATTTGAAGCTTAGAGTTTCGTTTTGGAAGATGTGCCTGAGCGAAAACAAGACTGAGAGTTCGTTGGACCTACAAGTTTTTTCATTGGGCCTACAATTTTATTTCATTGGCTCGTAAAGAAATTGAGGCAAGTTTATTTATTAAAAAGAGTATTTTAACTTTTTGAAGGTTTATACTTTAGAAAAATGTGAAGACAGATAATTAAATGCAAAGAAGAGAAGTTGTGCCAAGGAAAAGAGTGCATACCAAATGCGTGGGTACAAAACATGACCCACTCCCACAAAGCACCATACAGATGCACACACCACAAACATGAGTAGAAGAAACTGACCAAGCGAGGACCAAGGACAAGCAAAAGAAACTAGGACTCTTGATAGCCATATGCCCAAACACATGATCATAGACGTGCAACAAGAATTTCTCATACACAAACCCCACTGTAGAGGCACCCCCGACTAGCCCAATTGCAGAGGACACATACATAAGACAGTGGACAAAGAAACCATATAGAGTGCAAACAGATCAAAGATGCCATACTCATGAAACATGAACAAGACCAAAGGGCATACAGAGCATAAATCGTAGACGCAACACGAACAACTCCATATTCAACGGACAAAGCACAAAGTTGAAAGAACAAACACAAAAACTAATGTTCAAACAAAAAGACCAGCAAAAATAACAAAAACAAATTTCAAGAATAAATTTCTCAAACAATTGTGTACCTTAAAAAACACAGAGTTTGCCCTAGCAGAAACCACAGAGTTTACCCTAGCAACAGTAAAGTCCGCTCTAGCAGAAAAAGGTGTTTTTTTGCTTCAAGATTTAGAAGTTCAATCAAGACGACACTTTTTTCTGAAAAAGGAAAGGCATATAGTAAATTTGGATGATTTTAACAAAAGAAATTTTCATATGTGGGAAGTAAAACTTCAACTACATTTAATGAACATCAATGTATAGACTGTTGTAAGTGGTACAGAAGCCAAACCTACACAACTTTCTAAATTAGTTGAATGAACATTAAAAGATAACAAAGCAAAAACCGTATTGGTTTAGGAATGCCAAATACTCAATTTCACCACCTAGATCTATGTAAAAACTAAGGAAATCTGGGAACAATGAAATAAATTATTTGGATTGAGGGCTCACAATGCGAAGTTCATTTTAAAGAAGCAGTTTTTTGTACTTAACATGAGCAAAGGAGAAACTATGCTTAGTAATGTTAATAAATTAAATGTATTAATACAACAACTAGCAAAAGCAAGTATATGACTAGAAGACTATACCAAAGGGCAGTTGTATTAAACAACGTACCCATGAGATATAACAACATTGTATTCACACTGAGTAATATTCCATCACAATCTCTAGAAACCATGATTTCATCTCTTATGGCAGAGGAGAACCATGATATTGTTGATGAAGAAACGAAGGAAAAGCTTCTTTTTAGAAGAGGTAAAAGCAAATAAAAAAAAAGGCAATGCTAAAATAGGAAGAATGTAATTTTAGTGTGGAAATTCAAGCCATGGGGCTTAGGAATTTCGAATCAAAGCAACTGACGTACTTAAAGCCAAGATGAGGAAGGGTGAAAGTAGCAATTTTGCTTGGAATTCAGATGAAGACAAATTTGATGAGGAAGAAGATGATTGTTTTGAAACTTTAAAAAAAGACTCCCTTTTAATCATCAGCGCAGTTAAGTCTATGAGAAAAAGGCTACATTAGTTGGAAATGCTCCACTTGTCAAGGTGAATCTATAAAATCTTGTCTTCGCAGAAAGGAGATGCAAATCCATTGATTGCTTATATATATATTTAGTAAAATCCTGCTTTCAAAAAAGGAGACACCAATCTATTGAGTCGATTGCTTAGGTGTATATAGTGGAATCTACCTTCAAAAATGAAGGATACAATGGTCTAATGGAGCATCAATGAAGTCTCAAGATATGGAGATAAAGCAAAGCAAAAAATAAAACATGTGGTCTTCTACAATTTCCTAATCATCTTTGTAAAAGTTCTCAAGTTTTTGAATTAAGTGGCGGTTGATAGTTGAAAAATAGTATTTTCATGTGAAGGGGGGTGTTGTAGTATTAATTGTTAGAGTAAGTAGCTCGGGCAGGTACTTTCGTGCTAGGGGTGTCTAATAGTGTGGAAGGGGCCCCATGATATCTAGACAAATTAGTGATGCTGGGGATCACTTAAGACAACATGAGATTAAGTCACAACTGTTGGATGTGACTTAAGTTGTCTCAATGCTTGATTAAGTCCCCACCGTCAGATCTAGATCTTCAGGTGAAGATCTAAGGGCCGGAATTGAATGAGAAAAAGGCTAGGGTTTATAAAACACCAAGAAAGCCTCATTTGCTAGACATCTCAAGAGAAATCGACCAGCTGAGTGAGAGTGGTTCTTCAAGAGAGATCAAGTGATTGGTTGAGTCAAACCAATCAAGGAGGAGCCAAGTAGGGTCAAGAAGAGGTCACGTTGGGTTGAACCATAGAAGGAGCCGACTAAGGGACCAAGCAAGCAGATCTGAGCAAGATATCAGCTACAGAGGGTGAATACAGGCAGCCAAGGAAGAAATCGAGCCACCCAGAACTTGCACCAAGTAGCTAGGAGGTCGTACGACTAGTACGGATCTCAAAGGAGGCTAAGAGTGTGTTGTACGGATGCATTGAGGGAAGATCGGGTGAGGTTGAGAGCATTGTGTCCTAGCACAGCAAAAGAAAGAGAACCAGAGGAGTTGTCGAAAGGTTTCAGAGGTGGGATTCTTGAGCTTCAATAAGTGAAGCAAATCTGGACCTGTGAAGAGTTGTGGGTGTGATGCCCTAGTTGCTCTAGGGATTGGAGTGTTATTTTGTGTGCCTGAGAACGACGATCTGCCCATGTAAAAGGTTGAAGATTTGACCCTTAGTTGTTGGTATGTTTTCATGTTTGTTTGAAGAATTTCAGTCGTGACCAATGCCGGTCTCCGAGATTGTCATCTATTGGAGGGTGCTTCCAATTTTGTTCCATGGAAGTGCAGGCTGCAAAATCTCTTAAAAGAGGATGAACTTTGGTACCTTGTGAATTATTTCCCACAAATCCCAAGGAGTTAGCATGTTACAACTCAGATTCTCTACAGTGTACCCTACATTTTTCACAAGATGTGACCACTATGATGAGCCCAAAGTGTGATGATTTCTTTGTATGTGGCCATGGCGGGATGATTTGATGTACAAGTGTTGGTTGGAGGTGTTAAATTTATAGCAGCTGCAAGAGCCATTCTCCGGGAGGATGGCAAAGACCCTAGCTAAGGTCTAGGGCCCCCAGTGCACTCCTGGGGTATTTGGTTTGGGACCAAACAGTCAGTGCCATGGCAAAAAGACCCTTCTTAGGGCCCCCAGTATATGACTGGGGTTCTTAGTCTGAGACTAAGCAGCTAAAGCCCCTAGATATGTCTAGGGCCCCTGGAAATGTCCAGGGTACCCATGCCTGAGGCATGGGTTGATCCATGGTCTTGTACCATGGTGGAAAAGACCCTTGTGAGGGCCCCCAGTATACGATTGGGGTTCTTGGTCTAGGACCAAGCAGTTAAAGTCCCTAGATAAGCCTAGGGCCCCTGGAAATGTCCAGGGTACCCATGCATACGACATGGGTTGATCCTTGGTCTCTGACCTTGGTGGATAAGACCCCAGAAAAAGTTCTGGGGCTACTTGATCCTCTATCAAGTATTTTGATGGTACATGACCTTCCTTGTAGAAGAACATAACCACATGAGGGATAAGTCCCATATGCAGTGATGATAAAGTAATAAGGTCACCTTGAAAATGATTAAACTAGTATTGCCACCTTGGAAACCCTTCCTTACCCCTACTTGTGTTGATTTGGGGTTTTTGTTGGTTTTTGTCTTTTGAGTTAATTTAAGTTTAAATTAAATACTTATTGTATCATGTTTAAATTAAATGTTTTAATTTAAACATGATTAATTTATTTAATTTTACTTTTGTTAACCTAACCTAAAAACTATTTATAGAACCCCCCTACCCCTCATATTACACACTTGTTCCTATGCTTTAATGCTTCTAAGTCTGCGGATCTCTCTTCATGTTGCAGCGCTTGTATGGAAGTCTGCCTAAGGTTGTTGCAGCCCTCTTTTGCTGGTGAAGACTCTTCCTTGTTGCGGCCTCTTGTATTTTCTGTTGGGGGTTTGTGTGAGGTGCGGCCATCCCTTCTATCTGTTGTGTGGAGTGAGAGTGGGGTGGCTCAGTCCTTCCCATTGCTGCTGTGAAGTGGGGTGTAGGTTGCGGCCCCTCCTGTTCTGTTGTGATGTGATTAGGGTGTGGCCCCCTTTCTTCCTACTATGGTGAGCCTTTAGGGTACTGCCCCTCTTCCTACTGTGATGAGTGTGTAGGGTGCGGCCCTTTTAATTGTTGTGAGGGTTGACAGTGGTGCGGTCTCTCCTTGTGACTGCTATGTGGGCTTACAGAGGTGCAGTCTTTCTTTGTAACCATTGTGAGGGTTGATAGAGGTGCGGCCTCTCCTTATGACTGCTGTGTGAGCTGACTGATACAGCCCCTCTCCAAATGACTGTTGGGATATGACTGTGGGTGCCATTCTCCATTTTCTATTGTGGAGTGTTTGTTCTTGTGTCCAGACTATGACTCTTTCTTTGGCTATTGGCTTTCCTGTGTAAGGGGTTTTTGTCCATAACAGTTATGTGTGAGGGTTTGCATGTACTCACCTACTGTTAGTGTGAGGTTTTAACAGTGAGAGTTCTTTGTGGCCTTATCCCTTTGATGGCAAGAAAGTTTTCTTCATCTCTTGGCAGGAGATCCAACCTATAAGGTGGATCTTTGACCTAGACTTTACCTAAGCATAATTACAAATGGTTCTACATCCTTCTTGTTGGCTGTGACTTCTTCAGAGGTAAGGATCAGAACAAGGTATGCTATCTATCCACCATTTTCAGATCTGATATATTGTTTTGAATTCTATACAGTCTGATCTATCTAGATCTCTGTTCTAGCATTAACAGTTATTAGATCTAAACGATATATTAAGTTTACCTCTCTGTTTCTACAGTTTGATTGATGGTTTAATGATCAGATTGGTTTTGAGTTTAGATCTGTATGTCTCTATCGATTTTAAGTTTAGATCTGTATGTCTTTATCTAAGCTGAGTTTAGATCTGTATGTCTCTATCTATTTTGAGTGTAGATCTGTATGTCTTTATCTAAGTTGAGTTTAGATCTGTATTTGAATTCAGATCTGTATTACAGTCTTACTCTTTAGATCTCCTAGATCTGTACAAGTAGTGGAGATTGATGTTTAAACTCTAGATCTAGTTGTTTTACTCATTAAATTTTAAAAGATATTACTGTTATACTTTACTACACAAATTCCAACAGGAGGTTTCCTAGATCCCCTTAAGTGGACGTTCATGGCATATCCTTGTAGCCCCATTCTCAAGGTGCTTGGTTTTATTGCTCCGGTCGACTATCCCTTGGAGGTGGTAACTCCCTCTAAGTCGAGCATTTATGTCTTGGGTAGGTATGCGGCCATTCTAAGCTGGATCTACTAGAATACATGATTTATGGGGCCCTAACCATTCACTTATAATTTTGCTATGTAAAAGGTGATTGTGCTTTGTACCCATGGTTTAGCACACCTATTTTGCCCCACATCGACCCTTTCTTTCTTATGTATGTACCACACTTTGGCCATGGGCCCTTGGAGGTGATTCTGCACATGATTATCCAATTTCACATTTCTCGAGGCAGTCTCACTGATTTTGAGGCATATCACATTTCTTGAGGCATTGGTCGTACTCTCCAAGGCACAGATGGGCTATTTACATCCACGTGGACACCCTCTACACTTGCCATGTGTCATATGCTAGAATTTCCCCCTCCTTTGGCACTTTTTTAAAGTGTTTTTGCTCACTAAAGGGGGTTGGCCTCACTTGGGGCACTTTATTACAGTCGTGGAGTTATTAGGAGCACACTTGGATGATGCGGAGGTCACTTAAGTGATGTTTCAGCTTGAAGATATGACTTGGCACTCAATTAAGATGATTTGATGAGGAGATGTCTTTCACATAATTTGAAGGTTGACTCATTCTTTTGACGTCATTCTTGTTGTCGGGGGTTTTATGACCCATTATTTGACTTGGAGAGTCATTCCCATGCTTCATGCAGGTGCCTTGACCTTATATATGGACATGGTCATGCTTTGGAGACATATTTCAAGGATTTATGGGCATTATTTGAGCACTTTTTGTGGATGTCGTTCCCTTTCGAGGTCATTCCCCACACTTTCATGAAAACGTTCCACTTGGAGGAGAGAAACGTTGGAGCTTTACTTGCTTGGGAGGTTTCCTAAATATGTTTTGGCTCCTTCTGAGTCAAGTGACTCCCTCTGAAGGATAAGCATCTTCTTTTCTTGTTAACCTATCTGGAACAAGAAAACAAAAAAAGAACCAACACAAGAATATCTCCTAAAGGAGAATAGTGAGTACATCTCTAGAATCAAAACATTTTAAGGAATATTGTCATAGCTACAACACCTACTTGTAATGTAGCAAACTTTAGAGGAATGACAATTACAACAATCAAACCTGGAGTCTTTACTTTGAGTGTGTTGTTTCTCTGAATGCACTGAGATCCCTCTGGATCCATGACTTCAGTAAAGGTTCCTTCCTCCTGCAATTTCACTCATGACAATGATACAAATAATATATACAAGTGCATACCTGAGGATGCTTATATGATTTCTTCAATGGCTCTTTGGCTGATCTCTATCCTCTGAGATTGAAGATAGTCATGGTGTCATCTTTTGTCATCTTTGTTATTTTGAAGCTGGCCCTTCAAAGTGAGGGCTTGAGTAGGTCATTGGCTTCCTTGTATTGACATCATCTTCCTTCGATTCATTGATGGTTGTCTCTGGTAAACCCTTTTGTATTACCCACAACAAGTCTTCCTCTGAAGTTTTGTATTTCAATAACTTTGAAGTTGCTTGATCCATCAAGCTTATCTTCCATTGTAGTTTTTGTTCATCATAATTTTAGATTCTTCACAACCCTCTGTCAACTAGGCTAGAAAACCTAACGGCTAGGCTAGGCTAGCACTTTTAGGTTTTATTGGACTTATGACTGCCAATAATAAGCCTTTGAGAGATAATAGAACACCAGTGAGCTGAAGAGCTCCTTCAATGGGTTTGCAGAAACCCTAATTCTGAATTTTCTGCAAAAATTGGCGAAACCCTAGAAACCCTAGGGCCAAAAATTCAAAATGCTCGAAATGTCACTCTGACAGTCTCTGGAGATGCGCTGGAAGAGGTCATACTCTTCTATGCCAAAAGTAGCCCCAGCGTCCAAATATTTAAGGGTTGAATCACCACTGAGAAGGAGGTCATACGGATTATCTGGAAACCCTAGGAGGGTCGTACAGTTCTGCAGAAGAGGAGAGATGGCTGATAAAAGTTTGTAGCTTGTGCAATGGGTTCTTCAAGACCTATGCTCTGATACCATGTTGATTTTTCATAAGCTAGGTTAAGCATGAAGTTCATTTCATTTTAGCATTTCACTTAACCATAAACAATAATGTTGCAGCAACCAAGATCACAAGAAGAAACACCATGCACAAGAACATAAGAAGTATCCTAGGAAACCCTTCTCAGCAAGGGAAGAAAACCCAGCCAAATCCTTTGAGATATTCTTCAAGAGAAAGACCTCCACCAAGATAAACCTTAGCACACAAGAGGGTGCTTCAAACCCTAGAAGACTAGCGCCCAAGAGAGGTGCGCACCTTTTCCCAAGTAGATGTGTTTGCTGAAATTTTCAAACTCACAAGGAAGATATGATTCCACAATGGGGAATCATCCCTTACTTATATTAGACTTGTCCAATCAACAAAGGCATCTATTGGCTCAATAGGGCCGACCTCTCTAAGTCACTTTATAATATATTATTATTATTATTAATTATCTTTTACATTTATTATTAATCACATTAAGGTGGGGCCGACATGTACCCTTTATATAACTATTAGGGTTACAGGCAGGTCTGACTCTTGAACAACATATAGCAAAGGAACTGATACACCCACTAGTGCTCATCCACTAGGGGCACATCCATAGGGATGCCATAGCTTTGATTAACTGCATTACACAGAAGAACCAGGTCTTCACACGTTCACCTGTGCTCGTCCACAGGCACGTCCACTCTACATATATGCTTTCCCACTGCCACTGATAGGAGAATCATCTGGAGTCTTCTCGTCAACTCCGTTGCTTAGAGGAGGCTAATACATCATCTTCATTTCTGTTCTCATGACGATGCACCCAGCACTTTGGGATTTCACACGTTCACCTTGTGCTCAGCCATAGGCACGTCCTAACTCAACAGATCGCTTTTCCACTGGATAATCATCTGGAGTTCTTCTCAACTTTCTGAATGGAGGAGGTCATCTCTACGTTCCCAGCTCTGTCTCAGGCAGGAACCACGTACCCTTCTTAGGGGCTCTCTCTCAGGTTTGTAAGCAGAGAGAAAGACTTCCATAGCTGCTATGTTCCACATCTCACAGGTTTGTAAGCTGGAGGATGTCTCCCATAGCTGCATTCATCAACAACTTTGATCAATGATTCTTTCAGAAATGCCTGGATATTATTTAAGAATACCAAGGATGAGGTCTTTAACAAGTTCTATGAGTTGAAACATTTTATTAAGAACCAAATAGATAGGAAGATCAACGTACTGAAATCAAACAATGGAGGGGAGTATACCTCCAAAGATTTTGATTCCTTTTGTAAAGAAGCAAGGATCAAGAGGGATTTATAGTGCCTTACAACCCGCAATAGAATAGGGTTGCAAAAAGAAAGACCAAGTCCACAATAGAGACTGCTAAGTCTATGGTTCATGACTTAGATCTACCCATGTTTCTTTGCCTAGAGGCATGTTGTATACAATAGTCTACACATTAAACATGTGTCCTCATAGAGTGTTGAAGGATAAGACTCTAGAAGAAGCTTTCACATGGAAGAAACTAGATGTTTCTCATTTCAGGGTGTTTGGTAGTCCTGTTTACATTCATGTTCTAGAGGGGAAGAGGATGAAGCTTGAACCCTCCAATTTGATGGGTATTCTAGTTGGCTACAATGAGTCCTCTAAGGCTTACAAGATAAATGTTCCATCTCAAAGGAAGATAGTAGTGAGCCGAGATGTGAAGGTTGATGAAGATGCATGGTCTTTGAGGTCACAAGGACCTCCAATAGAGGTTGAGGAGGTAGAAACAGTGGTTGTCCCTATTATCGCACAATCTGTAGATTGGGAAAATCCCAACCCAACCTACAAATGTGTGACACAACTGGTAACAACTATTATTGTCACCTCAATAGATGTCCCCCTCGTTTTAGTGAAGGATAAATCCAATACAAGGGAGGCTTCTCGGGTGACCCTAGGGGGATTGCAATGGAAGATGGAAAGTGATCAAAGATAGCCCTTATAGGTCAAGGTCAAAGATGGGAAAGGGGCTTGAGAATGAATCTTGTGAGATGGTAATTTGGTTGCCAAGATAGTGTACCTGCAAAACAACTTAGCTCTGCCTGGAACAAGACAATTTATGAAGATTAAAGCCTCAAAACCAATGGGAAATCAGTAAGAAACTTTAGCGTCCCAAAATTGCAGCAGTATGTGTGTATATATATATATATATATATATATATATATATATATATATATATATATATATATGCAGTAAATAAGTTATGACAGCTGCAAATTAAAGCATCAAAATCAAGTGTATAATGTTAGAAATAAAGCTAACAAATTAGTGGACAATCTTCCAATGATAAAACCAAGACTTTGATAGGGTTGTTATTCAAGTGCTATCAGCAAGATGTTGTAACAGCCTTATGGCTGTAGCAAATTTTTGCCACAGCAGCAAGTTCTAGCCAGTTAAATCAACAAACAATCCACCCAAACAATAGCATTTAACTAGTAGATCAATTATGGCAGTTTGCAAGTAAATTTCAGCAGTAGAAGAGTGAATAAAGAGAGAGTTCACTGCAGCCCTAATTGCCGTAGCTAAATTTTAATTGCAGCCACTAGATCACTTGGCTAATCAAGACGCCTTAGGGCACAAAAAAGCTTATAAGATGCAGAAATTAGATCCAAACTTAAACAATTCAATCTCCTTGAAATCACGTTTACCAATGCACAATATTCAATCTCCAATGCAAAGATATTAAGGCCTTATCTATTAGGTTATGGAGTCTCTTGTTTATGAGCTAGGGTTTATTACTCCTCTAGGGGTGTAAGCCCTTTTACTCCCTAGAGTAAACAAACCTTACCAAGGTAAATCTACAAGGGTGTAAGCCCTTTTACTACTTGTAGCAACCTTTGCAAATAGCCTTTCAATGACAACCAAGATAGATCTCGATGGAGTGTGTATGCCCTTATACTCCTCCAAGGGTTTTGACAAATTGACCTTGAAATCAAGAAGAAAACATACAATTGCAGAAATTTTTTACTTAATCCAAGAGATAGCATAAAAAACCCTTCCTTATCAAGAATATTCCACCACAATTTGCCAAGAAACATGCATCAAGAGATAGTGCTAGCCTTTTTTCTCGAATAGACAAGTATTCAATCCAAAATGCACCAAAGAAGAGAGAGAGAGAGAATTGCCCAAGTAGGGCGAAAATTTCAGCCAAGAATCTTATGTAATTCTCAAGTCATGATGATAAAATGAAAGTGAGATGACCTTTATTTATACAAGGTCATCTAAACCTAATTTGTCCACTTTAAATGTCAACAACAAAATAGAAAGAGAGTCGACCCTCAGATTTTCTTTTACACTTTGCAAATATAAAAATAGCATTAAATTAAAACCCCTAAAGGGTGACGTCATGCCCTAAAAGGGTGACGCTAGGCCTCAAAATGAGACGTTGAGCCTCCATGTGAAGATCGTTTGGCCTCCAAAGGCCATGTGTCATCTTGTCATGTGCTAGAGTGCATGTCATGGATCCTCTTTCCTCCAAAATCACACCACATCATCTTTGAACCATCAAAACCCCACCATAACCCCCATCATACAAGGTGACGTCAAGGGATGAGGTGCGATGCCCTAGGCCTCCAAAGGCCAACGTTCAAGTGCAAGGGGTCTCAATGTCATCCTCTCACGTTGTCCAAGTGCCTCCAAAGGCAATGTTCATCTTCTCAAGCCTTCAATGAATGGGGCACATCATCCATCCTGTGGGCTTCAAGCCCCTATGAAGGTCCAAGTGACCTAGTCCCTTCATAAAAAGCTTCCACCGGGCAAGGTACTGCAAAGACAAACAAGTACACCCTCCAAGGGACCACAAGTCACATGAATCATGCCAAGTAAACCACATTGAATCAAAGAACCACTCAAACAAGTGCATAAATACCCTCTTTTCAAGTTAGACAAATGCTCAAAGACCTTATAAACTTGCCTAGTTTAGGTATGGGAGGGGTGTCATGGTACCCTATTGGGTAGGTCAATCCCCAAATCAAGGAATGTTTCCCAAGAAGACCCCTTTCTAGGCCATGCAACGAGTATGAGGTGGGTGGGGGGCAAATACTCTTGGGCATGGGATTCCTAACATATCAAGGGTTCATATTGTCTCATTTATGGGTACCTTTGTGGAGGGTGTGTTGCACCTTCGTTTGCAATGCAACCTTTTTCCAAGCCCTTATTGCCATTAATTTATTAGGGTTCGAACATTGAGTACTATGTGCAATGGAAAGTAAAGAGTATTGCAATGCCACTTGAAGCTAGAAACACACAGAGTGCCATATGCAATGGAAAGTAAGAGACACCGCAAAATGCATTTCCTCAACAAGCAAGACATTTATTAATTATGTGTTTTTCTTTTTACAAGTCTTTCATTTTTTACGGAGAAGCATTTCATTGCTCTCGAGACCTTAGGGCGAACATCTAGAAGGATCATTTATGGCTCTTAACTTTTTCTAGCTACAACACCTCTGGGCCTTTAGCCCCTTCTTCCCATGAAATGAGGTACAAGCCCTTCTTGGGGTCAGTGAACCTTAAAACCCAAAAGATGAGGAAACGGAGGGGAAGAAGTATGGGAAGTGGTAAGTATGAGCGTGGATGGTGTGATGACCCTTCAAGGACACCCCCAATAGCAACCCTCTCCCTAAGGGTGGCCCACTTACTAGGAAACCATGGCAACCACCAAGGTGAAACAAGGCAAAAGATATAAATTCCAAGCAAACGTTTCACAATCAAGAGAGGATCATTTGCAACATGTTCAAATGCTTCAATTATTAAAGTGACACTTACATGAGACCAGACTTGTTACCTCAAGAAGCAAGACCCGTTGTCCACTGGGAGCCAAGTCGGTGTGGTGGATGTTGTTGCACTGCTCCAGACAAATGGTGGTGTGTGGTAGAGAGGAGGGGCTTTATGTGCACAATGTGACCATCGCCGGTCATCCCACTCTCGACACTCCATGTCTGCAACCTGCGGGCCTCGAGACATCATCTCCTATGTTACCCCTAGGAATGGGGGGGTTAACAGTCCCAATTGCTAATTCACAAAAATCAGCATGTACAGATTCAGAACAGCCACATTCCAATACAGGTACAAAGACGATATTACCTTCTAGGACAACCAGGAAGCTAAGGTGGCATACCCAAACTTTGCAGGAGGTAGAGGAGCAAATTGGTTCTCCAAAGACTTCTTTTCAGGTAAGTCATACTCCAAAGACATTTCCCAATCATGTTGCACCGATGTCTTCCATCATTGATGCAAAGCCTTCCAATCATGAGGGAGCAACAAGTGAGTTGGTATGGTAGGATGGCATGGTGGAGATGTACAACCCCATCATGAAGAATGATGTGTGGGAATTTGTGCCTGGACCAAAGGAGAAATGATTTGTTGGTTCTTGGTGGTTATACAAGGTGAAGCATGCAACGGATGGCAGCATAGCGAAGTACAAGGCTTGGTTCGTAGCGAGAAGATTCTCACAAGAGAGGGAGTTGAATATGAGGAGACCATTGCTGCAATTTCCAAGTATACTTCTATCAGGACTATTATATCTTTATCATCCATATTTGGTTGGCAGTTATATCAAATGGATGTAAAGACAACCTTCCTGAATGGTGTGATATGGGCAAGAGACCCATGTGTACAGGTTGAAGAAAGTCCTTTACGGGCTGAAGCAGGAACCATGTGCTTGGTACTCTAGGATTGATGAGTACCTGTTAGGCTTGGGCTTCACCAAAACTTATAAAGATCCCAATATTCATTATTCATTTGATGGATCTGATCTGCTTGTTTTAGTTATGTATGTAGATGACCTAATACTTAAAAGAAGTACTAAGAAGCTCAGAGCAAGGTGCAAGGCAAAGTTGGCACCTGAGTTCAAGATGAAGGAGCACCTGAGTTCAAGATGAAGGACACTGGACTGATGCCCTATTTCTTTCATATAGAAGTGTGCCAAAGTCAAGGGGAGGTATTTCTCATACAAGGTAATTATGCAATTGAGACTCTGAAGAGGTTTCAGATGATGGACTATAAACTCTTAGCTACTCTTATGATACCAAATCTGAAATTGCATGTTGACTTGGATTTAGATTTGGTAGATCATTCAGTGTATAAACCATTGATTGGATATTTGATGTATCTAATTAATACCAGACCTAATGTATGTTTTGCAGAGAACACTTTGACCCAGTATATGGTTGATCCGAGGCAGAATCACTAGGTAGCCATAAAACATGTGCTCTATTACTTGAAGGGCACAATACATTATGGTATGAGGTATGCAGGAGATGGTGAGTTGATGTTGCAAGGGTTTGTTGATTCTGATTGGGCAGGGGATACTAGTGACAAGAAAAGCACTTTAATTTGTTGCTTCAGTTTGGGTTTAGGAGTGATATTTTGGTTCAACGGGAAGCAAACATCAATTGCCTTGAGTTCGTGTAAATTTTTCAGCCTAGGTGACTGTTCTTCTAATGTTCTCTCAATAAATAACTCAAAACATAATTTATTTAACAGCAGAAAGTTAAATTTCTGAACATTGCATCAATCACACACTAGCTGAAAAATGAACAGAGAAAGAAATAAACACATACACAGGAATTTCTCCTTCAAATTAGCTTTTCATTCCTTTGATCAAAGCTTACAAGGTGACCTCTGCAGCCTGCTTTGAACCAACAACTGTACAGTCAATAAAATCACCTCAAACAAGAGTGTACGGCCAGATCTGAGGATGTACAGCCTGTGCATGAAAGGACTGCTACAGAAGTGGTACAGACTGTACTGCCTGCTGTACTTGTTGGTCTCTTTAGCAATCCGCTCCCCTTCTACTTGAAGGCACTCTGCCCTCTTCCAATTCTCTTGTTGTCTTCTCATGTGTGTAATCTGTCTCTCCTATCTTGTCATATTTATGCTTTGAGAGAAGATAACTAATCTCCTCAATCCTAGCAACTAATCTCCTCGATCCTAGCTGCCACCTAGCTGCCACTTCTAAAACATTTCATTTAGATTGCTAAGACTAGTTGAGTACAAAACATAAGATTTTCACTTTTCCTTTTATTTTTTCAAGTAAAATTACAAGATAGAATTAGTGATCACTGTTACCCACAATTTTGTTGGGTAATATCATAGGGGTTCCCTGAAGTTCTCTTGAAGACGTGACAAAGGATTCATGACGACACCAACTGAGAACTTGACCTGAGCATGGTAGTCTTAGGCCCTACCAAGGGTCTGAGGGGTCAGCAGGGATTGCAGGCATTGTTGAAATTTTCCACTTCTTATGCTCCCTTTTGAATATCGATGAGACAATGGGTTTAGGAACCAGGTCAAACCATCTAGCTATCAATGAAGATGTTCCACTTTTCGCATTTGGGGTTAATAAACTCTGCTATTGAACTAGGACGACCAGCAATAGGCAAGCACCCAAAGTTGTTGGTTCTGGTGCAGGATAAACTTTTCAGTAAATCGATGCAGTTAAGATTGTCATCAAGTCCTCTGATTTTGTCCATGGTATGTAGCATTGTTCTTAATCTCTATCATCATATGCACTGACAGTTGAAGCTACAGATGGAAGCTTTCTTCACGTGTGTCATACTTAGGCTTGCACAAGGCAAGTATGGTGCATCATACCAACAGCAAGAAGTTGCAGTGGAAGCACTGGTAGACTTCTGCAGACAACCAGCATTTATCTTTGAGATGTATGCAAATTTTGATCAAGAGTACCGAGTACAGTATGAAGAAACCCTCATTATCTTAAATAAAGTGCTCCAAGAAGTAATGACATGTCACAAATCGAAAGGCTGCTGTAAATGAAGAGAATATTGAATAGCATCATTTCGTTAGTGAAGTAACTCCAGAAAGCTACAAAGCAGCAGCTCCTGTGGCATCTTGGAAACCAAAATTCGTTGGGCATATTTGTATAGAAAAGACATAGACCCAAATTGCATCGATCACACCAGATCGAGGGTGTCACCCACCAATTGTGTTTGAAACCCAAATCACTTGTTTAAGCCTTTTCGAATCAGAGTTTGGGGGATTGGTGCTACATTGGATTCGAGGCAAGGTGAGTCTTGTGTTCAAGTCACGATTATGGGATGAGTAGGGCTGAATCACATCATCTGGAAATATTTCAGTGACTACCTGGAGCACAAAAGATGACAAACAAGGAGTCACAATGGACAGCATTGTTTTTGCCCTCAATGACACTGGAAAAGGGATGAAAGGGGTGCTCTACAAGAACCTGATTCTGGGAAAATTCATGACAGACTACCTGTAGCAGACTTTTGAACCCATCTTGGTCCTGTTTGTGTGCTTGCTCTTCCTAATTATATGACCTGTGCAGACCTTTGTCAATTTTCGGGTTCATTTATCCAGAATCCAGATAATGAAGGCCCTACTGTTCCAAAGTATGTTTCTAACAGTAAGAATGAGCGTGTAAGTCTTATTTACTGTGATAATTGTGGTGAGGATCTCCATCAAACAGCTAAGAGTCTCCAGATGAAGCAAGATCAATGGTTCAGAAAGTTTCATTGTGTTGCATAAGCAAAAAAAAAATTGTTAATGAGCAAGATGATGCTGAGAATGGCAGAGAGGTTGATTATTGCCACGTTTCTGGTCAGCGTTTGAACTTTGAAGCATGTTTTGGAAGCGGGACGTAGGTAAGTGGTTGTCCTAGAGAGCTCCCGATCGATCTCGATGGCCTCACAACACACTTTTATTAAATTGTATCAAATGATTCTAGAAGATTATTTGTTTAAACTAAATCTAGATGCTCGTGACCTAATTGGAAGGATTGTAGCGGTCTTATGGGAAGCCATTTTTGGACTACCAAACCATGGAACTTTATGATAAGCTTCAACCAACTTGTTCAAGGGCATATTGTCTTGATAAGAAATGGAATGTTCACGATCATGAAGTATGGTGGATCAAGAGAACCATATGTAACATCCCACCCAGTTGGTCGTTAAGGCTAAGGGCACTACTCATCAGCCATCCAAAATTTGTCCTATGTTTAATCCAAACCAGGTGATAGATATTGTTTGTGTCTGGCCTACAGGTAGAGAAACCATTCGTATCTAGCCTACAGATACAAAATGTGATTATAACATAAATATGTTTATATCTAGCTATATATGAATTATAAGCTTTTTTTAAACTAAACCTAACTTTGATTTTTAAAAATATCTGCAAAATATCCTCCCAATTTCACGATTTTCCTTCCCAATTTGGATTTTTTCTACCTCTTGATTTCATGCCCCTTAATTTCACGCCTCCCACTTTTGATTTATCATTTCTTCTCCCTCATACACCTCACAAATCCTCTTATGACCATACAATCACACTGCAACAAACTACTAAAACCACGATATCACATTGGATATCAAGAGCAGATGTCTTTGTGGTCTTTCTTTGTGCAATCGTGATTTCATATTAGATTTACTTTAATACAAGTTTATACATTAATAGGTTAAATGACAACTTGCTACAATGTATATACTCCCATGATTTCATGTTGCAGCCTACCCCTGATTTCCTCAATAGGATTTTGGGAGTAGAAATCTATGTAATATCATTTCTCTAAACACAATTGCCAAGAAATATTTCTTTTGTTAGTTTATATTTGTGAATAGGTGTCAAATATTTCTTCGGTCATTTCATAATTTATGTGTGTGCAATATATATTTATTAATTTATTAACTTATATATGTATGTGATATGTATTGCCTATATTAATGTATACAATTTATTAATGTATGTGTTATAATAATAATAATAATCTATTTTTAAGTCATGGCCAAGCCAGACACCAAATTGGTGTAGGAGACCTCCTTCACCCAACGATTTTACTGGTAAAGTCTACGGAGGTATACATATCCTACCCCCTTTGGATTTGAACTTATATTTAACTTTATTGGTGTATGCAAATCTTATCTATCTATATTCTAAAATTTTCTACGATTTTGAAAAATTGCATGCTCTTTGTATATGTGAGATGTATACTCCATTATTTGACTATATTTGGTTTTTCTGATATGGATTTTTGTCGTATTGCATCATATTTGTATCCATATTCATATATGGAAACTATGATTCAAACATGCAAAGGGCCTAACAAGTATTGTAGCAGAAAAGAACCCAATAAAGAAATAATAAAACAACTTGTGATTATCTCAAGATATAAGGATGAGTCCAACAATGATGTGTCAAGGTTGATCCGATATCACTCCACTTGACTATAGTGATTGGGAATCTAACCTCACCCTCACAAATTCTACATGCTAAAATATCTCTCTCTCCCCAAGGCAAACACAACCCATACTCAGCGAAACCTAGGCTCGATGCCAAAAGTGAGGGGGGCAGCTCGCTATTCTTGTGGTGCAAAGGCATTTGAAGCCCTACTCATCTTTTAAGACTCCAATACTTGGGTGATTGGTTCTTCACAACAGTCTAGCTTTAAAGGATCAACTGCATCACATTGGGTTTACAAATTAATTTGCTTTCCTTCACAAACCTGAAATGGTTAAGCATGTAAGGTAGAATTGGAAGGTTTCCAAAACGTTTTCAGCTTGGGTTTTTACTGAGTTCAGTGTTCTCTTTGTCTCTCCACTCCATTGGAAAGCAGCTGTGTTTGGGGACATATGGATGATCCCTCAAACAGGCAGGAGTATGTGGGATGTTATCCCAGTGCCAAGCATTTCAGTCGTGTGGAAATGACGTTATTGAGCAACTTTTCATGAGGCCACAACTCCATTCAACGTGGAAGTAATTTCTATATTTAGAACATAGATCATATTTGGCTATTCAGAGTTGTCAGGAAGACGATTTTTAGGAAAGATATAGCTACTCCACAAGTTGGAGCCAAAGCAGATTTTCTACCTCCTTGCTTACGCAAGAAGGGGAGAATCTTGATGTAGAAGTATATAGATTTATAATGTAATATATCCTGCATTTACCAAAAAAAACATCCAATACCCTCACCTTCAAATAGTCCATGCCCCTTCTACTTCTACTATCCAAAGTATCACAATTTTCAATAGTCAACCCATGGCAGAGCCGTACCTTCAATAGCCTTCTCTTCTTCTAGTCTTAACTTTTAAGCATTCAATTATTTATCAGCCAGGACAGTTCTCCGGACTCTTATTCAGACTACACAATTCAATACAACTTTTATTTCTTCAGCTCATTACACAAAATATCTACAAAAGGAATCATTCAAAGGCCGCATGTTTGAGAAAAAATTCAAACAAATATCTATTGCAGCATTCTTCTCCTCTTAGTGAAGCATATAAAAAGAGGAGCAGGCTTGATCAAGCTTTTCAAGCAATCAAGAGTTCAATTCTGATTAAGCCAAAAATAAACTCACGTTCTACGTTATGCCAGCTCCCATGAAGGAGCATGCAAGACAAAAGGTTTTCAAGATTAATTTAGGTCACAGAATGCCCTATTTACCAAAATTAAGTTGGCTTAGTTCCCCGGGTTCAAGACTCTCACCCGATCCATTTTAAAGCAAACCCTAACATAAGAAATTTCATTGCCAGGATCCATTTTTCAAGCAAGACGATGTATTTCAAATTTCAAACCTGGATAGCTGTTACTAGATTGATATACACCTTAAGAGGGCAAATACTCAATGAATATTAACAAACTCAAGAGCCTGGATCTTGCATACCTCAAATAACGATGGCGCCTGCAAAATTAAACCCTGGAATCCTCCTCTGCTCCGGAGCAATAAATTATCCTTGTTTTAAATGGGGGACTTGCATATTCAAACAATAAATATATCTATCGTAATCGTGTATATAGACACCCACCATGAGATCGGAATCTCTGCCCGTACTTCTATCGATTGATTCCATGCTTCAGTTTTGTACTAATATATGCGATGTCTTTTTAAACTAACGAAAAAAATATGGTCTGTGGTGTGTATTGAAGTTAAATATTTTATTTATTTATATATATATATAGAAATGGAAAATTCTTGTTAAAATTTCTCACGACAATATTGGGTTTATTGTAATGCAAAATGTTTAATTATTGTCTAAGTTTTAGACATGAAAGGCAATTTTGGCTTCACAATATGTTTAACCCAATAGTGTGAATGGAGATCATTGTCGAAGTTAAAATTTCTTATAATAATTTCGGTTTTATTGTATGCTGTATGTTTAGTTAAAAAATATATATACCTCCCACCTTTCCATTTCTAATGATATTTGTTAAAAAATAGTGTTATTATTATTAATAACAATATATATATACCTGGTTTCAATGTATGAAATATATATACCTCCCAACTTTCCATTTCTAATGATATTTGTTAAAAAATATTGTTATTATTATTAATGTTTATGATGGTAATTTTGGTTTTACTACATTATAGGCTTAACTTAACATTTTCCAATTTATAATGAATGAATTTTGATTTTAGTGTGAGTAATAATTTTGAGGTAATAGATTTTAGATTACATATTTTATTTATCATTATGATATAATTAAGGTAAATTTATCTTAAATTTTATAGGATAAAAAAATTACATCTTAAGAAATTTGATCGTTCTTGATGCTTGATAAATCTGGGTTTAAAATGAATCTAGCTACTCTGGATGTAATGAAAAGTAAAGAACAATCTAATTAGATCTCATGAATTTAACGAATTTTAACTTTGCTCTTAACCATTTAAGTACATAGTCATGTATCTCTAATTTATTTATTTTGCTCCTCTGGTAATGTAAAGATTATGAGACAACATCTAAATGTAACAATGTCTCCCTCGTAGTGAAATGTAGAGCACCACCTGCTACTCTCATTGTAAAAAAAAGTTGAGAACAATTTAAATAACTTTAAAAATTAAACCTCAATAAATTTAACAAATTTTAATTTTACTATGAATAATTTGTTTTGTTCTTTATTTTATTTTTATGTATTATGAATGAAGTATACCCAAAAATATTATACACAGTAAAACCAAAATTGTTAAATTTTACAGTGATTTATTATATTCTTTATTATTCACAATTTAAATAACTCTAAAAATTAAATCTCAATAAATTTAACAAATTTTAATTTTATTAATAATTTGTTTTGTTCTTTGTTTTTTTATATATATATTATGAATGAAATATACCCAAAAATATTATACACAATAAAAACAAAATTGGGATGACAAATGTTAAATTTGACAATGATTTATTATATTCTTTGTTATTCTTTTAGACTGAACTATCTACTTTTTCCTGCAGAAAATTCACACTAATTATATTAAAAATATAATTTTTCATACAACCTCGACAAATAAATGCCAATTTCCAATGGGCAAATAGTCTACCAATCTCTCTATAAGAGGGATGAGACAGATCCTCCATATAATGACCATCACAATCATTATAAAACAAGATAGCTCCTCAAAAGCACTAAACATCACAACCCTGTGCTAAACAATACAGAGAACCCCTACTCAACATATGCAGTTAGAAAATACTAAAATGCTGGACATTTCCGGTGGCAGCTCCATCCCAGGAATGATAAAAAATTATTCTGCTCATAGTCATCAGGGCTTTTTTAGATAAAAGATCTGCCTCCACATTTTTCTCTCTGTAAATGTGTTGTAAGTGAATAATCCTGAAGGTGGAGGCCAATTCATTAGTTTTATTTTTCCATCCTTCAATATTTATGGCCAAGAGGTTTGCTTTTTTTTTAACCAGTCAACTATTTCTTTAGAATCACCGAATAACTGAATATCAATGATATCTAAATGCTTGGCAATAAAAAGCACAGCCCACGCTCCCATCAGCTTCGCTTTGGTGTTTGATCCCGCCCCACAATTTAAAAACCATCTATATTCCATCGATGAGCACAACTTAATAACACCACCTGCCTCTAAAGCTCCATCAAAAAAGGCCATTGAATAGCCATTAATCCTATTTATAGAATTTCCTCTTAAATTATATTCTTTTTTTATCATGGAAACATTCCCAAGAGCGCCCAAGGCCTTGTGGGCAGTCACCCTTGTTGTTGGGTTCTTACCTTCAAAGAGGATTTTGTTACGATCTAGCCAAATGTGCCAGCAAACTAGCAAAGGGATATTTTTTGAATATTCGAGCTTGTTGTTCCACTCATCCATACACTCATTAAGAGTATTTCCATACCACTGGGATCTCAGATTTAGCATCTGCATAAAGTGAAGCCATACCTCCTTTGAAAATGGACAATGAATAAAGAGGTGTGGAATGTCTTCATCATGATTCTTGCACAGAAGACAGTCACCTGGATCGATCCACCCTTTTGATTGTACGTTGTCCCATGTGAGTAACCTGTTCTCCACTGCCAGCCAGAAGAAAAGAATAATCTTATGTTGAACTTTCCGCTTCCACAAACTTGCTTTCCAACCTTGACTGACAGGGAAATTGAAGGTGGAGATGAGAGCATCATAGCAGTTTTTAACGAAAAAAAAACACTTGAACCATCCCCTCCAGACCAAAGAAGCAAGTCGGCTTGGTCACCCCTCAGAGTTACTCCCGCTTTATTCAACTCAACAATGAATGAATTCCACTCAGCCAAGCGAGCACCTATTAGATTCAAATCAACGTTGGATTTCCAAACTTCTCTCGAGGTAACCGAATTTACAAAATTTGTGGCATGGGCTAAAGTAGTGTTTGATTGTCGATTAAATTCTGCACAAGTTCCACATTGAGCCGTGATCGATCCCCCAAGCCAAGAATCGTGTCTCTGCCTATGGCAATATGACGCCCATCCCCTGGCCTCCAACAGAGCCACCGAAGAATAACCGGCAGTGATTTGAGCAGACTTGACCATAGCCTTGAGACTTCGCGTCGATTATGCTAAGGCTGTCTGAGCCAATTAACAAGAGAAGAAGATTTTAAATACTTGTCCATAACAATTTGGTGCGAGATGCTCTGATGCGTTAGAAGTCTCCATAATGTTGCAGGATTAAGGGAAAAATTGAAATGATAGAGGTTACGAAACCCCCAACCCCCATTTTTTTTGGTCTAGCGAGAAGATCCCATCTACAAAGATGATATTGACAAGAGTTTGACCGTCCATTCCATAAGTAATGAAAATCAATTTACTTATCTTATTGAGGATAGAGTGAGGCAAGGATTCCAGAGACATCCAGAAGATCGTTGGCCTTTCAGGATGGATTTAATGAGAATGTATCTTTCTCCTAAAGAGAGCCACCGATTATACCAACACAAAATTTTCTGAGAAAACTTTGAAACTATCCAGCCCCAGTTTGTTTCTCGGCTTGGACCACTCTTTAAGCAATACCCCAAATACTTGAAACCCTATGAAAGTTTGTTGAAAGAAAATGCAAGGAGAGATTTGAATGGAGATAGTTCTAGGTCATTGAGACCTTCATAAATAATAGTTGTTTTTTGCTGACTTACTGTGAGTCTCGTAGCGCTGCAAAAAAGCTCAATTATAGCTTTTATCTGTTTCCACTCAGCAAGACTCACCTTTGACATAATAAGAACGTCATCTACAAAGAGCAAGTGCAAAATTTTAGTCACTCTAGAAACATTAATACCTGAGATCAATCCTTCAACTGTTGCTTTCTTCAACAATAAGTTGAGTCCCTCCATCATAAGAATGAAGAGTAGGGGGGAAAGTGGGCAGCCTTGACGAACCCCCCTCTCACTTCTGAAGAATTATGAAGGTTCTCCATAATCCAATTTGTTAATTGGATACCCAAGCCCACTTTGAGAAGAATCAATCTGAGTTGACTCCAGTCAATACAGTCATAAGCTTTCCGCAAATCAAGCTTTAAGACGAGAGCTTTAATCTTCTTCTTTGTTATGCTATGAATACTTTTGCTGGCAGCCCCTATAGTGTCCTGAATACGTCTTCCTTTTAAAAATCCCAACTGCTCCAGAGAAATAAATCTGGCAAGCACATGTTTTAGTCAATTAACAATTACTTTAGAGATGATCTTATAACATAAATTACAGAGAGAAATAGGGCGAAAGTCATCAAAGGTTCTAGGGCGATTTGATTTCGGAATCAAGGTCAGGAAAGTTGAATTTAGACCACCCAGTATAGTTCCCTTAATTCTAGACTCTTCAACCATTGCCAGAAGATCCTCCCCGAGCAAATCGAAAAAGAAAATGAAAAATTAAGAGGTTCAACCATCCGGGCCTGGACTCTTCTCCTTCTTGAACTGACCAAGAACTCCTTGAAGTTCTTCTAGAGTAACCGGGGAGACCAAGGCATTTGCTTCCTCTTCATTAACCCACTGAGAAAAAAGCTCTGTAAATATGCATTGGTCACTAATATTCACTGATATTGGCTCCTTGTAAATAGCTTTAAAATATGTTGTTGCTTCAATTTTTATTGCATCCTGTTCAGTTAGCAAATCACTAGATCCTGAATAAATCTCCCACACATGCTTTTTTTTCCTGTTGTGAGAAGCCACTTTATGGAAATATCTGGTATTTCTGTCTCCGCTTGAAAGCCATAGTGCTCTACTACGGAGTCGCCATATCTCCTCTTCACACTCTAGAATCAAATTCCTTTCGGCTTCACTTTGTTTCAGGGCTGAAAAGTGATCTAAGCTGTTAGGATCCGCCAATAATAGATCGGTGTAATGATTTATATCTGCTTCCAATAATATCAATTTCGTTCTCTTTTTTTCTTGATTCTCTTTATACCAGATCTTGGTTAACTTTGTAATGACCTGTAGCTTCCAAAGCAAGCGCATTTGTTTATTATCTTCACGAAGGAACATAGGATCATTCCATTTCTTGTGAATAATATCAATGAATTCACTCTCATTGAGCCAGTCGACGTTGAACTTAAATGGAGAACACTTATACGTTGGGAGCTGCTCCATCTGAAAGCAAATAGGAGCATGGTCAGAAACAAACGGAGATTCAACCCATGATCGATAATTGCCAGCAACTAAAAGGAGCGCCTCTGATACTAGAACTCTATCCAGTCTCATTACTATAGCATCTTGTCCGGACCGACCATTCCTCCAGGTAGGCTTTAACTTTGTCGGTTTAATGTCTACTAAACTGTTCATCTAAAAGAGAGTTTTGAAAAAATCGTCTATATTCTAATAGTCCCAGATCCTCCCCAAACCTCTTCCTTAGCCAAGATAAGATTTAAATCACCTACTAAGATCAAGTTTGGTATACTTAAGATACCACTATCAGCGATAGAATTCCAGAAAGTAATTATGTTCTAGCATGGCCCATATAAATTTAAGAAAGCCAACTCTCGATTTGTTGCTACGCTTCTTCCGGTTAATAACATACCTTCGGCAATGTGAACAGTTTCTAAAATGAAAAGAGAAGGGTCCCATGCGGCTAAAAGTCCTCCAGATTTGCCCACAATGCTGACAGAGCAATAAACCCAAGAGGGGAGTATTACCTATAAAAAAACTCTAGCCCTCGCGTCACTAATTAATGTTTCTTGAAAAAATAGAATATCAAGACGAGTTTGATCCAACACTCGTCAAACTGAGGCCTCTTTGAGGGTGCCTCCTATCCCTTTGATGTTAAGAGAAAGCAACAACATTATTTAGACCTTGCCAAGGCCTTCAATGCTCTAAGAGAGCCACTGTTTGAATGATGATCCAAGGAAGCTTAAGGCTGTGGGAGACCTTGTGCCATCTTCTTTCGCCCACTCCTAGTTTTTAATGGTGAAAGTTCTAAGCCTAGCCCTCTAGACCGCACTGTATCTCTCTCCTCCTTAGCCGCGACAGAAATGGAACTGGAGGCCCCTGAAAGAGAATCCTAAGAATACACAGCCTTCCCCTGAAATATCGGTAACTTTGTCGCTTTAAATGAACCCCTAGACGTCGGAACTAAGGAATCAATAGCTGCCAAAAATGAAGGCTCCTCCGCCTCCGACTCCTGAAAAACTTGTACAGAGGACAAACTAGGGCCCCCCGGTATAGAAGTAGTGAGGGGAGGTGAAGAAGAAGTTGGCAGCCTCCCCAGTTTCGGACCAGTGAAAGGTTTAGATATGGGATCCTCTAACAAAGCTGACAAAACCTCTCCCCGCCATGCCAAATGCATTGGGCTTTGCCGACAAACCGGTGCTAGTGGTGACAATGAAGAAGTAAAAGATGTCTTACCGGCCTCTGGTGAAGGTGAAGTATACCCCTAGCCCGCTCTTTTCACACCCTTATCAACTGTAGTATTGCTAGAAAAACCAGTTCGATTTTTCGAAGGCATCTAGTTCCCATTGACTAAGAGACGAGAAGAGTGAGGGACAACATGTCTTTATCTTACCAGCCAAAGAAGAATCAAGGACCGTTTGTAATCCCATCCCAAGATCAAAGTAGGAGTACACTTCGTGAAGGGAATCATCCTCAGTCATGTAGTCCGGGGGGTCTTCACATAATAATGAATTTTCAGACTTTTCATCAAACTTTAAGCCTCTACAATCTCTTCGAAGATGTCCCATGCAACGACACCTACTACATCTAAAGTGGATCCCTTGATAATCTAACTTCTACTTTGTGTGACAACCTCTCCACTTGATGTCCAACAGCTCCGGTAAACCTTCATGGATATCAATAGCCACCGGGACTCTCCCCACTTTCTTGTTTGAACTTGCCAAAGACGAAGCATCCAGAGAGATAAAAATACCCAAGGCTTCCATGATTTCCCTCAGAGCCTCCTCATTCCAGAAATGTATCGATAACCCTTGTAGTAAGACCCAAATATGTCTATGATGGAAGTATTCAATCAATGGATCAAAGGCCACCCTCCATCTTTTTAACATCAGGCTACTTCCTCCCAAAACCCAAAAGTTATTTAAGAGAAGAGTAGCATCGTCTAGGATTTTACAAACAAACCCCATCCACCCCTTAGTAAGAAAATGGAGTTCTGGTTTGTAACCCAGAATAAGAACCCAAGTTCTAGCCATCCAATCAACGAAGGGTTCGGTATCCAGATACGCATAAGAAATACGCCCCACTAGTCCACGTAATGCTATTTTGCAGGTCTCCTCCAGACCCACATCGACCCCCAATACCATCCTCCTGACTTTTGTATTCGTCTTCCATGCCCTCTTCTGAATGCCCGACTATGGATTAAGGGTTGGAGCGACCCTAGCTCTTGGAACTCCAAGCTTTTCCTTTGCTTGGTCTTCAATGGAATGACTTGAAACATGTCCTAGAAGAGAAGGGTTTAAACTACAAGCAACAGGGGTCTGAATCTGAGTAATACTCGCCTAAAATGGTAGGTCTCCCTGACAAGAACTTGTGTTTTCACCCAACACGGAAGATCCGACCACTGGAGTGCTAGAGTGTTTAACTAGAGGACAAGAAGGTGCTTCAGACATGACTGGATTCTTTTGACTATTATACCTCTGCCAGACTGTCTCCATCTCGAGATTGGTTAAAGAGGTGACGTCTAGGAAAGGATCAACACCATTATCCATCTCAAAATATTACAATGGTGGACCCAAGCACTGTAGAGGTCAGAGACTCCAAGAGAGTCCAAAGGGAAAAACAACTTTATGAGTTTGGCGAGCACTGGAAACGAGAATACCTCCTATCAGAGAAACGACAAACAAGAGACAAAGAAACCCCCCAGGAACCCCCCTGGGAAGGAACCGGGCAAAGGCTCTAAAACTGAAGAAGAGACCAAAGACAGTCTCGAAACCACACAAGCTAGTGACAAGGGAAGACAAGAACTGTCTTGAAAATCACAAGGGAGGCTACTAAAACAGAACAACAATATAATAGGAAAGTCTCACACAAAATGGAAAAAACTCCTCCACCACAGGGGAAAAGGAGTCTCTAGCTCTACAGATCGGTCGTAAAGACTCCTCCTAGAATTGATAGACTCAACTCCAATAAAACAAATGAGAAAGCGTCCCTGTACTAAACTATCTACTAAAAATGCATTAGCTCACATACAATAAAACCAAAATTATTTTATTTTAACTTTTACAATAATTTACCATGTTATATACTTTCTTTAACCTGGGGTAAAGTCTCTCATTCAAAAGTGTCTTGGCTCAAAAATACTGCAAATCAATAATACTATAATCACCTTCACAAATATGTGCAATTGTAAAAGTCTTCATTATAAAATTTTGTACAAAAATTTGCATACAATTTTATATGTTTCCTTTTAAGTTTACAAAAGAAGAGTTAATGATTTATTAAATTGAATTACATATTAAAAAATTTTGATTTTTTCAGTTTACAATTAAATTATATATCAAAAAATTTGATTCCCTTCCGGTTGGTAAGATTGATCATGAGTTTAGCTTGTATGCTTTGTCTCATTTTGATTTGTTTATTTGTATACATGTTGTAATTTAGATATGTAGTTATTTATTTATTTTTATTATAATTTAACATAATCTTATTTTTGTAAATATGGTGATATATATATATATATAGTTATTTATTTTTTATTTAATTTAATTTTGTTATAATGTAATATAATTTTACCTAATAAATACTTCTCTATTCTAAATATAAACAAAAGTAAAGAACCATCTAAATAAATCTTAAGGTTAAATATTAATGAATTTAACAAATTTTAACTTTGCTAATTGTGGTTTAATGAATTAAGTGTCTAGCTAAAAATACATTGATTCGAAAAAAAATCACATACAATAAAACCATAATTATCTTACTTTTACAATAATTTACTATGTTTTCTCTTTTATTTAATCTATACTTTATTAGTCTCTGTTGAAGGCGTAGAGGGGTTATAGCGATCGATAATTCGTTGACTTGATATTAGTTTGTCGTTTGACTACAAATTTTTGCATACTTTCTATTGTTCGAACTACAGAACTAAAAATATTATTTTTTATATAATAAAAAAACCCATATATGTCATGATCTGATTGGATAATAGATTTGAGGTCTTATTGCTAGCTTCGCTATTCCCAATGAATTATATGTTGCAATATCCAAAGTTTGTATCATCTATGGTACTTTTTGAATTTGTACTATTCATATTGAAATGTTTAGATATCCAAAGTTTATAGCGATTGACAATTCGTTGACTTTATATTAGTTTTTCGTTTGACTACAAATTTTTGCATAATTTCTATTGTTCGAACTACAGAACTAAAAACATTATTTTTTATTATTTATATAATAAAAAAACCCATATATGTCATGATCTCGTTGGATAATAGATTTGAGGTCTTATTTCCAGCTTCGCTATTCCCAATGAATTATATGTTGCCATATCCAAGGTTTTTATCATCTACAGTACTTTTTGAATTTGTACTATTCATACTGAAATGTTTAGATATCCAAAGTTTATAGCGATTGACAATTCGTTGACTTTATATTAGTTTTTCGTTTGACTACAAATTTTTGCATAATTTCCATTGTTCGAGCTACAAAACTAAAAACATTATTTTTTATTATTTATATAACAAAAAAAAACATATATGTCATGATCTCGTTGGATAATAGATTTGAGGTCTTATTGCCAACTTTGTTATTCCCAGTGATAGATATGTTGGCATATCCAAAGTTTTTATCATCTACAGTTTTTTTGAATTTGTATTATTCATATTGAAATGTTTGGATATCCAAAGTTTTGAACATGGATAATCAGTTTTCATATTACTTTGTCATCTCAGTGAAATTTTTTAGCATAGTCCCCAGTGTTCGAACTATTGTTTATTATTATTGTTATTATTTTTTATTTTTTTATTACTATTATTATGTTTGATTTTTCTTTATTGTTGCATACTTCGAGAGTCTTCGTCATTGTTGCGTACGTAAACAAGCCTGCCACACTGCATTCTTTCTTAATTTTTTGCACAACGCGACGCCCTTCGATGGTTCTAACAGTCTTAAGTGTTTACCTAACAGGCTTCGTAGCCTTAAATGTTTATTCTACAGATGTGTTACAATACAGTTTCGTTCTATTTTTTGATACAGTGTTGTCTGCAGTGAAATTGGGCAATATTATTCTTCACCGGCATTACTGGTTCATTGGTTGATGCTTGTTCGTTGGTTCGTTCGAAGCTGCTTGTTGTTGTTTGATTCAACTTTGCAAAGTTGAGGTCCTGCAGTTGCAGTTGAACCTCTTCGTGGTTGTTCACTGGTTTGTTGTTCTTCAACTTTGCAAGTTGTTGGACCTGTTGTTGCGGTTTGCAAGTTTTGGAGCTACACTTCTGCCATCCGTCATTGACGGGTAAGTTTCTGTGCCATCATTTTGTTGCTATTCTTTTTTTTTTGCTTGTTGTTTGCACATTGCAAGCAAGAATTTTCAATAGTAGGAGTCCTGCCTCGAAATTTTGTTGCAGAACATCTTTCTGTGTGGATGTTGCGACCATAACCTTTTCCTTGTTCTTGAACGTCAATGTTCTATACAGAACCCGCCTTTGTCGCAACCATGGTGACATATAAAAAAGAAAACTGGATTTTCTCCTCTTATTTTTTGTTCCTGGAAACCATGTGTTTTGTGCATTTTTTCCATGTTGTTCCCTTCCAATCACATATGCCAACTTCCACGTCCTATATATCGTGCCATAGCTGTTTCCAAAATAACAATGCAAAGGGGTTTAGAAAATGAATTCGGAGTTGTCACAAGGGGGCAACCATCTTCCACGGTCTTGTGAGAGGGAATGCTTTTATTCTCTGAGTCAAAAACTATGTCCACCTGTTGCCTTTGTTATGTCCTTTCTGCCTTGCAGAGCATCTTCTGCCTCTGAGATGCTTGTAGGATACATGCCATGAATAAGTTAAAAAATGATATACCTTGAATACTCTGTCTTTGTGCTCATCAAATTTATAGTGCTATTTATTTGTGTTGTCTCTTATGTTTGGTTCATTATTCATTGTATGTTTGTTTCCTTGTCATATGATGTGGCGACTAGGGGGGGATTGAATTTGACAAGAAGAAGGTTGTAGGATACATAGCGGGATTAGTATGCAGTTCCGCGCTTGTAGTTTTCAATTTGTCTTTTTTTTTGTTATTTTTATTTTTTTCTTTTCTCTGTTTTCATATAAATTGAAAATAGCTAAGAAACAACTTGAAAATCACAGTTTAAGAGATGAAACAAGTAATAGATGTTGAGTCCTATGAAATAGATACAGACTCCATTGTACATGACAACATCGACGAGGTATTGCATACCAATGGGATTTTTAGATTGTATGCATTCTCGTATACTGTAGGAGATTGCCTTTTTGATGCATTTCAAGTTCTATTGCAATTTCATTATTCCTCGACCGACCTGCGCAATGGATTGAGATTATTTCTTGGGTTGTTTAAAAAATGGCGACGCTGAGGCATTGGAGTCGTATGAATAGGAATTGGCATCTGATTTTCTTTGGCAGTTGCATGGAATACATGATGTCACTACGTATTTTACAAAGATGCGGGTGCTTGCATCTGCAATTCTGCCTGCACATGAGAGGGGACTTTGGGGTGATACATTTTTTATACGGTGGCTATCTAAGTGGATCAATATATCAATTGGAATATGGTCATTGACAAGAATAACAAGATATCTACTATTCAACAAAACTGCATCTAGTGATCCATACTGCATTTTGTTCCATGATGCTAATCATGTCAGTGGTCATTATGAACCACTACTGTATAGAAAATTATCCATATGCAATCTTGGAGGACCTCATATTTACTTGCCCCTCATTTGCAAAGACCTTGAATCACAATGGAAATGGATTATGCATCGTATACACTGCCATGGCTTGCAGATAGCAACAATTGTTGCATATAGTTGTGGAGATAGTTTGTTCAATGCAATTTGCTATTTGGTAGCAACATAGTTCGATGTGCAGTCATTGCGGCTTTACATTGTACAATCATTTTGCAATGCAATTATAGGCGACAACCGACAAGCTTTTAGTTGCTTGCATCAACACCTTTCGTCATATCTCCTAGAAAATATGTCGGTAATTGGAAGTTGGCAAGAATACCTTGTAAACATGGCATTGCCATATGAAAAAATAAATGTAGAGGGTGGCAGGCTCTGTTTGCAATGGCTATCTATCATATTCAGAGTAAATATCCAGTTCTGGTCGGCCCTGCCAGATGAAACTGTCCATTCCTGGTCTATTGATTCAAATTACGATCGAACAATTGACATCATCTTGTTGAAAACAGATACGACACATATCCATTATCAACCTTTGATGGGAAATACCATTGGTTCAGGGTCCACTGTCCATGCCACCCAAACTGCATTGAATCTGCATACGTGTAGCATGTTATTTAATGAAAATGAAACTCGTCGCAGTTGCGATGAGGCCATACGGGGTTTAAACAAAAAACGTAGACTAACTTATCACAACTTGAAAAAGGTCATACGTGAAATTCGTCCCAGTTGTGATGAGGCCATACAGGGCTTAAACAAAAAATGTAGACTAACTTATCACAACTTGAAAAAGGTCATATGTGAGAGAAAAAAATACATTGGTAGTATAGGAAATATTGTCGGTTCAAGGTCTAGTGTCAATGCCATCTAAACCACAATGAATCTGCATAAGCGTCGCATGCTATTTAATCAGAATGAAACTCATCCCTGTTTCCATGAGGTCATCCTGGCCTTGAACAAGAAACGTAGACTAAGTTATCACAACTTGAAAAAGGTCATACGTGAGAAAAAAAAAATACATTACTACGCTTCCTTCTAGAGAGAAACTGACATATCACAACCTAAAAAAGTTATTCATACACAACACAACAAAAACAGGTACGGTCACATATCCCACAATGGTCATGGCATTGTCCGAGAGGAAAAAATCACATTTCGTGAGCTAGAACCAACACCATGCACTACTACCATTGAAAACCAACAAACACTTTCTATGCATGCTTCCCTACGGAAGAAAGATGCAAAACAAACCTATATGAAACAAATCAAAGACACTCCTTTCATTGCATGTGCAATTTGGGATCAATTGAATTTCGCAAAAAACACTAAGTCTTTCACGCCTGATTTGGAAGCAGAATACCTCCGCTTGACACTTTACGATAAAACATTTTCCAGTGGGAAAATTTGTCTTCCATGCAAACGGTCACTTGAAAATGGCAAACTGCCACAGTTTGCAACGCCTGGCCAAATAAGATGCAATACACCACTGCTAGATGTAAGTGCACTTACAGAACTTGAAGAGAGACTTGTTTCTCTGCAAATTGAATTTGCACAAATCAGACCATGGGGCTATAAACGACCCCAAATGGGCTTAACATGATCAATTATTAATGTGCTTGTCCAACTAGATGTTGTGCAAAAAGCCTTGCCAATATTCATTAGCAATAGAATGACAATTGTTGTGGCTCTCAAAAGACGCTTGCAATACAAGAATGCATATCAAACAGGTAAAGTGTGTGTGCATGTTGTCATGAAAGCATTAAAAGAATTATGTTCCAGGGCCTTGTACAAAGCACATAACATTTGTATAAATGAGAACTAGAACAATGTTCTTGGAGAAGAGGATGACAACTATGCACAAACTCTCGAAACTGCTAGTGAATTTGATACAAGTGATGAATCAGAGAATGAAACACATGCGAAGACATTGGTACATGGATTCACTGATTCACGACGCATTCATGACTTGCAAGACAAGATTGTCAAAATTGCACCTGTTGAGGGGAAACGTCCACTTGGAATATTCAAGGACAAACTTGCTGAGGAAATGAACTTCCCAACACTGTTCCATGGAGATCCACGTCCCAGTGACATTACAGAACGATTCAGTTACCATAAAATAGTTCGATGGGAGCTGCTACATTCAAGCGGTGACTTCTCCTGTCACATAACAAATTTGTTTTTCAAAATAATGTGCATAATAATAGAGCAAGTGTTGTCTTGCATGTGGGTGCGAATAAGAAAAGGCCAGTTACAAGGAAGAAATTTGTTGGCCAAGGATGTCAAGTACAAAGTAAACCTAGAAAAAATCCTAAAATCTGATATTGGATACATAGATTTCAAAAACATTAGCATCTCTCCTGACTATTTGCAACAAAACAAGAAAACTATTTTTGTAATGATCCGACAATTGGGATTGCCAACATTTTTCATCACATTTACAAGTGCAGAGCGTTGCTGGGATCCATTGGTGGCTGCGGTATCTGACTTGCATAGGAACAGGAAATGTAAAAAACAAATCGATACACTGGAAAATAATAACATTGACTACCTCATAAGAAAAGACCCAGTGACATGTACTCGCTACTATAGACATAGAATAAATGCTTTGAGACAATTGATATGCCATGATGAAACATTTTTTAGAAAAATATCGGACTATTTTTTTTTGACTGAATTCTAGATTAGGAGGAATGAGCATGACCACACACTGTTGTGGATAAAGGGTGAACCGATCTATGGAGCTGACAACAATTCACAGATCGAGCAGTTTGTGGACAAATACATAACATGCAACATGGATCATTTTGATCCACAACTTGCCAAAGTTCATAGACATTATCATACAAAAAGTTGTAAAAAACGAAAAAACTCACATTGCAGATACAACTTCCTTGTGCTGCCAATGAGAACAACAAGAATCATAGAGCCACTTAGTTTAGAGGACAATGTTGTCGTTGAGAAATCTAAATCCTTGTTCGCATTTCTAGAACACGAGAGTTTGATGAGTTGATGAGCTTCGATGACTTTTTGACAGAGCTAAATCTAATAGAAGATGAGTACATCCAAGCCATACAATGTACGCTTAAACAACCAACAGTTTTCCTTAAATGAAAACTTTCCCATATCTGGAACAACAATTTCTCCAAGGACATGCCAGTTATGTGGAATGTAAATACAGATGCGCAATATGCCCTTAATGCATATGTTGCAGCATCCTACTGTACCTCGTATATGACAAAGGTTGACAAATCTATGACAAGTGCATTCAGAAGAATACACAAAGAACATGAAAGAAGTCATATTGATGCTATACAAATGATATGTATGCTTGGTAATACATTACTTAATCTTCAACAAATGTCTGCTCAACAAGCAGTCCACATTGCACTTTCCTTGCCCCTCAATTGTAGTTCAAGAAAACGTGTCTTCATAAAGACATTTCCACTTGAGAAATACACATTTGTGCTTAAACCACCGTCTTTTCTAGAACACGAACCTGACAATTCAGAGGAAGTGCTATGTCACTCTATTATTGATTATTACCTCCAACGTCCATCTCCTATCAAGCATATCTGCTTAGTAGAATTCGTATCGCATTACAAAAAAAATGGTGTGCCCATATCAAAAAGAAAAAAACACTCTGTGATACGGTTTGTCAAATACAACAAACATACTGATTATGAAAACTATTATAGAGAAAAACTATCGTTATATGTTTCGTTCGATGAAAACGAAAACACATTAAAACATAACTTCCCTACATGGGAAGCTGCTTATATTGCCTCTGAGACTATAGTGCAAATCAATGAATCTAGATTTACTTACAATGTTAATCCAACATGGGGTGATCTAGAAAGTGCAGTTAATGAACTAGAAAACCGTGACAATCTTTATGAGACATTCAAAAACCAAAAAACAACCAGAACTACATGTGAGTCCTATGACTTGCAAGTAGATTTTCCTTGTCATCGGGCAGGCAGCATTGAAAAATGTATCAATCTTGGTTTTCAAGTCACAAAACATCGTTTCCTTATTGAAAATAATGAATACCATAGAATCATACGTCTGTTGAATCGATAACAACAAACAATTCTAAAGGACATTGCACTTAAAAAATGCTTGAGCATGCACACTCCTGTGCACTTGTTCCTTACAGGCGGAGCAGGAACATGCAAGACATTCACAACAAAAACACTATTCCAAATGCTTATACGAATCTATGATTCAAACAATTCCTCTGATCCCATGAAACCAAAGGGCCTAATAGTTGCATACACAGGAAAAGTTGCACATAATGCAGGTGGAACAACAATCCACTCTACATTTTTTATGCCTTTTAACAAGTCACAGTTTCTTCCACTCAGCAAGGAAATGTTAGATACCTTGTCTAAGCTTTATGACGAACTGAAACTTGTCTTTATAGATGAGGCATCTTTGATTGGAAGTCGCTTCTAGTGTTCCATTGACAACCGACTAAGAAGCATAAAACATGTGCACGCAAAATACTTTGGAAACATTGACATGATATTATGTGGGGATATTTACCAGGCACAACCCATCCAAGATTCTTTGATATTTGAACAACCTACGGTTAACATGCAAACAGTGACGCATGACTTCTGGAGAGACAATATTAAATGCTTTGAATTGCATACTACAATGTGCCAGACAGATGAAACATTTATTGCAATTCTGAATAGAATGCGGACAAATAGCCAAACACATGATGACTTAACATATATCAATTCGAGGTGCTTGCGACATGCACCAATAGACCCAACCTTCCCTTACTTGTTCTATAGAAATAGGGATGTTGTAATGCATAACAAGTACATGTTATCGCTCATGCCTGGCGATGATATCATCATCAATCCAATTGACCTGGAAGAAGACAAACATGGAAATGTGCCACCCCATGAACATACAACCACTTCACCTTTGCAACTTGTCCTGAAATTAGACATGTTGGTTGAAATATATGCGTGCAACTATGATTCACAGGATGGCTTGGTCAATGGTGCAGATGGAATACTCAAAGGCTATACCAAAACAAAAAAACTTGATGTCCTTTGGATTAAGTTCCATGAACCGCATATAGGCAAGCGACAAGCAAACAAGTTGGCTTATCTATATAATTCAAACACTGCAAGTGATTGGACACCTATCTTGCGAATATCAAAGCCAGTATCAACATCAACAAAGATAGGTCGACTGAAGATTCGAAAACAGTTTCCAATTAAACTTGTATGTGCATGTACAGTCCACAGATCGCAAGGACTAACACTTGATAGTGTTGCATTTCAACATGCTGGAATTCAAATACACAGACTTCTATACACAACATTGTCCCATGTCAGAAGTATAGACTCCTTGTATTTACTAAGTCCTCTTACAAAAGATAACTTCAAAGTCAAACAGAAAGTTGATATTGAAATGCAACGCCTTAGGACTACCGCAAAGTGGCATCTGCAGTATGATTACCAATCCATACAAAATAACTCATTTGTATCAATTCTCTTGCTTAACACGCACAACTCACATGCACACATGGATGATATACTCAATGACTATGACACAATGCAATCTGATATTCTGTGCTTACAGGAAACATACATGGCATTATGCATGCAAAACAAACAATTTCCATATCACAATTGCATATCAGGTTACATTACACATGGGATGATGATATTGGTGAAAAATCATGTAACAATTTTGGAGCATATACATTTCGAAGAAAAGATTGTTGAGATGGTGCTTGCAAAAGTATCTTTCCATGGATCAGAAATTGCAACACCGAATATGTATGTTGCTCCCCATGCAACATTCTCCAACATACTAAATGTTCGTTCCAATGCATTAGACCATTTGCATCAGAATGAAACCATTCTCATTGTAGGAGACTTCAATATTGACATGCTACAAAATAATGCCAGAACAAAAGAATTGGAAAACTACATGTGCAAATACAGTCTCCGCTTTCTTTTGAAAAATACAAACCATGTACAAAACGTGCTTATTGATCATGTATGGTCGAATGTGCCCATTTCTCAATACAACATCTTTATCTTAGACACATATTGGTTTGATCACGATACAATTGGTATTGCACTTGAATTATGAGATATACATCAAACATATTGCAAAATCATATTTATTTGTTTCAAAGCATATATGTCTAGCTTGTTGCGGAAAACCAAATTATCCAACTTCTTAGTTTTCCCTGGTTTGTACACATACTGGTCTGATCACCATACAATTGGTATTGCTCTTGAATTATGAAATATATGATCCAGATTCTTTTCGACGCGAAATGAGATCGGAGATATAATAAAGAAATGTACAGAGATATCACATATATTCAATAATATAACATAAATGTATCAGAGATGCAACCATAAGCACATATATACAGTAATACATGATTTCTATTAATGAAAAAAATGTACAGAGACTGTAAAATTACAGAGTGAAAGACTCGCTAGAATGGTGGCAGCTTATCTTTGAGAAGAGATGTGACGACTACTCGCATTCGCAAGACGATGATTACAATGAGGCTCTGAAGTCCTTTTTACAATAAACAGGAATGCCAAAAACTCTAGACATCCAAAAACCTAACCCTAGGAGATGAAGCGCCAAAAATCATGTGGGCCCCGTTTGGGTAAGTTAGTACATCAACTTCCCGGGGTCGTAAATTTTGCATACGATCTCTGTTTTAGGCGTATGATAGCTCGTTGGAAAGGTATGGTTGAGGAGATTCATTTTGGGGGATCAATCATGCCTTCGACTATCATTGAGAACCTCGATCTCGAAAAACCTTCATTTAGGCCCTCAAAATGGCCCTGGAAGTTAAAACCTGCTAAAAATAGTAAATTGCCAAAATTGCCAGAAAACTGTTTTAAGCCAGTCGGAAAAGGTGGGTGGCCACCGATATCCTCCTGGATCAATATACATCAAACATATTGCAAAATCATATTTCTATGCTTCAAAGCATATCTATCTATCTTGTTGCAGAAAATTGAGATATCCAACTTCTTAATTTTCCCTGCTTTGTAATTGATTTTGGGCACATAATTTTTTTACAATTTCTTTTTATATATACACAAACATGGATGAACAAAAAAAAAATGGTACATTCTTCTAACACTATCTGGTTTTTTTTATAGTAATGATTAGAGGTTCTTTATATTAAAACAGTGGACATGCCACTAGGTTCGATACATTGATAAAGATTTTCTTGTAAACAGGAAAACAAATTCTTGAAGATCTTAACACATGACAAAGTCTGGAAACCAAACTATTTTAGCGAGCCGGAACGACTTCGCGTCATTACATCATTTCTAGCTTGGAAGTTTTTTTTCTTTTTCAACACCATCCGCCATTCAATGCTTTGGTCCTGAGATTGATTTTTCGTTGGGCCTAGAGGGTCTTCCTCGTCAGCTAGGTCTGCCCAACATGAGATCCGGGGTTTTGGCTAGGTTGGCGACTTGGGAATGACTTATGCCTTAGCTTTCCCTTTAGCGGGGGCTTTGATTTCAGATTCAACGTCTGCTTCTTTTGCCGTTCCATGGGCCTTACTTTTAGAGTTCGGTTCCTTTGGAGCCCCCGTCTACTAGGTGGGTCTTTGGCTCTTGGATGACCTTTTTTTCCTGGGTAGTTTTTCACAGATGCGAGCTATGTGCCCCATTTCGAAACAGTTCCTACACCTGAAACTGAGATTCTCATAGTTGAGCTTTTGGTTCCTTGAGTAGTCCTTACCTTGAAGAATTATTTCAGTTAGGAAACCTTTGGTGAAATCCATTTCTACACGGATTCGAGTGAAGGTGGAGAGGGCTGGCTTGGAATTCGGGCTTCTGCAGAGGAACTTGTCGAGGCCATTGCCAATAGATTAAAGAGACTCATCCCCCCAGAAAGGCAGGGGCAAGTACGAAAGTCTCACCCAGACGGGAGCTGAAGAGATACAGTCCATGGAAGGGTCGAAGGCAGGGGTCCATATTTGCATGGACAAGCTTGCTTTGCCCCAGAACCACTGCCTGGGGTTAAACACCTTGTCTCTATCTCATGTAGATTCAAAAAATACCACAAAAAAACCCTTTGCACAGGGGCAGGTAATGACTTCTCTATCTGAAAGCGGGTACCATTTGGAAGAGATCCAGGAGAGCAGCTCCAGAAGATTGGGCTAGAATCTGTTATACCTGCAAACCAAAGTGTGCATGCTGTAATGACGAGCACGAGTTAAGGCTTCTTGCGAAATTTGAATGGAGACTGTCGAAGCTTCAGGAACTGCTGCATGCAGCCCGGACAGGCAACCCTGACGAGAGCTAACCTCAGGGGCCGCTGCATGCAGACCGGAGGGATTTCCCTGGCGTGAAGCCACCTCTGTGAAGGAGGGGGTTAGAACCAGAGGGAGGAGTCCTGAAGTCGTCGCTGACGAAGCACCAGAGGGAGCGCATCCTTGAAGGGGAGAGAGTGGCCCGGAAAAGGGAGCCGAGGTCGAGGGAGGAAGGCCAACAACCGTTGTCGAAGCAGCACCAGGAGGGGCGTCGCCGTGCTGAGAAGAAGGCGAGGGGGAAGTTGCCATTGGAACTTGAGGAGAACTGCGGCATCTTCGATGGAGGAAGAAGGAGCGCAGGAAAGCCACAGGGCCGACGACCTGTAGGAGAACCAGGAGTGCTCGGGGATCCCTAATTTTTTTTTCGCCCCTTCTAACACTATCTGTTACTCTATTCCTTTTATTCTATTTTATTTAGTCTATGTACATATTACTTTCTTTTTTCTTTACATGTCAACTTATGTTCATGTCCATTTTGTTTTGTACTTTTTTTCATAGAAACAAACAGGAAAACTAGACATGACAAAGAACTCTTAACCAAAAATGTAGAAGAATCCATGAAAAGGTGAATATTTCTACCCGTGTTCCATATCCAATAGTTTTTCATTTACTCTTCCTATATTTGTTGCACTAGTTTGCAACCCTATTTTTTTTCTACTTGGATACTCCATATCTTCATGTACATTAACTTGTCTTCATGTCAATTCTATTTTTTGTGTTGTTATCTTGAAATAAATAAATCTGTACTCCATCTTTTTTTTCATGTGTTCCTACGTAGCAGCTTGCTTTCATGTCCATTGTATTCTCTGTATTGCTACATTGAAACAAGAACATAGTAATTGGGCACAAGTATGGAGCCTTATGTGCCAGATCTGAAAAAGTTGGAGTCCAATGTGTCGTAGCAAATACAATGAGTATGCCTGAGACTAAGAGGTATGGTTACAAAAAACTCTGATATGCATATGTTGTCCAAATTGTCCAATTTAGTTTTAAAAAATTAGCTATTTCATTTGTTTGACAAGTGGAGACAAAAATGTAATTTCAAAAATCAATAATGTAATTTTTTCTATTTGTACACGAGCATGGAATGAGGAAGCGGTCGATCAGACTCATGATAAATTATAGCATTATATAAATTACCATAAATCTTGGTAAAATGTTATAATATTCTATAAATTACTAAATCTCATGTTGCGATCGGTCGGACCCATGATACACAAGCATGGCTATAAATGTGAACCCATGAGTTCGCCAACCCGTGAGTCTGCCAACCCGCGCACCATGTCACATCTATTTTATACTATATTTTTATTTTATTTACTCTATATACATATTCCTTTCTTTTTTATTTACATGTCAACTTATGTTCATGCCCATTTTGTTTTGTACTTTTTTTCATAGAAACAAACAGGAAAACTGGACACAACAAAGAACACTCAACCATAAATGTAGAAGAATCCATGCAAAGGTGCATATTTCTACCTGTGTTCCATATCCAATAACTTTTCGTTTACTCTGTCTGTATTTGTTGCACTAGTTTGCAGCTCTATTTTTTTTCTCCTTGGATACTCCATATCTTCCTATACATTAACTTGTCTTCGTATCAATTCTATTTTATGTGTTGCTATCTTGAAATAAATAAATTTGTACTCCATCTTTTTTTTCATGTGTTCCTACGTAGCAGCTTACTTTCATGTCCATTGTATTCTCTGTATTGCTACATTGAAACAAGAACACAGTAATTGGGCACAAGGATGGAGCCTTATGTGCCACATCTGAAAAAGCTGGAGTGCAATGTGCCGCAGCAAATACAATGTGTATGCCTAAGAATAAGAGGTATGGTTACAAAAAACTCTGATCTGCATACGTTGTCCAATTTGTCCAGCTATAGGTTTTTCCCATGGTTGATGTGTTTCTATCGCTTGATAATTATCACACTAATTGTTGTTCTGTGAGGCATACAGTTCTTTCCTCCCTTTATTTTTCCTCTTCTATACTTATCCATTCTCCCTTTTCTTCTTCCCCTCTATTATTTGTTTCTGATTCTATACTTAGTCCCATGTCTATGCTCATGGGTTCTCAGGATGGCGAAGTGACATATTTCATGTCCATCTATATCTTTACATCACGAGTCCGACTGACTGTCGTTTGTTTTCATAGTTGGTGAATTTTATGGCCGTGGGTTCCTACGTAGGTGCCATCGAACTCTCATGCCCCGTGTTCATAGTATACATCTTGCACCCAAAACTTCGGTGATCTACAATTCGACCCCGGATTCGAACCCCCAAGCCTCAGTCTACCTATGATGACTCTGTTTGAATGCTTGCATATAAATGTGCCAAGTAATATATTTTGTCTATTGCTTATTGAGATAGATATAAACAACATCTCATTTATCTTGAACCAGGGTCTGTTGAGCTCCAGCTATATTCCATGGCTGAAAATATTTTTCCCAGTTCATTTCCACACTTAGCCAATTTTATGGTCATGAGTTCCCCGCAATGCATTATCAAACTACCATGCCCCATGTTCGGATATACATCTTGCACCCAAAACTCCGGTTATCTACAATTCGACCCCAGACTCCTCGAACTCGCAAACCTCACTCTGCCTATGATAACTTTGTCTTACCGCCCCGCCTTTCCATACTTAAGACCAAATGTTTTTTCTGTGACGCATAAAGTTCTTTAATCCTTTTGTTTTTCTCTTCTATACTTGTCACTTTTCCCCTTTTCTTCTTCCCCTCTATTATCTCTTTCTGCTTCTATACATAGTCGCATGTCTATGCTCACGGGTTCTCGGGGTTGCAGACTCAGAAATTCTATATCCATCTATATCTTCACATCACGAGTCCGACCTACTGTGGTTCGTTTCCACACTTCGCTAGTTTTATGCCCGCTGGTTCCCAGCTAGGCCCTATGGGACTTTCATGCCCCGAACTCTCATGCCCCATAGTCGATGTGTTTCTATCACTTGTCAATTATAAGACAAAGTGTTCTTCTGTCAAGCATAAAGTTCTTCGCTCCCTTTCTTTTTTTCCTCTTCTATACTTAGTTGCATTTCTATGATAGTGGGTTTCCAGGTCGTGAACTCACAAATTGTATATCCATCTATATCTTGACATCACGAGTCCGACCGACCGCTTTCATTTCCTTAGCCAATTTTATGGCTGCGGGTTCCCAGGTAGGCGTTATCGAACTATCATTCCCCGTGTTCAGAGTATACATCTTGCATCCAAAACTTGGGTGATCTACACTTCCACCACAGACTCCCAGGTTCAAAAAAGTACCAAAGCATATTTCACTCCCCTCCATCCCCACCACCTTCGCCCCTTCACAATGCACATTAATTATGATTTTACTAGTGACAACTCACCACAGATGTTCAAAAAGATTGGCATTAATAAGCGGAAAGCTCGAGGACATCTCCCATTAAAATGCATTAATGGGAGAATATTATGGAATCTTATTAGTTTCTTTCTATCAATCTTGAATTCGCAAAAAAATGTTGGTTATTTTAGTTTTTTTAAGGCGTCATCATAACAAGAATGCAATATTGTGCTGGCCCACTGCCATCTACAAAGGTGTTGGCATGATGCCCCTCTTTAGTATTGTGCATATATTACAGGTTCACATATTTGAGAGTATGCTTGCATATGAAAATTTTACTCCACCCTTCCAATTTGAACATAGTTTGCATTTGGGCCACAAAGAACATTAATAAAATAAAATAATATGAAAATTATTTAAGTAAATATAACAAATTATCTTCTAACTTGAACCTGATTTTGTCAAGATCCAGGTATATTACATAGCTGGCAATGTTTTCCTCGGTTTTCAATACTTCTTGATTTCCTTGCAATCTTCGCACACTTTCCCAGTGCAAATTGATTACGCTTTTATTAGCTTTGAAAAGATTGTCATTAAAAGGCGAAAAGGCCGAGGACATCTCCCATTAAAACACATTGAACCAAGATTTACCAGAGATTATATTATGATGTTGCAGCGTCCATTTTAAATATAATGAGGAGCAAAGGAACATTCTCATCACCTTATGGATGCAGCTCGAAAACATTTATGTGGAGATACCTTGAATATTTTCAGGCGTGAGGACCAAAATTTTCAGTGGTCCATAGCTTATGACTACTACTCGTCCACTTCTACTCAGAAGAAATTTATCTCGACATTTGAAATTGCAGCGGAAGATTGTGTCCCTGATTTTTTTCACTTTAAGGACTTGGTCACGTGCTGCGCCGAGAACTATATTTCGAACCAGTGGATTATCCAGATGGGAAACCATTCCCAAGTCTCCCTATCGCCTCATGTATTTCGAAAGAAGTTAACACTTCCCGACCCAACGCCTACTTTCAAGGGCGATAATTGCAGACAATTCTTAAAGAAGCATGGTAATGAATTGGACCTCTTGCCGACGTTCTTATAGGACCCAACGCCCGCTCCCCAGGACATAGCCATATTACAGGTTAGTGCATTTAAAAACCTTTTTCGGAAAATTGCATGGCTTTTCACGAGGATATCGAGACAAGAAAGTGCAGTCGGCATCTCTCGGATGATTTTGTATATTTTATATTTTACGGTCAAGGAACAAGCCATCTTTCATTGCGGCAAGTTGATTTCCATTGAAATATCTTTCCAGTTATTGCAATACAGAAAGCAGAAGGAATTCTTTATGTCATCTTATTTAATTTTCGTCATGGCGAATTGCTATCCATTTCCTAGACTATCTATGTGTAAGAAGTTGAATTCTGAATTTGACCCAGTAACATTCTGGTGCCAAATATTATGGAGACACATGCTTGCCAACATTTTTATAAAGTCTTTAATGATTTTGTTTTAGTTTTTAAAGCATGGATATTTGGGAAGTATTTTCCCCGGTTATTTGGTCAACTGACAATCTTCCTGGATAAGAAGGGCACACTAGAAGAAATGTACAACTATAATGTTATAAGGATTTTTGGGTCTAAACAAAATCCTTGCTTCCTTCCATGTCACATATCTTGTACAATGTTTTTTGCTGGAATAGAAAGGGAGTACATCTACTGGTTGCATTTTTTCCATGAAAAAAAAAGGTCAATTCATCTCTCTGCCTTGGAAAGTCGGGGATTTCATGGTCAGGAATCACTTCAATAGTTCTTTCACTGACACTATCTTGAATGAACTCGGTGCCAGTACCAATGATTCACACCAGCAGAACCGAAAAGGCCTGGGTGAAAAAAGTGCCCAATCCCCGACTGCCACACCCAAGACCATAGCATCTCGTAGCAGTACTCCAACGACCTACCCAAGTAACAAAGTCACAAACAATTCTTCAGGTGGAGGAGGAGATAAGAATCCTCCCTCCAGTAAAATTGAAAGTTGTCACAAATTTCCCGCAAGCAAAAAACGGAAAACAATAGTCCAAGAACATGAGCGATTGAGGGGAGAAATTGATATCCACGATCTCTCCCTCAAAGATATGGAACTAGAAATTGACATTGACAAAATGTTCCCTGACGACGACGACTTATAGAGAATTGCTCCGCACAATCCTGGGATGGAAATAATTGGCATAGATACATTGGATGAAGAAGAGTCTTCTGCATTTCAGAGTGTTGTTTTTTACAACGAATCTAAAAAATTGATTATTGAAAAGAGAGATGTATAGAATAAGAAAAGGAAATCTTGTTTAGAGATCAACCTACACAACATGCACCCTTCCCAGATCTCTAAGATATACCGAGCAACTGGAGATGCTCTAGATAACTCTATTAGCGGCCTTGAAATAGAAAATGTCATGTTAAAGGAGCGAATAAAAGAATTGGAGGCAACTCTAATGCCTCTTCCACTGTTTGCTACTCCTTTGGTAATGGTCGGGCCCACCACACCTTTGCCAAAGTTAAAAGGATTAGCATGCCTTCTCACATCAGTCCGAGGCTATGTGGAAAAGAATATAAATAGAAGAATGGAATTAATAACAAAAGCTTGGGAGATGCCAAAGAATATGGTCTCTTTTGGAACAAGAGCGCATGCTTTTCACGAGTATCTGCAAGTAGATCTCAAGAATGAGCAAGGTTTCTACCTCGATGCAATTTTACCATTTGGTGTTAAAGTTACCGGTGTGACGAAATTCAGAAGAAAACAGGAGGATCTCCCTTCCCTTGATTGAATAGACCAGCTAAACACATGTTGGAAAGAAAAGGTAAATAACTATTCAAGAAGCTAACTGAGATAGATCTAGCTGCCAACACCAATGAAGTCCAGGACCTGAAATTGATATTCAACTCCTTGTTTTTAACCAAGCAAGCATTTGATGATCAAGTTCATATCTATAAAAGACTGTCATTTGAAAATTTCTATGGCATTCTTGAATATGGTGAAGATGATGTGAAAACTTGTCTAGTCGGTTATGCGATTAAAAACCAAGATTTTCAAGAAGAATTGCACAACTTGTCTATTGATATAAGGGACTTGGAAAGTGAATTCTTCAACATGGTGGCCATGAGGAGCTACATCGAAGAATGGTTCAAAAAGGTTGTCGATCATATTACCAATGAAGGTCAAAGCCGAGGAAAGCCATAAAAGGACATCAACGAGCAAATGACAAGGCATGGGACACCATCATAGTAAGTTGATATTGATTACATTCTTCTGTCTTCATCTTCTTACTCTAACAAACCTTTAACCGAGATCTGACAATTTTCTCTTTCTTCTTGCTAGGTTTTGTTGTTTTCCATCGTCGACTTTCTTCTTTCTTCAAACTTCATTCTTGTACATCTTTTCTTTGTAGTCCATGGCAGTCCAAATCCGAGTCATTCTGACAAACACATTTTTATTTCACAGAATATGTACTGAACTATATATTTTTTTACAAATTCAAAGACAATTGTTTTTGGGAAATATTCTCAAATGTATTATTTGACCCAGTCTATCTGAATATAAATATTTGAGGTTGTTCTATGGTGATCTTTAATGTTTGGTGTTGTTATTTGAAATTTGTATTTCTTCCTAAAATTAACTCATTTCCCTGTACATGTTCTATATTGTGCATATATTGTAGCTTCCTATATTTTAGAATATTCTTTGATATACAAAATGTAAAGTCATATATATTTTTTCTCTATTGCTTGTGGGTTTGAGCAAAAATTGCGAGCCCAAAACACCATTCAAATTCGAACATGGTTTACATTTGGACCACACATAATCTATTAAGATTCATTAATATGAATACATTTTAAATAAGCATAAACAAAATCCCTTTAAACTTGAACTTGACTTTCTCGGGCTCCTGGATTGCCCGTGGGTTGACTGGTTAACAGACTGCCAAATCCTCATTTCCATTTATATCTTCACATCAAGAGCCCGACCGACCACCGTCCATTTCAACACTTGGCCAATTATCTCACCGTGTTCCTCATTTCACCTAATGCACAATCTTTTCTTTATTTGCATTTACAATTTTTATTTGTTTATTGTTTTATCTCTTTAACAAGAATTTATTAAAGACAACAATTCGTAAAGATTGTTTACTCCACTATCAATTCCTTACATTTAAGTTTTTTATTTGTCTTAAAAATATTTGTATATTATTCATTCACAAATATAACTCACTAATATGACAACTAACTCAGTTTTGTTTTTTAACTTGTAACTCTTCTTTTGATTAGTTTATTAATTCATAACATTTTATTATTCTTTAATTACTTAGTTATGCAACAAACTAATACACACTTGTCATCTCTAATCCTTCTTTAAAACTTTTTGTTAATTTTTGCAAATATTTCATTTCTAACTTTACACAATAAACATTATAAAATATAAAACACATAAAAATTAAATATTGGAAAATACAAAGAAAAATGAATTCATGCTTGGACTTTAGGTCATAGGAGACTTAGCCTAGGTCTAATGTGTTTTCATGTTGGGGATATAAACCCAGGGTGATATTCTCGTCTATTAACTTGACTTAGCGCTATCAAATTCTTATCCCACGTGTTCTGTGATATACATCTTGCACCAAACACTTCTGTCATATACATTTTGCACCCAACAATTCTATGATACACATTTTGCAGACAACACTTCCATCATTTGCAATTCGACCTCGGACCATGGGAACTCGCAAGCTTCACTATACCCAGGTTCACAACTTTCAGAAAAACGACTAAGTAACGAGAAAGATAAAGTATAGGGAAAAGAGAAACGAGAATTTGGTTAAGTATAGAAGACGAAAAAGAAGGGTTAATATATTCACATCTGTAATAGATATCCCATTTCTTGGCAAGATCTTTTTTGCATGTTTCTGGAGAAGTTATATACTTATTTCATATACTTGGAAAGAAGTGTGAAGGTGGCGGGCACAAAAAACAACGACTAGGAATTGGAAATTGTCTGAACCCACCAACTCGACGATCCACGAAAGAGATTGCAATAAATTGTGGTGGAAAGCGGTCATACGGGCTTCAAAATAGGTTGACAAGGGTTCCCGAGGAGACGTGAGTCCCCGACGGTCAAATTGTATTGATCAAAACTTTTGAGTGCAAACTGTGTAACACAGAAGAGGGGCTAATGTAGGAGTTCGGAAGTCAATTTGTATATCGTGGAAGCCGGGGGGCTGTTTGCAGGTCAAGGAACACTGCAAGTGCACTCCGTCTGTCTTGTAATCGGCAAGCAAAAAATTCGGGTAAGTATGGAATTGGAGGCGTAAAAGAGATTCCAAGAAATGGAGAAATATGGAAAGCAGACGCAGGGGCTTCAAAATGGGGTGACAATAGTTCCCCAAGAGACGTGAGGACCCGAAGGTCAAATTGCAAGTCTCAGAACTTTTGTGTGCAAACTGTGTATCACAAAAGATGGTATGATGTGGGTGTGCGGCAGTAAATTTGTATATCGTGGAGGTTTGGGTGCTATTTGCAGGTCATGGAACAATGGAAGTGAAATATAGAGCCCGTCTGCCTAGGAATCCGCGATCTGAAAAGCGGCTAGGCATCCAATGGCTAACGGTCGGTCAGAGTCACAATATAAAAGCATGAGCGCAAATGTGAACCCGTGAGTCTGCCAATGCACACATTGAAACATTTTTGGAAAAATGACTAAGTAACGAGAAAGAGAGAGTAGAGGGGAAAAAGAAACAAAAATTTGGTTTATATTCAAATATGCAATAGATATTCCATTTCCCAGCAAGATCTATTCTGTGAGTTTCTGGAGAAGTTGTATACATATTGCATGTACTTGGAAAGAAGTCTGAAGGTAGCGGGCACAGGAAACAACAACTAGAAATTGGAAATTTACTGAACCAGTGAACTCGATGATCTGCGAAATAGATGTCAAGAAATGGTCAAGTGTGTAAAGTAGTCGAACGAGCTTCAAAATAGGGTGACAAGGGTTCTCGAGGAGACGTAAGGCCCCGATTGTCAAATTGTATATATCGGAACATTTCAGTGCAAAGTGTGTAACACAGAAGAGGGTATTCCTACCATCCTCAATGCATATTCATTATGCTTTTACTAGTGACAACTCAGTGCACAGGTTTGCTTATTAGCATTAACAAGAAAAAAATGTATTCAACGGCGATTTACGGGAGCCCGATCAACCCTCGGGTTGGCGCTATTATAAATATTGCACCCAAAACTTGCGTCATCTACAGTTCCGCCATATACATCTTGCACCCAAAACTTCCATGGTCTACAATTCGTCCACATATTGGAACATGGTTTACATTTGGACCACAAATAATCTATTAAAATACATTAATATAAATACAATTTAAATAAATATATTTAAACTTTAACCTGACTTTTTTCGAACTCGTGGATTGGTCCTATATAGTCACATCATGAGCCCGACCGACCACAGTTCCGTTCAACACTTAGCCAATTATCTCTCCGCGGGGTCGCGACTTAGCGCTATCGAATTTTTATGCCTCCTGTTCCGTGATATACATGTTGGTTCGCTTATTGGCATTTATAAGAAAAAATGCATTCAACAACGATTTACGAGAGTCCGATCGACCCCCGGGTTGCCACTATTATAAATCTTACACCCAAAACTTTCATCATCTACAAGTGCGCGATATACATCTTGCACCCAAAACTTTTGTAATCTACAATTCGTCGCGACTTAGCGCTATCAAATTCTTATGCCCCCTGTTCCATGATATACATGTTGCACATAACACTTCCATGATATACATTTTGCACCCAACACTTCCGTCATTTACAATTCGACCCCGGTTCACAAAAGTTTCAAACCATTTATCACTCTCTTCAATCCCAACCACATTCTTGCCCTTCCCAATGCACATTCGTTCTGCTTTTACTATCGACAACTCAACATACAGGTTCGCTCACTGGCATTAATAAGAAAAAAAGGCATTCAAGTATACGGTAGTTCAACCCACTGCCATTGCTTTTCATACCTAGTTGTCGGGTTGTCGTAATCGAACTTTCCTTCCCCCTTTTCCTTGACATACATCTTGCACCCAAAACTTCGGTGATCTACAATTCCATAGTTAACCAACTTTATATCAGCTGATCTCTAGGTTGGTGCTATTATAGATCTTGCACCCAGAACTTTCGCCATCTACAATTATGTGATGCACATCTTGCACCAAAAACTTTTGTGCTATACAATTCCTCCAGCTCACAAGCTTCACTCTACCCGACTTCACAAATATTTCAAAGCATTTATCGCTACCTTCCATCCCCACTACCTTCGCACCCTTCCCAATGCACATGGATTATGCTTTTACTAGTGACAACTCAACACACATGTTCGAAAGAGATTCACACTCCTTTGCTTAGTCACAACTCGCCATACAAGTTTTCTTAACAATATTACTCGACTCTCCCCATTTTCCAAAAATAACTTTATAAGCTACTTGGCAAGGACTACGTTGCCACACAAGACTTGTTTAGACTATGGATGAAGTGTCTCATTCAAAAGTGCATCGACTCAAAAATATTGCAATCAATAATACTATATTTTCCTTCACAAATATGTCCAAATGTAAAAGCTTCCATTATAAAGTTGAAACTTGTTAAAGTGGAAGGTGAGGTCATCCTTCAAAGTTCAATTTAGTCGACTCACCGATTTAATTCTATTTCATAAAAATAATCCATCCTTGTTAAAGTGGAAGATGAGGTCATCCTTCAAAGTTCAATTTCAATTTTTTTAAGGCGAGAATAAGTAGTTTTTTTCCAGAGAAAATTTCACATTATATTGATAATAATATAATCTCTTTAAATATCAGTCCAAGACTAGCTTTGACTTCCATTGAAAAGTCAATAAACAAGAGATGAGGACAGACTTATAATCCTGACATATCCAAAAGACCTGTCCAGACATACTTCTTCGACAAAATAACTACAATACTTGCTAAAGTCTTCGCCATAGAGATCTCTAACTAAGAGAGAAAAAACCAACAGTAGGCCCAAAAAGAATGAGCACAAAAAAGGCTAAAAAAGTCAATACAAATTTAAAAATAGAGTAGGGCCTCATGGCCATGTACCCAATGAATGTAAGTAATATGCCCTTGGCATAAGAAAAGAGCCTTTTTTGAAAGGCAATCAACATCCTTGTTTCCTTCTTTGAAAATGTGCGCAAAAGAAATTGAGCTGAAAAGAGGAATGAGATCATTGATTCTATCCTTCCAGCCATCAAGATTAGCCACCAATATTGATCCTTTACTATTAAGTCAGTCGATGACGATCTTGGAATCCCCCAAAATATGTAAATCATAAATAGAAAGTCTTGTGGCAAGAGTTAAAGTAGCCCAAGCTCCCATGATCTCTGCCCTAGTATTTGTTCCCCTACCATAGTTTAAAGTCCACCTAAACTTTGAATGATCATCAACCTTTAAGACCCCTCCAACACCACATAGATTGACATTCTATTGAGCAGCCCCATCAAACCAAGCATGGGCTTTATCTACCAAAAGGTATGTAGATATAAGCCTAAGGATAAGAACTTTTTGATTTTTATCCAACTTATCCACAACTCCTAAAATAAGATATACAATTCTTTGCATAGAAGGGGTTCTATCCTCAAAGATTGATTTATTCTTGTCCAACCATATATTCCAACATATAAATGCAGGAAGAGCATGTATATTAAAATTCTGCGATGCCCAATTTTGAAAGCAATCATTCACTGTATTACCATTCCACCCATAAGTGAGTTTTAGCACTTTTTTCACTTCCTCCCAAACTGAAACAGTGAAAAAACAACTTGTTGGGTATGTGTTATATTCTTTGCATGTGTGTGTGTGGGCGCATCAAATTCGACAATTGCATCCGACGATCCCTCTAGTAGTTCAGATTTTTGTATCTAGCGTTTTTTGCTATTTTTAGCGGTTTTCTAAATTAATCCTGGATTAAGGGATTAGGGTTTTTGTATCTACAGAATACCTAAAAACATTGTATATATTGTATGGTAAATGGTGAAATTCGATATAATGAATATAAGAAAGGTTTTCCCCGGTTGAGGTTTTTGGTATAAATCTCTGTATACTATGTGAATGAGCCATTGATTAATTTCTGTTTTACTTAAGAATCTATATGCATTGCTTTACTTCACAGGTTTAAAACTTACATGTGGTATCAGAGCTCGTTTTTGGCTTCAGAGGGACGCATGTGTTGCTGAGGGTTTGGCGCGGTCTTGATAGATCAAGTTTATCTTGGGTCTGTGATAAACCTGGGTTTAGTGGGAGCTTTTTAGTGGAGATTCGAGTATAGAAAGAGGAATGACGAGCTCATCTAGAATCGAGATAGAGAAGTTCAATGGTAAAAACTTTGAGCTATGGAAACTCAAGATGGAGGACCTTCTTGTAGACAAAGAACAATGGATCGTTGTGGATCCTGGCACACAGCCTATTGGTACGCAGCCTACTGGCACACAGTCAACTAGTACACGACCTACTAGTACACAAACTACTAGTACACCACCTACTAGTATGTCGAAGGAAGATTGGGAGAAGTTGGACAGAAGAGCAAGGAGTACTATTCGACTTTGCCTAACCGATTCAGTGTTGTTGAATGTCTCGGGAGAATCTATAGCCAAGGAACTATGTGATAAGTTAGGGAATTTGTATCAATCAAAGTCCTTGGTAAACAAGTTGTTTCTTCGAAAGAAGTTGTATCATCTTAGGATGGAAGATGGAGATTCTGTGACAGAACATCTAAATGCCTTGAATACTCTGGTAAGTCAACTTGTCTTTGTTAGTATTACGATTGCAGAAGAAGATAAGTGTATTACTTTGTTATGTTCTTTTCTAGACTCTTGGTATAATCTGGTTGTAGCAATTGGTAGTAGCACTCAATCCACATTGAATTATGAGGATGTAGTTGCATCCTTTTTATCTGAAGAGATGAGGCGGAAAAGCATGGATGGTCATAACACATATGATTTATTTGCAAGAGGTCGTACCCAAGATAGGAATCTCGATAAGTCTTCGGGGGGGAGACCTAAATCTACAGGTAGATCTAAATCTCCAGGAAAATCTTTGAGGAAATGCTGGAAGTGTGGTAAAACAGGGCATTATAAGAAAGATTGCAAGTCTAAGAAGGTTGATAAACCAAAGGGGCTTGATAGTACCTCTTCCACAGAGGTGAAAACCTCTACTGAAGAAGGAGGTGATGTTTACCTGGCATCTACAGGTACACATGCAGATCGTGACGTATGGTTGATCGACTCAGGTGCGTCATACCATATGACTCCTCACAGGGAGTGGTTCTCTAAATATGAAAAATATGATGGTGGTGATGTATTCCTAGGAGATGACTCGACAACCAAAATCATGGGACGTGGAAGGGTTAAGTTGTTGCTAAAAGCTGGAAGGATTAGAACTCTCCCTGGGGTTCTGCACATTCCAAAACTAGCCAGGAGCCTAATATCTGTAAGCAAGTTGGATGATGCAGGAGTGAATATTGTATTTGGAAAGAACACTTGCAAGATGGTACGAGGAGAAATGGTGTCGATGAGGGGAGTTCAGTGTGGAACTATGTACAAGTCGTTGGGAAACACTTATACTAATGGGTGTAACAGTTCTGTTGTCCCTGAGCAGAGAAATGAAGGAGACAAGACCAATATTGTCCTAGAAAATAAGACCATGTTGTGGCATCAAAGACTGGGGCATATTGGAGAAAAGGGCCTTCGAACACTACACAGTAAAGGTATGGCTAATTGCACTCTAAATTTTGATTTCTGTGAACATTGCATATATGGTAAACAAAGTCGAGTAAGATTTCCATCTGGTGCCTTGGACCTTAGAGTTGATACACAATGATGTGTTTGGACCTGTGCCTGTTCCATCACTAGGTAAGTTTGTGTATTATGTTTCATTCATAGATGATTTCTTAGAGTTGATACACAATGATGTGTTTGGACCTGTGCCTGTTCAATCATTAGGTAAGTCTGTGTATTATGTTTCATTCATAGATGATTTCTCAAGGAACACATGGATTTATTTTCTTAGAAAGAAATCAGAGGTATTTGATAAATTTAAAGAGTTTAAGGCTCTGGTCGAAAATCAGACAGAGAAGAAAATAAAGGTATTGAGAACAAATAATGGTGGAGAATTCTGTGGAAATGAATTCGAAGAATTCCGTAAGAAGTGTGGTATAGCAAGGCAGAAGACTACTCCATCCTCAACAGAATGGAGTTGGAGAAAGGATGAACAAGACATTGATGGAAAAATCAAGGAGCATGCTTAGCAGTGCCGAGTTAGGACAAGAATTATGGGCAGAGGCAGTGGGTACAACATGTTACCTGGTCAATCGATCACCCTCATCAGCGTTGGATGATAAAACTCCACACGAGGTATGGTCTGGAAAGAAACCCTCTCTTCAACACCTTGGAGTGTTTGGATGTGATGCTTATGTACATGTTCCAAAGGAAAATAGGAGTAAGCTGGATAAAAAGGCTGAAAAGTGTATCTTTACTGGTTATAAAGATGGTGTGAAAGGTTATAAGCTTTGGAACCCAGAAACCAAGAAGATTGTTTATATTCGAGATGTTGTTTTCAGAGAGGTAAAAGATGTTTCCAAACATGAATTCCTACCAAGGCCAGAAGAACCTGAGAAAATAGAGCTAGATTTGGATGATGCAAAATCTAAATCATCTGAAGAAGATGAAGCAACAAAAGAAGAAGAACCTTATACCCCAGTAATGAGGAGATCGGTGAGAGAAAGAAGGCAACCATAAAGGTATAGTCCACCTGATTTCCATTCCAATTTTGCTTTATCTATTACTGATGATGATCCCAAAACTGTCAGGGAAGCAGTGAACTCAGAGGATAGTAAACTATGGAAGAAGGCCATGGTTGAAGAAATGGATGCCTTGGATAAGAATGAGGCATGAGATATAGTAGATTTGCCAGCTGGAAGAAAATCTGTCGGTAGCAAATGGTTGTTTAAGAAGAAGTTTAATGCAGAAGGAAAAGTGGAGAAAAATAAAGCTTGGTTAGTAGCAAAAGGTTATTCCCAGGTAGAGGGAATTGACTTTGGTGAGATTTTTTCTCCTGTTGCTAAGTTAACTTCTATTAGATTTCTTTTATCTATTGCTTCTTCTTTTGATCTTGAAGTGGAACAGATGGATGTGAAGACAACATTCCTACATGGGGATCTGGAAGAAGAAATCTACATGAAGTAGCCAGAAGGCTTTGCAGTGAAGGGAAAGAAAAAGTTGGTCTGTAAGCTAAAGAAGTCACTATATGGTATGAAGCAATCACCTAGGATGTGGTACGAAAAGTTGGACACATACATCCTTGGATTGGGATTTGTGAGAAGTAGGTTGATCACTGTGTATATTTCAAGCAAGTTGGTAATCACTTCATTTATGTAGTGTTGTATGTTGATGACATGTTGTTGGTAGGAAATAACATGGATGTTGTCAAGGAGGTGAAATCCCAACTTTACTCCAAATTTGACATGAAGGATCTCGGTGCTACTAACTTCATTCTAGGAATAGAAATTAAAAGAGATCGTGCAAACAGGAAACTCTGGTTGAATCAGAGAAAATATGTTGATACAATATTGCAGAGGTTTAATATGCATGGAAGTAAACTGGTCAAGGTTCTTATTCCTATAGGTATAAAGTTATATGCAGATCAATGTCCCAAGACACAGGAAGAAGAAGAGGACATGTCCCATGTTCCGTATGCCAATGCAGTTGGCAGTTTGATGTATGCAATGGTTTGTACTAGACCGAACATTGCACATGCAGTGGGAGTTTTGACCAGGTATATGTCAAAACCAGGGAAGGAGCATTGGACAACAATAAATAGGGTCTTCAGGTATTTGCATGGCCCTACCAATTATGGATTGTGCTACCAAAGAAGACCAAGATTGGACAGAGTGGTGGACATACATGGATTTGTTGATGCAGACTAGGCTGGAGATCTGGATCGCAGAAGATCTACAAGTGGGTATGTGTTTAACCTATTTGGAGGAGCAATCAGTTGGATGAGCAAAAGACGGGCTATAGTGGCACTCTCAACTATAGAAGCTGAATACATGGCAGCCACTCATGCAAGCAAGGAAGCAGTATGGTTACAGAGATTGTGTTCAGGTATTGGGTTGGTACAACAAGCAGTGAGATTAGATTGTGACAGTCAGAGTGCAATCTTCCTGACAAAGAACCTAGTTTATCATTCAAAGACAAAGCATATTGATGTTCAGTATCACTTTGTGAGAGACATGGTTGAGGAAAAGAAGGTGTTGCTGGAAAAGGTTGACACTTTGAAGAATGTTGCAGATTCATTGACAAAGTCTGTGAGCATAAAAAAGTTCTCCTGGTGTAGAGTAACAATGGGCATTGTTGCCCTGGATTATTGACTATATAATCATGTGGACCCCTGGATGCAAAGAAAACAACAAGTGGGAGAATGTTGGGTATGTGTTATATTCTTTGCATGTGTGTGTGTGGGCGCATCAGATTTGACTACTGCGTCTGACGATCCCTCTAGTAGTTTAGGTTTTTGCGTCTGGCGGTTTTTGTTATTTTTAGCGGTTTTCTAAATTAATCCTGTATTAAGGGATTAGGGTTTTGGTATCTACGGAATACCTAAAAACATTGTATATATTGTATGGTGAATGGTGAAATTCGATATAATGAATATAAGAAAGGTTTTCGCCGGTTGAGGGTTTCCGGTATAAATCTCTGTGTACTATGTGAATGAGCCATTGATTAATTTATGTTTTACTTAAGAATCTATATGCATTGCTTTAATTCATAGGTTTAAAACTTACACAACTAAAAAAATGTGTTTGCTTTATTCTCCCTTGACTCTGCATAAATAACATAAACTAGGCCCCTGCGAACCATTCTTCTACAGATTTTTCCATGTTAAAATTTTGTTTTCAGCTAAGAGCCAGCTAAACAACTTTAGCTTCAATGGGTAGACCCATTTCCATAATTTCCTCCTCCAACCCCCTATCTTGTATCTCCATAATTTGTTTGAAAGAGCTTCATAGAAATTCTTTACTGAAATTTATCCAAACATATCCCCTCCTGTCCAGATTAGCTCATCCGTCCTGTCAACTAAAACAATACCTGAGTCAATCAAATTCCTTCTGTAAGTCTCCCATTCCACTGCTAGATCCTCCTCCAGACCCAGCTGATTACTGTTGTACCAAATTTTTCCCAGAGTGCCTCTCATTGTGATCCGACTAGCCTTATATAGGAGGTGAATGTTCCGTCTGTTGAGACAATTTACCAAATCTAGAGATAAAAAAAGACTCCTGATCCATTCCAAGAATAATGACTCTCCCAACTAAGATTGAATGCCCCGATATAGGCTTCCAAGACATCCATTGAAGGATGATTGGTAAAGTATTTCAGATATTTTTCCAAGGCAAACCAAAGGATGAGAAAGCACCCGCCGATCGCAACCAAGACACCAGAGATACATGCGGTAAATATTTATCCTTAATGACCCGTTGCCAAATGCCCGACTTCATCAAAGCATGCCATAAGGTATTCGTTGCCAAAGCTCTATAGAAAACAAAGATATTCTGAAGACCCCATCCTCCAAAATGTTTTGGTTTAGTGATGGAGAGCCAACTACATAAGTGATAACAACACTTATTCTTGTTTCTAGACCAAAGGAAAGAAATTCTCAGCCTGCGAATCTTGTGGAGAACCGAAACCGAAAAATGTGCAAGTATCATCCATTAAACTGGAAGGCTCTCAAGAACCACTTTAATTAACACAAAGCGCCCCCCAAAGAGAGCCATTTATTACACCAGTGATTTATCCTGGTCTCAAACTTGTCGATTAGCCATTGCCAGCCCTCTGACTTATAGCTATCTAGCTTTAGAAAATAGCCCAAGTATTTAAATCCCACAAAAAGCTCTTTACAGGGGAACAAAAGTGAATCTTTTATAGACTGGAGAGTTTCCACAGAAACTCCGGAATGCAAGAAAATAGACTTTTTGACATTTATAACCAAACCCGAAGCCTGACATAACACTTGAAGAATTTCTTGGATTTTTTCCCATTCAGCAGGAGAAGATCTAGACATAATAAGAATGTTGTCAACAAATAAAAGGTGTAGAATCTTTATCAGTCTAGACACTTTAATCCCTAAGAGTGTACTATCATCTTGTGATTTCTTTAAGGAGAGACTAAGACCTTCCATAAAAAGAATGAAAAGTAAGGGCGAGAGCGAGTAACCCTTCCTAAGACCTCTACTGCTCTTAAATAATTTGGAAGCCTCTCCATTAATCAAAATAACATAGGAAGTAGATACTACACAATCCATAATCCAATTAGTTGTTGAAAGCTCAAAGCCACTATGAAGTAAAATTAATCTCTGGAAATCCCAATTGGTACAGTCATAGGCCTTTTTTAAATCAAGTTTCAGGATTATGGCTTGAATCTTTTTAGATTTAATGCTATGAAGACATTCCTGTGGAGTGCCGATTGCATCAAGGATTTTCCTTCCTTTAAGAAAACCCAACTGCTCTTCTGAAAGTGCTTTAGACATTAATGGCACGATTCTCTTTGCAATAACTTTAGCAATAATCTTGTAACATAGATTACAAAGAGCAATAGGCCAAAAATCACTGAAAGAAGAAGGATTATTAACCTTGGGTATCAAGGCCAGAAAAGTTGAGTTGATCGAACTGATCACCTCCCCTTTGTCTCTTGTTTCCTCAACCATATCACCAAATCCTGCCCAACCAACTCGTACAAATTGAAGAAAAATTCAACTGTCGAACCATTAGGACCGGGGCTTTTGTCTTTGGCAAAGCCCTTAGAATCTCAAAGATTTCATCCTTCGAAACCGCCTTTTCTAGAGAAAGGATATCATCCTCATTCACAAATTTTGGGAATAACCCGACAAAGCCAATATGATCTTCAAGAATATTCTGGCATGTTTCACTAAAGAAAGACTTGAAGTATTTGATTGCTTCTTCCTTGATGGCTTGTTTCCCTGTATGGGTGCCCCCAGTCATCTTTTATCTTCCAGATGTATTTTTTATTCCCTCTAAAACTTGTGAAGTGATGAAAAAACTTAGTATTTTTTATCTCCACTCTTAATCCATATCGCCCTGCTTTTTTGTCGCCACCTTTCTTCCTCCGCCAACAATAACCTCTTCCTCTCCTATTCAAGATTGGACAGAGTAAGAGTAGAGGTAACAGATCTTGATCCCTGAGACAACTGCTTATAACTGAAGTCAAGAGCCTCTTCGATCTTTGCCAAGTCTAATTGTTCCCGCTGACGCTTCTCCTTGGCCCAAACTTTAACTTAAGCTTTTAAAAGAGAAAGTTTCCCAACCAGCCTCCTCTGGGCTCCTATATTAATAAGATGGCACGTATTGTTCCATACATCTCGAACAATCCCAGTAAAGGATTCATCTCTCACCCAGTCTAAATTTAATTTAAATGGATAGGCAATGACTGGGATTCCAATCCCAAATTCGAGGAAAACTGGAGCATGATCAGACAGAAAAGGATACTTAACCCAAGTCTTATAACTTAGAGTGGAAGCAATGAGGTCCTCTGCAACGTAAATCTGATCAAGTCGTTTTTCTATATTGTCAACACCAGACCTACCATTCCGCCACGTAGGCACGATCTCCGCCGAGACTAAATCCACTAAATTGTTCTTTAAAAAAAGAGATTTAAAAAACCTAGCCAATGAGTCAATTTGTGTTGAATGTACCTAAACTTCCTCAGATGAAGTAGTGAAATTCATATCTCCAGCCATAATTAAGTCTTTATGAGCTAACAATCCTGAACCCTCCACAGAATCCTAGAAGGCTTTGTGATACTGACAAGGCCCGTAAACATTAAGGAAAGATAACTTTCTGTTGTCCAAAAGAGACATTCTTGACAATAAAATACCACCATTGCTTAGATAAGGAACAAGATCAAAACAATTTGGATCCCAAGATGCTAGAAAAAGTAACAGGTAAAGTGTTTGTAGAAGAACTGCTAGCCCCTACCTTTCGACGAGCACCTCTAGTTTTAATAGGTGAAACTTCAAACCCCAACCCCCGTGACCACGCAGGGTCAGAAACATTGATTGCTCCATTCCCCTGGAGACCCCCGAAAAACCCTTGACCTATATGGCTATCCATCAGAAGATTTCCCAAGAAATTTGGTAAAGGAATAGGGTTAGATGCCTTAACAAGTGGAGGAACTAAATAAAAAATCATTCTATCCAAAACATAATCACTAATAGCCGACTCACTATAACCTGGGACAAAAAAAGAAGCATCCCCAGTTCCTGGCAGACTATTTGAACTAGCAGTGACCCCACCTTTAGGAGGGACCTCAACTGAACTCAAATATCTGTCCCCATCCAACACAATAACTTCAGGTTCTACAAAAATCTTTTCAGAGGCAGGGTCCTTCCCAAAGGACTAATCGGGAAAGAGGATGATATTTAAATGATCGTGCTCCCAAGAAGATAAAGAGAAATATAGTTTAGGGAAAAAGTGCTTTAGCTTACCTATGAAAGAAGTTTCTTATGCGGAAGGACTGTCCTTCGAGCTAAGCCTCAGATAATCTGGTGTATTTGAATCTTCCTCCAACAGAGTAACAGTATCCCCGAGGAATTCCTCCAAAGAAACATCGTCAGCCAAAGAGCCATAAACATTTGTACACTCCTTCCTCAAGTGACCAGTCCGTTTGCAGATAGAACATCGGAATGGTATCCCCAGATAGTCTAGGCGTTGAACAAACAAAAGACCTCACCACTCAATCTATAAAACTTCCAGGAGCCCCACATGAACATCCACTTTTACAAGGATTTTCACCATTCTTTTATCATAGGACTTCAAAGCAGCTTCATCAACACTTAAAAAATGACCTATGGAATTCCCGATCACCTCCAGTGCTTTGAAGTTCCACAACTGTAATGGAAGACTCGGGAGGAGCACCCACAAATGTCTAAAGATAAAATACTTAGTCGTTGGATTAAAACTGAGCCACCACCTTTTAAGCATAAAGCTCCCTCCATCGAAACTCCATAAGTTATCCAGAATTAAAGCAGAATCCTATGGCTTCTTAAACACAAACCCCAACCACCCTCTCGACAATGAGAGTACCTCAGGCAAGTAACCTAGAAAAGGTTCCCAATTATGAAGCACCTACTCTTCAATAGGTGTCGAGCAACGAGAACAGTAAGCTAGTCTCCCAACTAAGGCGCAAAGTGCCAAGTTGCAGAACTCCTCTAGCCCAATGTCCATACCCATGACCAACCTCCACCTCGTTTTCTTAGGTTTCGAAACCTTAAATGAGCGCTTGCCTCTAGAACATTGTTCTATACAAGGATTTCTTATAGACTCAACACCATTTATAGGCTGCGCTACCCCCGAACTAACCTTCGCCACCCCACCTAGCCCCTATAACCTCTTACTAGATGGAATAGTCACTGAACTATCTCCTACTAATTCTTCATCAGCTTGCAGAGGACAGGGCTCCAAAATGAATTTTGAGTTTTGAAATGAAATAACCTCCGTAGGTAACACACCCACATTAAACTTCACGTTAATGCTACTACCAGACCGACATAAGGTATCATTGAGACCGTTGATCACATCCACCAAGGCATAGAAGCCTGACCTCTCCCAATGCTCCTCGACAGCCGCACTAAGCAAAGCGCTGAACTCACTTTCCATTAGGAAAGCACCTGGAAGTCTCTAGAGGCTCCAACACAGAAAAACAGTCAAGTCTGACTACAACAGAGTTTCATTACCGTTAATGTACTCCGAGAGGCGAGTAAGTAGTTAATAAGACAAGACATCGACTACATGGCCATAGTCAGGTGACCGCCTGGAAATCTCTATAACTAACTTCATTCGATAGCAATTTAACGAAATTAGAGCTGTAGAAGCTGACTTTAACTAAACTAAAATGCTGGGACCAATCTCCCATCACCCTTGACGACAACTCAAGGAGACTTACTAACTAATATTTCGCCTCCCTAGAGTTCTAAAACCCACCATCACTTCCCCCTAAAAGTCCATTCCTAGCTATACTCTAACACTAGAACACACGAATCAGAATAAAGGTGAACCATAGTCCCTTACCCGCACCAACGCAATTGCCATGGAACCTACAACAAGGAAAACACATCACAAATTCGAAATCGCCAACGTTTCCCATTTCCCGCTTCTCGCTCCAACTTCATTCCCGACTTGCCTACTTCAGTTCCCACTCCCAAAATACTCAATTGTTCTTCACATGAATAAGTAGTTATGGGTAGATGAATACACAATATAATATTTTAAATTTATGGTGATTCTTTTTATAACTAATTTTTAAAAAAGGGAAGAGATATGTAGTTTTGATGGAAGGTTTCCACATAGTCTTGCATAGGATTTCTACGGTTTAAATGAAAAAGGGTTTTGATGTGATGGACAGGTTGGAGCTAGGATTAGGTCCCATCCCTGTTGATAAGGATGTCTAGCTGGTGGACTACTCGGATGACTTGTTGTCCAAGGAACAAATCTTTGTCCACTAGGATCTCATGTGTACTCAGTCTCATAAGTCAAAATGTTTACAACTTCCCCCTCCAGGGCCTTTTCATCACAACATAGGGATTGTTGGTTCTTTTCATACAATTTCACTCTCTTTTGCACGGCATATCTAGTTTGAGATCGTTGACAAAGGATCCCCCTCCTTGATCTGAGGCTTCGCATGTGGTCATTCATGAGTCAGTTAATGTGGTTTCATGGCCTTTTGACAATTGACCTATTCTTTCTTCCTTGGAAAGAGGATTGTCTTCACAATGTGTTGCACCAGATTTATCTCAAGTTTCTTAAGGTGGGGGTTTTATCGGTACGGGTTTAGGGTTGGCAGAGTTGAGGGGAACTACTTCTGGCTCCAACTCTTCGCAGAAGGGCTGCAAATGAAGAAAGACAATCCGCTCCAGAGGGTCCTCATTAGTGTTGATGGTGGGGAAGGATACCCCCCTCGCCTTGGTTGAATATCTACTACATAAAACTTTGGTTGGTAAGTTTTATGGTCGTAGGATCAATATGCACCATTTATGTTCCTAGGCACAATAGAATTAGGCATTAGTTATGGGATATAGGTTTGTAATCCATTGCTTGTCATGAGGGCGCTATGGTTTCTTCTTCTAGAGTGAAGAGGACACTTGTAAAATCTTATCGTAGCTGTGTTTTTTAAACCATAGAATGCTAGGGCTAAAACCCTGGCACCCTCTTTTTGACATGCGATCGAGTATGGAATCAAGTATTCCCCTATGGGTCAAGTTTCCCAATCTTCCTTTAGAGTTGTGGAATGAAGATGGGTTCAAAGCAATTGGAAATGCTATAGGAACGTACATTGTGGGAGATATGGGGTTTCAAGAGAGAAATGTTTGATCGGTGCCTCATATTTTAGTTGACATTGATGCCATGCAGGGGCTATTTGAATCCTTGCAAAATTTTCATAGTGCCCTGTCCTTTACACACACGCTAGATTATTTGGATGTTCCATTTTGATGTTAGAGATGCCATGTTGTCTCTCATGTGATTGCAGAGTGTTCTTGAACTCAATTTCCTCACCAACATGAGGTGATTTCTACTTTTTCTAAAGGTTGCAAGGAGAAATTGGAGGATAACTTGGTTGGGCCTAGTCAGTCCAAAAATTGTGGCGCTCAGGGGAATCACTTAGAAAAATGTGTGGACCCTCCTAATATCTCCCTAAACACCAATGAATTGTAGCTGAAGAAAGGGGGAGATATTTTTTCCCAAAAGAAATTGTGCTCAATCCTCCTCGGGTTTTCTCATTGGTGATATATAGATGCCCATTTACCTTAGGAAGAAGGTGTTGGATCAGAGTAGGCCACTGTCGAAGGATATCTTTGAAGACATGGAAATTGTGTCATCGCAATGGGATAAGATGGAAAATCTATGGTAGGCTTCTGCATGCTTTGTAGAATTATCCGGTAAGGATATATTTCCTTCTATTGTACCTATTGTTTCTTATGGAAGTTTGAATTCTATTCTGTTGATCCTTGTCTCCCTTTCCACTATTAGACTTGGGGAATCCCCTTTGAAGGGTTTCTTAGACCTCTCCATTGGTTTGAGTGATAAGATAAGGTACTATTTCCTTGATTGGCCTTTTATAATTTTCCCTTGCCCGTCTGATTCATCTGTATCCAGTGGGAGAGACCCTTATCTTCTCTAACCATGTCCCAATTTTTTTGTTAGCGAGGGGGTTGGGATATGGAAATCCTCCTGATCAAGGTCCCTCGAAGGCTAGGAGAAAATATGCTACCAATTACCATAAGAGACAACCTCGAGGGTAATAAATCAGTGCCGAGAACGCATATTGTCTAATGTTCATAGAGCAAAGAAATCCATGTCAAATGCCCCCACATGAAACTCATTTCCATCAACATCATAGGGTTAGGAGGGAGACCCAAAATCTTATCCCTTGAGAGGATGATCGATATTGAACATCTTGATGTTGTGTTACTACACAAGACTATGGGGTGTGTTGACTCTATCATCAATATGTTCATCAAGTATTTCAAGGGGTGGAAATTTGTGGGCCTAAACTCTTTTGGGTCTTTGGGGGTTTAATTTTGGGCATTCAAGATTCACTTACAATGTCTCACTCTTTTGCAATTCACTTCGGACTAGTTCTTGTTTTGCATATTCACCAACTAGATCTGGATTTTCATATATTGAACATTTATGGGCCATATGATGGCAAATATTTTTTTTGGGATCTAACCTACTCTAATGAATATCTATAGTTGGATAATCTAATTGTTGGGGGAAATCTCAACCTCACCTTAGGTCGAGAAAAAATATGGGATCAACATGCTCGTGAGGACAAGTTGTCAAACTTTTAATTAGATCGCTTTGAAAATGTTGGTTGGGTCGATCTAGAGCCCATCGAGTTAACCCCCACTTGGTCCAATAAAAGAGTGGGGGAGACACTGATAACTAAAAGATTGGACAGATTCCTAGCTCATCAAGAATTAATCTCTCATATTGAATTGTTTAGATCCTGTACTAGTATGGTCCGCATTTCTGATCATTTCCTTATTATTTTGGAATTTGGAAAAAATGGCATGAACTCCGACATTCCTTTCAAGTGTAACTCTCACTGGGGAGTGGAGGTGGAGCTTTGAAAGTTGGTATTGGATACATGGAATCCATATATTCCAAATTCTGAGGTGTCTGTAGTCTCTCAATTTGCAAACAATTTAAAAGTGCTTAAAGGTAAGGTGGTGGAGTGGGAAAAGGTAAAGAACAAATAGAGGACCCTTCATCTTTGAGATATTGAAGCAGAGTTAACATCCTTTAACTTTGTGGAGGGGATATCAACAAATTGAATTTCCCATATGCATCAACTTAAGAGGAAGCGTGTTAAACTATTATTGGATGAGGAAAGGGAATGGCACCTGAAGAGTCAGACATTGCGGTTGGATGTTGGGGATCAAAATGCAAAGTTCTTCGTTAATTTTGCTATTCATCAAAAGATTTATAACACTATTTGGGATCTAACTGATGATGTTGGAAATCTAGTAAAGGGGTTCAAGGACCTATCTACATTGGGCATCAATCATTTTAGGAACCTCTTCGGGCCTTCTAAACACGAAGACATTGGCTCCATGCTTCGGGTACTAGAAACCTTTCCCAGATTTGTTGATGAAGATGAAAATTTCGAACTATTTCAGCCATTCATCGAGGAAGAATTACTTGGAATCGTTAAATCCTTTCAAAAGGACAAGATTCCAGGGATGGATGGGTGGATGGAGGAATTTTTGCGGATTTCTTTGATATTGTGGGAAATTACCTCCTCAGGGTTGTGGGAAATGAAAAAATTCAATAATTTTTGGCCCATCTCTTTATGGAATAGTTTTTATAATATCTTGGCTAAAATTATTGCAGTTGGATTGAAGCTTTTGCTCTCTAGGGTGATATTTGATGAACAATTTGGCTTTCTCAAAGCCATGCTTATCCATGAGCCTATCAGATCAGCGCAAGAAGGTGTTAACTCGATTAAATCAGTTGGTAGGTCCATTGCCATAATAAAGTTGGATTTCTCAAAAGCACATGACAGAGTCTCTTGGAAAGTTTTGAAATTCCTCCTCATCCATGTTGGGTATGATCTCTGTGTGGTAAATTGGATCATGGGTTGTGTTATATCTTCTTCATTTTCAATTCTGATAAATGGAACAGGGTCAACTTTCTTCAAGCCATCCTATGGACTCCGTCAAGGGTGTCCACTCTCACCTTATTTATTCTTGCTTATTGTCGAGGGAGTTATCTGATTAATCATTAAGGCCAAAACAATCTCATCAAATTCAAGGGATTTCGATGCGCCTCAAATATTAACGTCACACACTTATTATTTGTTGATGATGTGCTCTTATTTTGTTGTTGTAATGTAGCAGAAGGTGAACGATATAAAGGGATTGTCAAAACCTTTTCTAATGCTATAGGGATGTTGGTAAATTTGGAAAAATCCGCCATTTACTTTCGCGATGGCGTGGATGGATCTATACAACAAATGGTGGATCTTTTTGGGTATCGGGCCCATGCTTTAAGTGATGGTTTCAAATATCTAGGATTCAATCTCAAGCTAAATAACTATGGTATCATTGACTTGAAGTGGTTACAGACTAGAGTGGAGAGTCAGATACATTTTTGGTGCAATTGATGGCTATCACATGGGGGTTGACTTGTACTTGTAAAATTTATGTTAGAATCCATTCCTGTATACTGAAATTTATTATCGTTCATTCCTAAGAGTATCTTGAATTGTATATGGAGGATTTCTTTCAACTAATTGTGGAAAGGATTTGCTGAATACTTGGGGTCTCACCTTGTTAGTTGGTCATGGATTGCCCTACCCAAGGTCCTTAGGGGATGAGGATTAAAAATAATTGTGGATTTCAGAAAAACACTGACTGGGAAATCCTTATGGGTTTTCCTCTCATGAGATAGCTTATGGAGAAAACTTATCATTTCCAAATATATAGTGCTTGGGACTGGGTCCGCTCTCATCATAAGCCAACTAATAATGCTTCAAATCAATGGAGTGCAATTTCATGTTCTTTCCCAGTGGTTGGAAATCATTGGGTATGGTGGGTCAGATCTGGTACATTGGCTCGTATAAGGAAGGATGCATTTGTGGGGTGCAATCAAGATTTTTTTACCGAGTGATCTTGTAGGACATATTCAAGAAAGGGGCATTTGCACCCTTAAAAAATTGTGCGGGAGGGACATAACTCCATTTGGAAATAAGGTCGGTCCTTGACAGTCAAATTAGATCTTGATTTTAGGTGGCATAACCATGGAATCGATTCATAAGCCAACTTGAAGTTGCTCACATAAAGATTGGGGATGGTGATGACGAATTGGTTTGGGATTATAATTTAGATGGTGGTTAATAGACAACTCGGTTAGGTTATCTCTCATTATTGGAGATAGACCCTAATGATACTATATGTTGGTATAAAAAACTTTAGAAAGTCAAGGCTCCACTCAAAAATATACTACTATTTTGGTTGATCCTTAAAAACCAAGTCTTAACTTGGAACAGGTTATAAAGAAGGGGCTTCTCTGATCCCAATATTTGTATTTTATGTTGTGAACAAGACGAATATTGCTATCATTTATTTGTTAATTGCAATTTCACCAGGCAGGTGTGGGATCAGGTGACACTTCACATAAATAACACTAGATTATGGGATCAATCGACTGTTGAAGAATGTTTTCATACATTCTTTGAGAATCCTAGACTTAAAAAGTGTAGGGTGATTTTATTGGCGGTGGCTTGGGGTATTTAGATTATGCACAATAGAAGAATATTTGATGACAAGGCCATCTCGCCATTCTCGGTTGCAGTTCAGGCTTTATATTTTATTAATAATTAGAATATATGTTCTATTTCGGCTTGAAGCACCTTTGCATCTATGATCATAAAATCACTCTATCCTTAGGGCTATTTTGACGGGGCCAGCTAGGACAAGGGTCATGTTTGCGGAATTGGGTTCTTGTTATATCTTTATGGAAGTCACTATTTTCGTGGGAAAGTAAACATAGGGTATGGTTCAAGTAATACGGGTGAGCTTAAACCTTCTTATGCACTCTTAAAGCTCTCGAACTCAAGAAACACCAACAGATTACAAGTATTTGGGGATTCAAAATTGGTCGAACTTTCGATGCAAAATAAGGCTCGGATCTGAAATTTGGGGCTCGTGCACATCGCTTCGCTGCTAAAGGAGGTTTCAGGCCTTTTTCAGGATATCTCTTTTACTCATATTTATCGAGAATATAATGTTATGGAAGACTCCCTCTCTAAGGATGGTCTTCTCCTCCAACCACACTTTGACATTCATGAGGATACAAGGACAATACTCTTATTTCTCATTAGAACTTGATTTTCAATTAAATTTGTTTTTTGTCACGACACTTTTGGTCGATGATTTAAGAATTAATATTTTAAGACAATTGTACTTTGAATCCTTAAGAACAAGTTTCCTTTGCAACACTACATGTTAGAGAGACAATTTAGAGGAGCCCTAGAGCTTCTTTCGATTTTTTCTGCATTAATCTGCCTTTGGAAGTTTTGAACTTGACATTGCATTCTTCAAAAGATTGCATTTTCATTTTGTGTTTAGCTTTACTAGCATTCATTTAGGGATCTTCTTGCTTAGTTATTCATTCCCCTTAACTTCTAGGTTCAAGAAGCCTTAATTTCTTTGCACATTAGCCTCATTTAGCTCTCATACTTAGGGTTACCTCGCTAATTTGCTAAGATCAATTGTATTCACACATTTCCATTTTAGTTTGCATTCATCATAATACCACAAAAACTTCCAAAAACATTGTTGAGGAAAAGGTATGGAAAACCGTACTCAAGCATTTTCAGATCTTGTCGGGCAAAGACAAAATAGTTGGGAATGTCACGAAGGGTTTATAGCCTAAAAAACAATCGCTTAATCCACAAGTATCAATTACAAAGGACCAATGATGATTTTTATATGTTGTATATTTCAATGCAAAAGAAGTGAACTTGAACAAAGTTGCATAAATGTGTACAAAAGTTATACAAATGTATATATGGAGATCAAAGAAAAAGAATGAACCAAATCATTAAAACACATGTGTGAGACTGAAACAATAATATGATTTTTCATTTATTTCATTCCGAGATACAAAAACTGAGTTCTCTCTACAAACCTCTGCAAGGGTAGGGACCAAAATCAAACTTAGAAGCCTTCGATGGGCACCATACAAAAAGACTCTGACAATCAAGAATAAAATTGAAGCTAAAGATCTGGATCAACTTGCCACAAATTGTTGTCACTTGACTCTGCAAGATATTCTTTATCAGCCATGAAACTCAATTCATGAACAAACAAAAATACACAGAATGTCAAATACAAATCATACATCTTTAAAACAAGCTGCTAAAATATGTGATTCGGTTTTTGAATTATGTTTCCTTCAATAAGACCTTGTTGTCATCAAGAGAATTAAGGTTTCTAGTAAACTCAGAATGAATGAAAGTTACTAGTATCTCACTAGTATAGAGCAAACCTTATGGCTGTGGTTCTCATTCTATTCCTCCTCCTCTTGTCTCTTCATTTGATTGAGATTTTATTCTTCCTCAATAAGTTATGGTTGTTGAACTGCCTTTCTTTAGTTAAGTCAAATTAACTTAACTAATTAGTTTGAGACAAAGAAATAATAATAATATATAAATAAGGGTCTTAAATAATAACTAAATATATGAGACCCCTTGTGACTCCCTTTTATTTCCTTATATAAAAACAAATATCCAAATCATTAGATTCAAAACATCTCCTTGTAACTCATACTTCATATATATATATATATATATATATACTCCCATTTATTTCCTTATATAAAAACAAATATCCAAATCATTAGATTCAAAACATCTCCTTTTAACTCATGCTTCATATATATATATATATATATATATATATATATATGAAGCATGAGTTAAAAGGAGATGTTTTGAATCTAATGATTTGGATATTTGTTTTTATATAAGGAAATAAATGGGAGTCACAAGGGGTCCTACTCAATAATAAATATCGACATAATGTAATTTAATTATGTCCCCAAAAATAACACTATATTTAAGTTGTCCAAAACTGTGTCAAATATATGCTTGCTTTTCAAAATTTTCTTGAAATAAAAATACTGTCTTCAACATACAAAACAACCTCAATCTTCAAAATCCATATTTAATATGCGAGGCATTAGGCCTCTTCTCATTGTTTTCCCCTTTTGAATTTCCTGTGGCAGCCTTTGATTGGTTAGAGCCTTGATGTTGAATTGCACTAATGACATAAGAACAATCATCCTTAAGATGTAGGAGATTGATTTGGCAGACTCTTTGGATGAGTTGGAGTGAGTGGCTATTTCTTTTCCCTTGTCCTGCACTTGCTCAGGGACATTTGTTTTCAATCTTTTGCTGGCGTGTGATGACTGCACAGGTGAGAGGGTAGGATCAACTTGGGCAACTTGATTTTTTGGTGGCAATGGGGGTAATGTCAATGATGCAGTGGGCCAACCATGGTGGTGAACAACAGCCTGGTGGAAAATCTCTTGCCAACCATCATTGGTAGGCGGTTTTCGTCGCATTGACACAAGAAGAGGGACTGAAATGCCAAGAATATTTTGATGTGCTTGGAAGGGAGGTCTTTCTGATTGGGGCTAGAAGATTCCTTGGCCTACTAGGTTGAATAAACCAGCTTGGAAAAGATGGTTCAATTATTGGGGGTCAACATCTAAATGTATAGAGAACCGAGGTCTTCTGTGACCTCTCTACCAAATTCCCTTGCCTCTGTTACCTCTACCATTACTGCCCCTACTGAAAAATCTCATCCTGTAGCAATATTCAATGAATCATGAAAAATTCTTAATAATCCATGCATGAAACTCTACCTAAATAAAATTGAAATTTGGCTCTATTATCCACCACATAACACATGCAATACATCCATTAAAAACTTCATCAATCAATTTCCATATGAATAGGGAGTGATAGGGTCATTGGTAATACGAGGGGTTTGCAATGTGCGAAAGATGGTAGTATGGATGGGACAAGATACATAGATACTGTTCAAGCAATCACATAAATAATCAAACTGTTTGTATATCTAGCTCTCAAACATCAGTCATCAACTAAACTCTATATCCATCCCTTTTGTTTTCATAAAGATCTCTTCTTTAAAATGATTAATAATAGAACAAGGAGTGATATAAGTGTATGTGGGAAAATGAAGGGAATGTAATGTACGAAAAATGATTTAATGGAAGGGACTCCAATGGTTATTGTTCTACCATTAGCCATACAAAACAATGACATCGTCATAGCAACAAAATTTCCAAACACTTTCTTGTTTCAAAATCAAAATCCAATACTCTGTTTTGAAAATCCAAGATTGTCATTCAAACTCCACTACTATTTAGTGTGCATTTTGAAATTACATTTTACAGAATTCATTTAATAAATGACTGCCCAAGAAACATTTCAACGGTTGTGGCATAACACAGCCTGCGCACAGTAGGGCCAAGAAAGCACAGTAGTCCAACAACCAACACTAACCATCGAGGTGTGAACAAATTGGACCGAAAACATAGGAATCGATATTTATTAACCACTACAGGGTTTCGCAAAATTGACCAAAAGGACCCTCGTGGGTAACACAAAATTAAACTGAGATTTTAAATGACAAATCTTCCAGAATTCACTTTTATTCCTGTTCGAATAGTTCATTTTACACACATATAATTTGTCAACAAAGGTATTCTATCCATCCATAAAAAATGACCACCTCAAGTACGCTAACACAACACAACCAAATCTCTTAAACATTTGTCCTACAATGTTGTCAAAACCTCAATACTGTCACATAACTTCAACAATCTGTTACCACCATAAGTTTCCACATACCTCTTCACATGTCGCGAGCAAAAATATCCATGATATATATAAATAATTGACATACACCATTTTATATCAGAAAGACAAGAGACCACCAAACAACCAGAGACGAGGCAGACCCAAATCACTTCCACCACAACTTTTTCCCACAGGTAAAGCAATAGAGCAACCACGGTTTCATCAACAATGAGAGACATTCACACCACATTCAACTATGAATTAGCTTGCATATAAATGCCACAGAGACCAAATTCATTCAAAACCATTACACAGTCGAAAGACCCATATGCCATAAACTTTGGAAAAGCACAGACTGTAAGTGAATGCAAGAGCCAACTCTCGATTAAATTAATGAGTAGAGAAATAATTCATGGATGGAGCAACAAAAATCTTCATACCTAGATGCAAAATGCCAAGGAAAATCGACAAATCCCGACTAGTCTTTCCACGATCGAGCAAGATGGAGGCAACAACAACCCAAAAAATGACCAAATGCAAAATAGAAAGGGTGCCGACCATCGATGTAGGTTAGAGCGACATGCAATTATTGCACGCTGTATCCACATTTACTCCATCACCCATAGCTAATACGAGCGAGATAGCCATACAATGCATAATCCACCATAACCATATCAATTCAATGCAAGTCGGATACGCCACGCTTACTATGTTTCCAAACTTAATGTGTGTGCCAACTTTTGAGCACCAATATAATATATGTCAACACTTGCTAAGGAGACCATGTCCCCAACTTTTGAACATTAAACTTTAAACAATGACACATAACCCTTTTAACAAGAAATCCACAATGCCATTATTATCTACTACTTCAAGTTTGGAGTTTAGATCACCATTTAAATTGAGTGCAGCAGAATAAATCTTGTGATAATCATCAAAACAACATCATTTCTCTTTTAATCACATCACCTATAAAAATTGTTGTTTGCTCATTTGTTTCAAAGATTTATTTAGAGACAATAACTATAGAATTCATTTTGCAACCAAGTCATGAGCAAGAAAAATAACTCATCCTTCCTTCATATTCACACACATGGGGTCCCACCTATCTAGTATATTATTAATTATACATAAATAATAAAGCATTGCAACCAATTTGCATGCATGTACCCTACGTTGCGTTTTTGGGCATCAACAAACATCACAAAAATATGAAAGATAAAACAAAATAAAACTTTATTTACACTTTGATATCAAGGAGGATTGACTAAAAAACATTTATTGCTTCTAACTTTGTACTTTCAATTTTTACTAAAATATAAAGTATGATTTTTTCTTGGAAAAAGGCAGTCATGGCTAGATGTAATTCCTAGGTGATTTGGATAAAAGAGTGCCCTTATGGAAACAACTTAGTTGAAGAAAAATGTTCACGACTAATGGTTCACCCATCAAAAATTATGTTTACTTATGTAAATGAACTACTTGTGATGTCCAACCTCCACAAACCAAGGATACTACTTCTCTTAACTTTAAAGGAAGCACTTTCAAAAAAAAGTCATATCTTAATTTTATTCATAAACTTATTATTGCCTAAACATTATTACCTTAGGAATTTTAAATGATGAAATTTGATTGCAATTACATTGCAGGGAATTTTAAATGATGAAATTTGATTGCAATTACATTGTTACCTATGGAATTTTAAATGATGAAATTTGATTGCAATTACACTATTACCTTAGGAATTTTAAAAAGATGAAATTTGATTGTAATGTATTTTGAAAAGACAAAAAATTTAAAGAGTTTCTTCTAAGTAATTCATGGGATTGTTGATTTTAAATGAAATTTGATTGCAATTACATTGTAACATAAACATTGTTACCCAGGGAATTTTAAATGATGAAATTTGATTGCAATTACACTGTTACCTTGGGAATTTTAAAAGATGAAATTTGATTGTAATGTATCTTGAAAAGACAAAAAAAATTAAAGAGTTTCTTCTAAGTAATTCATGGGATTGTTAATTAGATGTTCAACCTTGCATTAAATCTCTATAGCCTAATCCATTGAACTCTGCTTGATATAGGATTGTTCAACTTATCTTAATTCATAGGGCTAGTGAATGAAATATACCCCATTAATGTGCTTAGATGGTCTTCTATTCAACTTCCCAAAAATAGTAAATATTTCCGTGTTCATCCAATTTAAGCATCAATGCATAAATAGTCATTAGTTCATGACTAGAAGGTTAAAGAGTTGTAACAAAATATCGAAACTACAATAAGCTCGTTAATAACTAATACTAGAAAATATAAATTAAATATCAATGAAATTCATACTTAGTATTTATAAAATATGCTACTAAGATTTAGAACTAATTAGAGTTAGGAAATTTGGATTCTCTGAAACAAATAGGAAAATGCTCAAATTTTAGTTGGTTGTTATTTCAATTATAAACTATACTGACATGTGTTTAGTGTTTGGTCAACTACTTGGCCAAGTTTGGGAACCTATGAGGATCATCACTACAAAGAAACCCTGAGTGAATTTCTTAATAACACTTATATTTGTTTGCACTGACACTATGGGTATATGTGAAAATGTAGGACCCTTGATATGTGTGGCCAAGTTCTATTAATGGAAAAACACCACAAAATGAAAGCATAACAATCATAATTAAGATCTTAATTGGTACTAATCATGTGTGTTTTTTTAACAAAATGCCCAAAATCACAAATTGGGCGTTAATGGGGACCTATCTAAGATCATTAATGATATTTTTTTACGGCTACCAAAATTATGTCCCCATTAACATGTTATTTAATGTCCACAATAATGTCTAATGTTAGCATGTATAGTCATTGCATCCCCAATAACATCCACATTAATGTCCTATTAGCATCTATGTCGATGTACCCATTATTTGGTTGCAATTATGCATCCTTGAAGCATCTATGTTAATATCCAAGTTAGCATTTGCAATAATGTATATGTTTGGGTCCACCTAGAGTGGGTGTCAGGGAGGTAGTATGACATGCCTGTCATACCATGTTTCCATCAACAATGACAACCAATCGAAAACAAAAGGTGGCACATACCACACACTTACCTGATAAATATGGAGGGGGGCGACACTCATCACCTGGTTAATGAAGGTTCCAATCAACACACATTGCATTCATCAACTCAACTCGGTAAGAAGGTTCCAAACATGAATGCAATGGAGGTGATGGATGAAACAAGGGGATGCTATGGACATGTTACGATGCCTATATAGGAACTCTCCTCGCCATGATGATACTGGTACATTCAAAAGCATAGTTTGTGAAGGCATGACATTCAACTTAGGGATATGGGGGTTTATAGCCATCTATATCTGGACCAACATCCTCCTAATGATTATCCCCAATTAGCATAAAATGGTCTCTCACTTCACCCTTCGTCTATGCAATATGCACCAAAACCTAACTAATCTGGGAAATTATGAGGAGAACCAAACAAAGGCTAAGAGAGGAAGTGTCAGGGAAAAAATGGATTATTGGTACCTATTATAGTTCACGGGGTCGAACACCTCAAGAAGGAGGCAACAAAGATAGAGATGAATGAATACTAGTGGGAATAGAAAGAGAAGGAGGTAGACCCACCACTTCCTAAGCATAGAGGTAGGGGTAGACCTCCCTCACGCAAGGCACATGAGAAACCAACACTAGAAAAACATGTACCAAAGGGAAAAAAAAAGTTGAGGCTCGACATATTGCACAAAGTTTCATAGGTAGGCACAAGGCCACCATTGTTCACAACCTTAACAAATTGGAGGAGAATGTCTAGTAACATAGAGTTGTCGCCAAAAGCAAGTAGATAGATAAGGACCTGACTTGCATCATACCAAACATGGGATTTTGAAGAAGTGGGACCAACATGTACTCCTTAACCCCTTGATCTTTATTGGCATACCAAGGAATTGATTGCATGCCACATGGATTCGGTCTTAGAGATGAGCACCCCCCCTATTGAAATAAATCAAGGAAGAGTTGCTATAGTGATTATTTCTTATTGTAATCCCTCTAAGGTTCAAACCAATCTCTATAAGGCAAGGAAGAGGGAGGAGGGGAAGACCACGAGCCTAGTGAGTTCTCCCAACACCCCATCTCCCTGGATGAAGAGGAGGAATAAGATGTATAAGCTTGGGTTTAACTCTTTCTTTCAGATTCCATTTTTATATGTTTTATTTCATAAGTTCCAGTGGTCAGGGGCTTAACTATTTTTAAGAATTTTTTGTTTTGCTAATGACATGATGTAGGGCTAAAGGTTGGTATATGCTCTATATTATTTTCCTTTGTTTAGGTTAAGTTATAGAGGCCAGGGTTCAGGCCATACATAAACTATTTCATTTTTTGTTTATGACAGTACTCAAGCTAATGGCTTGATATAATACCATGGATAATTCAATTTGAGGGTTCCTCAATCGAATTCTCTACTAGCATGTCAGTATCTCGCCACATAGTATATATAATTGATGACCTAAAACTTACAAAAAAAAGTATATACATTTATGTCTGCAATAACATGTATATTTTTGTCCACTATTGTGCCTACATGAACATCTAGGATTATATATATGGGAACAACCAAACTAAAATCTACAAAAGTGTGTTGTAAGTGGTTTGAATTGTGTTGATATTATTGTCTAATGTTTGGTCTTGATTGCAAGAAATATAACACATTTTTGTTAACAATAGCTAGTACCTTTTGTATTAAAAAAGGGTTATGGTCAAGGCAGGCAACAAAATAATACAAGTTGTTATGAAAATGGATGCAACCTACTGATCACAATGACCAAAAAGATCAGGTTCTTCATCCAAAACTTCTCCAACCAACCTAACCATATTGTATACTTATAGACTTGATAGTTATATTTATATTGTCATAGAAACTAACATAACAAAAATGCTACCCAATAAAACATAACTAACACAACATTTTACAAAAAAAAAAAATTGCCCCCCAGGGGCTACTTATTTCATGCCAACCTAGGTCTCCAAAGTGTGCCCCACTAGGTGCATGTCCTCATCTGCTAGATCCATTATGCTAACCTCACCTACAACAATATCCATGTTCAGTTGAAGTGTACATTGTGTCTCACATGCCTCTTCCTTTACTTGTGAGGAACCATATTAAGATGAAGTCCCTACAAAAGCATAGATTGAGTGGGGGGAGACTACATGGGAGCTAGAGATGAACTGCAATGCATGCAACCAATGAATATAGAGACCTTAATTTGGTATCCAAATTTGTGTATTTTCCCCTATGAATATGCATAAAGGTCATAAAATCTTCTTCCAATTCTCTAAGAGCCAACAATTGAGCGGTTCTTTCATTTGCACATTTATCTGTGACTTTATTTTCCATAGTAGCCTAATGTTCCTAAGTCTCTTGCCATTGAGATCGTTTATGGGGTGTAATACCCCGGTTTTGAGTCCCTGGATTTATAATGTACTTGAGTGTATTTGATGAAAGGTCAGAGCGCCTGTAAAGTTGAAAGGTCAAAGAGCCTGAAAATGTAATACTTTGAATAATAATAATAATAAAAGTGCATCAATGGTTACAAGGTGGACAATGATGGAGTTATAGGGGGCTATGATTCCACAAGAGAGGGGGATAAAGGGGCTAAGCCTTTTTATTATATTTAAACGAGGTTACGTCAGGAAAAGAGGTTACGTGAGCTGCTTTGAGAGGCCACGTGGTGCATTATTGCATGTCATCATTTAAACCATAGTTTTGGTTGTTGGGGGGTTCCTCAACCATTTTCTGAATTGTTCCTCATTCATTCTTTTTCTTGGTTTTGGGGCTGGAAAACAAATTGAGCCATGGATAGTTAGTTGTAGGTAACTATTGATATTTCGAGCAAGAAATTGATGCATGTGCGCATGAGAATGATGGAAATTGTGAAAGAACTATCCACAACTGTGAATCGTTGGAGTTTCCAACATTGAGATTTCCTGAACATTAGCATTGGATCTCTATAAAGAAGTGGGAAAGACTAAGGGACTACATTGCAAAGAAGAAGATTCATTTCTTTAGGTTGTGTGGACCGAGGGGGAAAGAGAGCTAGTAAACTAGGATTGATGTGTGGTTGAGAAAACTGTGAGATCTTGTTAGCTCATTGTTGTGTGTTTTAGTGTCGGCCTAGACACCTGTCCTTGTGGATTCATAGACTCGACTCAGGGGTGGCCTGTTGTAAAGATTTTATGTGAAATAGAGCCTAAGGTTGGGTGGAATGTCTGATGTCTATAGCCAATTGATGAAGATATTCATAAAAAATAAGCTATATGTGTATTTATTTCAATTATGTTGTGTTAATAATTTATTTTTTGCTATATATTGCATGAACATAAGATTAAACCATGTTTTCTTAGATTAATACATGATCCTATACATGTTCATGTGCATGTTTCATATTGCATGGGTTTTCTTTCTCGTTGCATATTTCTTGATTATCAAAGAATGGTAGCAAAAATTTGGAATGCACTCAAGAAGATGAATTTAGAGGTACCCAAGTAGATGGGTATGTCACAGATTGGCATTTAAGCAAATTGTCGGGTTTGTTGGTAACGGGGTATGTTACAGATTGGTATCAAAGCATGGTTTACAGTGCTTGGGCAATATTGGCTGACTTACAGGTTGAAAGTTTATCTTTTTCTCAGAGGTTGAGTCGAAGCATGCTTGGGTGGCCGAAGGTGTTTTCTTGAAATTAAGCATTTTTGGGAATTTGGAAAAGATGGAATCTTTCTGTAAAGTGATGTCAATGATGATGTGGAAGCTACATGTCAGGCGATGTGGTAGAGGTGGTGTGGAATTCTATAGTGGCAGGTCCAAGGTGATAGATTGATGGCACGGTGGCGGGCCTAGGTGGTGGGATGGTAGACCACCATGGTGGGGAAACAGATGGTAGTGGTGGCCTGATACCATCAGTGGCATCAAAGGTTTGTTAAGCAGGTTTGTAAATTTATTTAACCTCTGAAATACATGAGAGGTTACCACATATCCCCCAGGTGGTTGGTGTGCCATTAACCTCCCTCCACTTCAACCTCTAAAATCAATCACAACAGTCGATCATCTCCGATCTTCGCCATTCAATCTGGGGTGAAGGAGGGTTGTGTGTCAGAGGTAAGATGTGGATAGGGACCTGGTGGTGGCAGGGGATAATTAGAGGGGGCCATGTGGCAGTTGGTATGGTGGGACCCAAATTTAATAAATTTTTACATGGAAGCATAGAGAAAATAAAGGAGAAGATAAAGGTAAGGGAAAGAGGGAAGAAAGATTGAAGGTGGTGAAAGAGGATGATGAGGGAGGCCCAGCTAGTTGGAGGGGTGACATGGCATCCCCTCAGGGTGCCATGTGGACTTGTGGTGCCACATCAACATTCATGTCAGCAGATTGCAACATAGGCAAATGATAGCTTATGTTTAAAAATAATAAAAATTGGAGCCAAAATTTTATTTTGGCCATAACATGAGCAAAGTAACTTAGATTGAGATTACATTTTATGGATTTTGTTCGTAGTGAGGAGGGATAAAAATATGATAGTGAGGGCCATTAGCCATTTATGCTCGAATTTTCTAGAAAGTCCAAAATAATGGTTTTTCAAGATTTGGGTCTCGCTAAGTGTATGGGATCGAGATTAAGATGAAATTTTTTGAGAGAGTTCAAAAGAAAGACATGAAAATACCCGATGAAGGAATTAGCCAGATTCTAAAGGGTTTGGAAAGGAGATGCTGAAACAAGCAAAAATCCACTATTCCATGTCATTTTTGGGGGGATTTTTGTGATTTTTAGAGGAGGAAAATTGACCCTAGATCACAAAACTGGAAAATTTTATTTACTCTAACATTTTATAAAATTATCAATCCAGACAAATTTTCTCTATTGAATTTTTTCTAGAAGTGCACATATTGGGAGATAGTCAGTTTTGCTAAAAATTACAAGTCTAGAAAAATTATAAAAAGGACAAAGTTGCAAATTCCATATTGTTGTAGAATCTTACTGGAGCAACAGATCGATAATATGAAAGTTGTTATGTGTTCACCATAATGTATATTATCAATTTCTATTATAAAAAATTTCTTGGTTCTTTATGGATTTTCTTCTGCAGTTGACAGAAGTTGTCCTCTTAGTCAAATTGCACCGGTGAAGAAAATGCACAAATTGAGTGAAAATGGATTTTTCAGGAAGCTGTAACTTTTAGCTCAGAAACCATATCTAGGCACATGAATAATCATTGGAAATGTGATTCAAAGGAGAATAATCTTGAAAGATTAGAATTTGGAGAAGTGTGATAAGGTTCATCATGAATTGAGAAGAAGAAGCGCCTATAACATTAATTGACAACATTTCTATAATATGCATAAGTCTAACAAAAATGGTTTCTTGCACATTTTACAGAATTAGGGGTATAAGTAGATCAATTCAAGTCAGGATTTCATATTAGAGACATGGAGGATGCACAAGGAGCCTATAGGCATGAGAGAGAAGCCAAAGGCCAAAATATCAGTGTGGGTAATGAAGCGACAAAAGCTAATGGACATAGGAGCAAAGTGGAGCCAACAAAATTGGTAGAGACTATGAGGAGTTTGAGAATGGAAGTATAGAGTTATAGAGATGGAAATGAGAAGATAATGAGAGCACAAAAGGAACAAAATCAAATCAATACTAAACTATTGCAAAGCCTAAACTAGTTGCAAATACAAGTGAAGAATGGATCAGGTTCAAGGCATGAGGAAGAAGGTAGACACCATGCAAGGAGAGGTAACTATAGAGGATCCAAACACTCAAGAAGTGCTAGTATAGCTCAAAGACATCATCACTCATCCACCTATTTAGCCAAGAAGTTTTATGCATCAAAAAAGTCAAGGAGCATCCCATAAGTGTCCCATGTCAAGCATCTAAGAAGAATATATGATTCAGACAACTTGTAAGGAGAGCTTAGGAAACTTAAGCCACAAACCTTTGATGGTGAAAATAGAAAGCGAGATGATGTTGAAGCTTGGTTGCTTGGCATAAAAAAATATTTTCATTTGCACAACTACTCATCTAACCTAGAAGTCGGTGTTGTCGTATACCGTTTGCATGGAAAATCTTCTATGTGGTGGAATCAGTTGAAACAAGTCAATCACATTGATGAGAAAAATATTTCTTGGAAGCAATTCAATAAATACTTCTAGCATGAGTGTCTTTCATAAAACTATTATGACAAGAAGATGCAAGATTTCTTTGAACACAAGTTGGGGAGCATGATCATGGAAGAGTATGAAAAGAAGTTCTTGTAGTTGCCAAGGTATATGGGTTTTATCAAAGAGGAGAAAGTGAAAATATAGAGGTTCCTAAGTGGACTTCCATTTATTTAGAGATACAAAATTCAATTTGATGAACCCAAAACTTTGCCAGAGACCATCAGAAAATCCAAGTACCTGTATGAGCAAGGCAAAGGAAAATAAACTTTTCAAAAGTCTTGGAGGGATAAGAAGAATGAGAAATCAAATCAAAGAAAGAAAAGATTTAAACAGTCCTAATACATATCAGTAAAATCATCCTGCTAAAAATCAAGAAACAATCCTAATACATATTAATAAAAAATAGGAAGAGAAACATTCCTAATACATATCAGTAAAATCACCCTGCTAAGAATGAATCCAAGATGGAAGACTCCTTGGGAAAAGGGAAAGGCTACCAATCAAATGTTGGGGATATAAATAATATCACATATACAAAGATTGCCCTTACAGAGAAGACAAAATGAGGACTTTGCACAACATTCAAGAGGCTAATACAGTGGAAGACATGGGCATAAATATTCCAAGGATATATGCAGCCCTAGAAGATTGACAAGCAGAACACCAATCCCATATGCACCAATCCCATATGATTGAGGTCGAAGGTAAGCTCATAACTCAACTTGTTTCTATTATAATTGATTCAAGCACAAGCTATAGTTACATTGATCATAAAATAATGGACATACTTTATTTGATGAAAAGTAAGTTTGAAATATCATGGTTGGTTCAACTAGCCACTAGAACCAAAAGAATGATCAAGGAGATTGTTAGAGGTTGCCCGGTAGACCTAAATGAAGTGAATACCAACGCTAATCTAAATATCATACCATTAGGATCTCATGATTTCATAATTGGAATGGATTGGTTGGACAAACATCATGCTATCCTATATTGCCATAATAAGACATTTACATGTCTTGATGAAGAAGGAAAGTAGAGCATTGTACAAGGAATTCCAAGACCCATTTCTATAAGGGAGATTTCAGCCTTACAATTGAAGAGGTGTTTCAAGAAAGGATGTCAACTATATGCAGCTCATGTGGAGGATCTAGACAAGACCAAAGGGCCAAGTCTTGAATATTTTTCAATATTGCAAGAGTTTGAGGATGTATTCAAAGAAATATCAGGATTGCCACTAAAGAGGGATATAGATTTATCTATTGATTTAGTATCAGGAGTTGCCCCAATATCAAAGACTCCTTACAGAATGAGTACAGTAGAATTAAAAAAAATACAAAAGAAAATAGAAGAATTGTTGAAGAAAGGATACACATGCCAAATTGTTTCACCTTGGGGAGCACCAATACTCTTTGTGAAAAAGAAAGATGGAATGCTAAGACTATGTATTAACTTTAGACAATTGAACAAAGCCACTGTGAAGAACAGATACCCTATATCTAGAATCGATGACCTCTTTGATCAGCTAAGAGGAGAAAATATATTTTCAAAGATATACATGAGATCATGATATCATCAAGTGAGAATCAAGGAAGAAGACATCAGTAAGATAGATTTAGAACCAGATATGGGCATTATGAATTTGTAGTGGTGCCATTTGGACTGATCAATGCACCAACATTATTTATGTGCTTACTGAATGGAATATTAAGAAATTGTCTAGATAAGTATGTCAATGTGTTCTTGGATGTCATACTTATTTATTCCTAGTCAGAAGAAGAACATGAACATCACTTGGGATTAGTACTACAAGTACTAAGGGAGCATCAACTATATGCCAAGATAAACAAGTGCTCTTTTTACCAAGCGAAGATCCATTATTTGGGGCACATCATTTCAAAAGAAGGCATAACAATAGATCCAAATAAGATTGAAGCCATTAGAGGATGACCAACACCAAGGAATGTTTCAGAAGTCAGATCTTTTATGGGATTAGCCGGATACTACAGGAGGTTTGTAGCAGGATTCTCTAAAATTGCTCATCCCATCACTTCTTTACAAAATAAGGGAATTATGTTTGAATGGACAACTGAGTGTCAATTTTTTTTAATTAATTGAAGGAGTTACTTACTGGTGCACCTATTTTGAAGATCACTTATACAAATGAAAAATATGTGGTATGCACAAATGTATGCAAAGAAGGACCTGGTGGAGTCCTCACTCAGAATGGACATGTCATTAGTTACGATTTTAGAAATCTTAAAGAACATGAGGGGAATTATACCACATATGATTTGGAACTTGATGTCATAGTTCATTCATTGAAGATGTGGAGGCATTATTTAATGGGGAAGAAATTTGAATTAAGGATAGACAACAGTGGTCTGAAATATTTGTTTGAACAATCAACTTTGAATGCTAGGAAAACAAGATGGCTGGATTTTTTAAGTGAGCATGACTTTGACATAAATCATATCAAAGGAAAAGAAAATAAATTCATTGATGCACTTAACATAAGGGTACATATCATGCATGCTACAACCATTAGTGTGCATAATTCATATTTAAAGAGCATAATTTTAGATGTTGTTATTACATACCATCATTACATATAGGTAAAATAAAGTTTACAGTAGGAAGATGTACAATAGAAATTTGAAGAGTATAAGATGAAGGGAGATGGAGTACTTATGTATAAAAACAAATTTATGTTCCAAATTCCAGAGAGTTAAGGAATTTGGTATTGAAAGAAATGCATAATGTTATATATGTTGGACATTCCAGTTACCCGAAAACAATTGGAGCAATAAGAAGCCAATCTTTTGGTTGGGAATGAAGATGACGTTGGTAATTACATTTCCAAGTGCATAGAATGTTAAAGAGTAAAAGTTAAGCATAGACACCCGACAAGTTTGTTATAGACATTACCAATTCCAGATTGGAAATGGGAAGTAGTAACCATTGATTTTATCACTAAGCTTCCCAAGACAACAAGGCAACATGATTTAATAATGCTAGCAGTGGATAAATTGGCAAAGGATGCTTATTTTATTCCAGTGAAGATGACTCATAATACAACTAATATTGTAGAAATTTACATGAAGGAAATCACTAGGTTGCATGGGAATACCTAAGTAATTGTTTCAAAGATAGACACAAAGTTTACTTCAAACTTTTCGAGAGGATTGTTTAAAGGAAATTTGAATTTTAGTACAACATACCATCCACAGTCAGATGGGTAGACATAGAGTGTCAACCAGGTGATTGAAGACATGTTAAGAATGTATGTGATGCACAATCCATACAAGTGGGTAGATTATTTACATGTGGTTGAGTTTTCCTACAACAATGTTAGATTACTGAGAGGGGGGTGGATTAGTAATAGAGCTTTTTAATCCTTTTTAACTACAATATATAAGTGTTGTTTATATGTATGATCAATTTACCATTATCGTTCAACCAGTGCAGAATAAATGAACCATGATCAATGAGCAATCATACACATACATAATACACCAATATTTTTACGTGGAAACCCAATGCAGGAGAAAACCACATAATTCGTTTTCTTATATGTCTTTAAGAATTACATTCATTGGAAGCACCAACTTCCTTTGTTCTCCATCTGCAACTGGAAGGAGGCTCCAACCCCCTATATTTTTAGGCTACAACCTGAGGGAAGCTCCAACTCCCCAATTCTCTGGCTACAACCAGAAGGAGTATACAACCCCCTATGTTCTCCGATTACAATCAAAAAGTGGCTACAACCACCTATCCTTGCCCCGTCCAACTGCCCTAAAATATAAGTGTCAAATGATGAAACCACTGCCACACTGTCCCTGTGGGATATACCACTGTAAACCTATACCAATACATGCCAACAACTTGTAACCAACCTATACCTATGGCTAGTAATCAATCTTGTACCAGAAGTCAGCCTATACCAACAAATACCAACAAGTACATGACTTGTATATGTTGCGGCTTGCGTATGTATGTGCCTTGTATATACTACAACCCGCGTATGTACACGACTTGTCTATACTGCAACATGCGTACATCTTCAGAAAGCTAGGGTTGTCACCTTTTTTGAAACTCAGACATTTTTCTGCCTCTGTCACATCAACCTGCAACCTGTCACTATGTCCAATCTGTAGTTGTGTCCTATGCATACATCATCTTTCATATCCCTTAACCAAGTGCATCTATGTCTCTCTAGTCACGTGCCATACATGTGTATACAATAATGATCAAATGTAATAAACCTCACATGAACTAGACATCAAACCCTCACTAATATGCAACCTCATACTTCACAAATAATGTCACAACCAAAAAGACCTCAACGATGTACCACAAAATCCCTCAACCACGTGCCAAGAAATACAAGATATGCCCCAACACAAACAATGTGTACCAATGATAAATATTATATATACCAACACTGTATTTCTGTAGATCTGGTTTATATAGTAAGTGCCATACAACCAATAACCTCTCTAGGGTAAATCCTCAAACCCCCATAGCCATATCTCATGAAGAAAACAAAAACCAACTACTCATAAAAATAAGACATACCTTTTGAACCTGTAGATAGATCTGTTGTACCTAATCACTGTAGACCTTCCCAGGGACTTGCTTTCAGACTCTGAGAACCTGATTACCTCAACAACTCAAGCTTTCATGGTTTTTCCAATTGTACACACCCTTTTATACTACCAGCCCGCGTACGTACATGACTTATTCCACTGCAACCCGCATACACCTAAAAAACTAGGGTTTTTTCAGTATTTTTGCAACTCCGAAACTTTCGTCGTCAACCCTTCTTGCTACCTCAAACTTGCGTAACTACAAATGTATCAATGAGTACCTGCAATAAATCTTACACAATATTAAATATTCAATGTGCTCAATAGGTTCTAATAGGAGACCCTTGCTCTCTTATTTATACTCTCCAAGTAGCTTCCTCTAACGGTTACCTTCTAACCAACTTAACCCAGCTTCCTTTTTTTAGGGCTAACCCACTTCTAACCACTTGTCCACTTATAACCATTTTATCCACAAATACTAAACTCTCCACTTCTAGTTGCAACTAATTTATTTTTAAATGTTTCCTTATTGCAACAACTTAACTCATGATTAACTCCTTGTTTCACCCACTTTGACTAGTCAACTTCTTCTAGGAGTTTCTAGAATAATATGACTTCTTTGACCTTCTAGGAGGTTCTAGATAACTCATGAGGGTTATCCAACTTCACAAGGCCATAACTCTCTAATCGTGAAGAGTTATGTGGCATTCCACATATCACCAGAAATGACATGACATGTACTATCCATCTAGAATAGTCTTACCTACAAATACACTAATATTCATACCTTTATACCTCAAACAATTATGAGACCTTTATCCATATTGTTGGGGATACCAAAATTTTCTACTAGACTTGCTTCAAGGGTTGACATGAATGACAACCAACCCAATTTATATAAAATATCCCCCTTTGGCATTGATGGTAACACTATGATGCAACACTAAAGTCATATCGCTCATGCTCCACATGTGACCATCGCTTCCCTTGGAAACATGCCTCTATGATATATCTCCAAGCATCTAACTCTTTTTCCATGCATTTGGAATCTCTCCCCCTTTGACATCAATGGAAAAGGTGAATTCCTTTCAGGGTTGCTCCCCCTAACTGAATTGTCCTTAGGGTTGCTCCCCCTGATGAAACTCTTCCTGAAAATTCTCTCCCAAACTGAATTGTCCTCTTTATGGTGCTTCCTCGTGTAAATCTAATACATATAAGAATAACATTCAAAATTCATTATGGGGCATAAACTATGCCAAGTTTTTAACGAAGATTCTTAAAGGCTTCCCTTGGAAGCAGTTTTGTAAAGATGTTTGCAATCTGTTCTTTGGTGCCAACATACTCAACTCAAATGTTCTTCTCTGCAACCTGTTCTCATAGAAAATGATACTTGATTGGAATGTGCTTCGTCTTGGAGTGCATCACTATATTCTTTGAGATATTGATGGTGCTTGTATTATCACAATATATCGGAATGGGCTCATCATACTCAACCTGTATATCTGTCAATGTTTGTTTCACACATAGAAGTTGTGTACAACATGATGCTACTGCAATATACTTTGCTTCAGCTGTAGACAATGATACTGATGCTCGTTTCTTGCTTAGCCAAGATACCAAACACTCACCCAAGTATAACACTTCTCCACTTGTACTTATGCAGTGATCAATGCAACCTGCCCAATCTGCATCTATGTAGGCAATAAATGATAGATCCTTTCCTTTGGGATACCATAATCCAAACTCTTATGTACCCTTGCGATACATGAATATCCTCTTTACTGCTAGAACATGTGATTCCTTTGGTGCTACTTGAAAACATGCCAGCTATCCAACTGCCTGCATTACATCTGGTCTGGATGTTATCACAGAAAATAAGTTGCCAATCATTGACCTGTACTGCCTCTGCTTTGTAGCCTTTGAATAATCATATTTACTTAACTTGCAACTAGTTTGCATAGGAGTATTGACTGGTTTGCAATCTTCCATTCTGAATCTCTTTAGCATTTCTCTGATATGCTTGGTTTGAGAAATAAAAATGCCTTGGTTGCTTTGACATATCTGAATACCCCAAAAGAAGGATAATTCTCCAAGTAGTGACATTTCAAATTCATTATGCATATCCTTTGCAAATTTCTGGCTCATCCTGTCATCATCACACCCAAAAATAATATCATCAACATAAACTTCAATTAACAAAATACTATCTTGATTTACCTTGATGTAGAGGTTGTTGTCTGCAGTTCCTTTCCTGAACCCTTGTTGCTGTAAATATTTGTCTAGTTTGAAATACCATGATTTGGGGGCCCGTTTGAGACCATACAAGGCCTTCTTCAACCTACAAACATAATTTTCATTCTCTGACAAATGAAATCCTTTTGGTTGCTCAATGTAGACTTCTTCTTCTAGATCCCCATTCATGAAGGTTGATTTCACGTCCATCTGATACACTTTAATATTCTTGGAGCATGCATAAGCAAGGATCAATATGATTGCTTACATTCTGGAAACTGGGGAAAACATCTCTTAAAAGTTGATACCTTCAACCTAAGCGTATCGTTTACATGCCAATCTAGCTTTGTTCCTAGTAACCTGTCCATCTTCATTCAATTTGTTTCTGAAGACCCACTTTGTTCCAATCACATTCTTGTACCTTATCCTTGGAACCAATTCCCAAGTCTCATTCTTCTCTATCTGATCCAACTCTTCATCCATGGCTTTTATCCAGGCTTCTTCAGAGGTGCTTGTCTCAATCAAGGATAAGAGTGCTAGGTGCAGTTGTTCTAGTGAACAGATTCTTCTTCTAGTCCGAACTTCTGCATCTTTGTTCGTGATAATCTGATTTGATGGATGATTCTTCTATATTTGTTTGCTAGGTGTCTTTGGAGGTACTTGTTGTTCTTTCCCTTCTACTTCTACCCGCTCTTCATCTTCCCCTTCAACTACTTCTTCATCATTTGCTTCTTCTTCGTGAACCTGTTACATTGACTCCTTTTCTTCTTTCTTTATTTTATGTCCAATTGTCTCATAAACTGTCACATTGATGCTTTCCACAACTTTGTTGAGCCTTAGATTGAAACATTTGTATGTTTTCCTTGTGCTATAATATTCAACAAGTATGTCTTTGTCCACACGAGAATCTAACTTTCCCATTCTACCATCTTCTCTTTTGATGTAGCATTTGCTTCCAAAAACTCTGAAGTGCTTCACATTCGTTCGTATTCCTTTCCATAGATCGTAGGGAGTTTTATCACTATTGTTTATGAGCATTACTTTGTTTTGAATGCAAATTGTTGTATGCACTACATGTGCCCAAAATATGTTTGTAAACTTGGAATCCATTAATGTTGTTCGATCCATTTCCTGTACTGTCCTATTCTTCCTTTCGACAACTCCATTCTGTTGAGGTGTCCTAGCAATGGATAATTTCCTTTTTATTTCGTGCTTGCTGCAAAAATCTATAAATTCCTTTGAAGTAAACTCTCCTCCATTATCGGATCTCAAACATTTGATTTTTGAATCCATTTCATTTTCAACTATTTCCTTGTATATCTTGAAGTTCTCGAATGCTTGTAACTTCTTCCTAAGAAAACAAATTGCACTCATCCTTGTATAATCATTGATCCAGATTATTTTCGGCACGAAATGAAAGCGGAGATATAATAAAGAAATGCACAGAGATATTGCAGATATTCAATAATATAACATAAATGTATCAGAGATGCAACCATAAACACAAATATACAGTAATACATGATTTCTATTAATCAGATAAATGTACAGAGACTGTAAAAATACAGAGTGAAAGACTCGCTAGAATGGTGACAACTTATCTCTGAGAAGAGATGTGACGGCTACTCGCATTCACAAGAAGATGATTACAATGAGGCTCTGAAGGCCTTTTTACAATAAATGGGAATGCCAAAAGTCCTAGACATCCAAAAACCTAAC
>ML781524.1:40609-92684 GCA_009831015.1 Picea engelmannii | reverse complement strand
TTTCTACAACTCTGAAGATTTCGTCGTCAACCCTTCTTGCTACCTCAGACTTGCGTAACTTCATATGTATCAATGAGTACTTGCAATGGCTCTTACACAATAATAGATATTCAATGTGCTCAATAGGGGCTAATATGAGACCCTTGCTCTCTTATTTATACTCTCTAAGTAGCTTCTTCTAAGGGTTACCTTCTAACCAACTTAACCCAACTTCCTTATTTTATGGCTAACCCACTTGTAACCACTTTTCCACTTATAACCACTTTATCCAAAAATATTAAACTCTTCACTTCTAGTTGCAACTAATTTATTTTTAAATGTTTTCTTATTGCAACAACTTAACCCATGATTAACTCCTACTTTCACCCACTTTGACTAGTCAACTTCTTCTAGGAGTTTCTAGAATAATTTGACTTCTTTGACCTTCTAGGGGCTTCTAGATAACTCATGAGGGTTCTCCAACTTCACAATGCCATAACTCTCTAATTGTGAAGAGTTATGTGGCATTCCAGATATCACTGGAAATGGCATGACATGTACTATCCATCTAGAATATTCTTACCTACAAATACATTGATATTCATACCTTTATACCTCAAACAATCTTGAGTCCCTTAACCATACTGTTGGGGCTACCATAATTTGCTACCGGACTTGCTTCAAGGGTTGACATCAATGACAACCAACCCAATTAATCAACAAACAATGGGTATCAAGATTCATTAAAGATGAGCCAATTTGAAGCTCAGTATGGAAACCCGACAGACATAGTAGTGCTTGGGCAAGAATTGCTCAAGCATGTGGAAGAGCAGGTGGTTAAAATTAGGTAGAATTTGAAAGTAACACAATATAGGTAGAAGATTTATGCAGATAAGAGTAGGAAAATTAAAGAATTTAAAGTGGGAGAGCATGTAATTTTGAAAGTGAAGCCCAAGAAGAGCTCATTGAAATTGGGCAGTTGTACCATGCTATCAACCTGATTCTGTGATCCATTTGAGATATTGGACATAATAGGGCCAATTGCATATATTTTTGCATTGTCTGCTTCCATGAATGTGCATAATGTGTTTCATGTATCTTCACTAAAAAAGTATGTGCGTGATCTTAACCATGTCATTAATTGGAATTTGATTTAGGTGGATCCTGAAGGATATTTCTGGGTACACCTAGTGCGTATACTAGACATGAGGGTCATTATGCTCCAGAACAAAGCCATAGGGTAGGTAAAGGTCCAGTGGACATGCTACAACCTTGAAGAAGCAACATGGGAGTTGGAAGATACAATGCAGGAGGCATACCCGTGGTTGTTTTTGAATTTTTGATAAAAAGTCTGTATATATGTACACCTACATGATGATATGCACCAAGGACTATGCCAAAACAAGGGGAAGGGGAACGTAATGCCCCAGTTTTTAGTCTTTGGATTTATAATGTATTTGTGTATATTTGATGAAAGGTTAGAGTGCTTGTAAAGATGAAAGGTTGGAGAGCCTAACAATGTAATACTTTGAATATTAACAATAAAAATGCATCGTTGGCTGGAAGATGGATAAGGACGAGGTTACAGGGGGATATGATTCCACGAGAGAGGGGGTTGAAGGGGCTAAGCCTTTTTATAATAATTTATTCACCCATCTTGGAATTAGTTTGGAAAAGAGGTTATGTGAGATTCTTGGGAAGGCCATGTGGTGCATTATTACATGTCATTATTTAAGCCATGTTTTTGGTTCTTGCGGGGTTTCTTAACCATTTTCTGAATTGTTCCTCATTCATTCTTATTCTTGGTTTTGGGCTTGGAAAAGAAATTTCTAGAAGTAGTGAGGAATGGCTAGTTGGATGTAGGTAACTACTGGTATTCCTAGCAAGAAATTGATGCATGCATGCATGAGAATGATGGCAGTTGTGAAAGAATTGTCTACAATTGAGAATCCTTGGAGTTTCCAGCATTGATATTTATTGAACAATAGAATTAGAGCCCTGGAAAGAAGTGGGACATCCTGAGGGACTGCATTGCAGAGAAGGCATTTCATTTCTTTGGGTTGTGTAGGTTGAGGGGGAAAGAGAACTGGTAAACTATGATTGTTGTGGGGTTGAGAAATTTGTGACAACTTGTTAGCTAACTACTGTGTTTTTTAGAGTTGGCTTAGGCACCCATCCTTATGGATTCATAGCCTTAGCTTGGGGGTGGCATGTTGTCAAGATTTTATATGCAATAGAGTTTAATATTGGGTGGAACGTTCGACGTCTGCAACCAGTTGGTGAAGTTATTTATCAAAGATAAGTTCTCTTTGTATTTATTTCACTTCCACTGTGTTGATAATTTATTTATTTCTATATCTTGCATGAGAATCGGATTAAAGCACATTTTCTTGGATTAATACATGAGCATTTGCATGTTGTATATTACATGGGTTTTCATTTCCACTACATGTTTCTTGATTATTAAAGAATGATGAAAAAAATTTGGAATACACCCAAGAAGAAGAACTTTGAGGTACTTGGGTAGATGGTTACGTCACATATTGGAATTTGAGAAAATTGTCAGGTTTGTTGGTAACGAGGTACATTACATGGGGTGAGATTGTCATAACACATTGTACTTTTGAGACTTCTCACTCACATCTCTAGATCCCTCGCTTAACCTCTGTTAAATCAAACAAAACACAACAACCATTTCAACAATGACAATGAGCCAAGTCAACTCTAAAGGCATAGCAGTGTCGAATAAATCCCTCACATAACATAATCCCCCAGATTTCCTACAAGTCCTTGACACTTCCTCGTCCAAGCAACTACCAAAACCACCAAAAGGTTAGCCCGCATCCCATAAATTGTTGCTACAATCCTCCAGACTCACCCTTATAGCACCAAAGTATCCAGAAGATGGGATTCTAACTATAGTCTCAAGCCCATTAAACAAGAACATAATAATAAAACCATACACAACAAGTTGCATCATCATGGTATTGTAGATAATGCCCAACAATGTTGAGTAGGAGTATGAAAGTAATGAGCTACACAGGGGATTTAATTCCCCATCTTCTCTCACATGCACAAGACGACACTTGTATATAAGGGCCATACATGTAATGATGCAAGAATAAAATTAGGGGAAGGGTATGAAAGTCGAGGCCCCCACAGTTACTCTTAAAATTCCTTCACCTAGCTCAACCCCCATATTGATACTTGTATCCAAAGTTATGGGTTATTTGAGTTGAAATAACTAAAATTTTCAAAATCCTATGCAAATGCATGACCTATGTGAATATTTAAGCAAAGTGAAATCCTTGTAGATATGATTAATGATGCAAGTGCCAAATGATGGTAGGTCTCTACCACGATTACAAACTTTGTCCCATGACCCTTAAGAATCAATAGACCTCGATAGACGACCATTTCCTCTATGTCATTTTTTGTATCATTTCCAAATCCCCAAGCACACTTAAAATCTTGATTTCCATTAGGATCATAGATGATTCCCTCTCCCTTGCCTCTTCACATTTCCCCCAAACCAATATATGTAATGCCCCATTTTGCATAACGATGTTTTGTATCTAATCAGGAGGGATGATTGTTTTGATGTGTGATTTATATATGACTTAGACACAAACGAGTCCTATGTATTGTTTAGACATGTTACAAATTGTTTATTCTCCAGTGTCATGGGTGGATGAGGGGTAGATCCATAATTCAATGAAATTAGCATAGGGAATTGAATTAGGTAACATGTTGATTCCCGCACTCTATGTTTATTCTGAATTCAATCTCACTTAGTTCATGTCATAGAGGGACACTTGGAAGACCCAAATCTATAGATTCTACCACCTTAGTAATAATAAGAACAAACCCAACCCAACTGGTAAGAGGACCTAGTAGTCCCTATAAATCATAGTTGGGCCCTTCTATGCGAAAACCCATAATGGTGGCCTTTGCCTGATATGCTCAAGACACCATCCATGTGGCAAGGAAAATTAAAAACATGGTTATTTTTACCTCCCTTACCAATATAGTTTGACTATATTCTATGCAAGAGTCAACTCAAAAGTGGATCTTTGATGCTTACAAAGTGCAATAAAAATAACTCCTATTTCCTATTAGTAGGATAAAGTGAATAATAAAAACATGTTAATTAATTATATTCAAATTCCAAATGCAGCTTATAACAACAACAAGCACGTTATGAACTCAAAATAGAGAAATACTTACACAATGGAAATATAATTTACAGAGAAACATAGAGAACTTATATTTTAAATATAACTTCATTGATTGCCGCAGACGTAAAAAATTCCACCCAACCTTAGGTTATGTTGCACATTCACTCTATGCAACTGGCCACCCCTGAGATGAGGCAATGAATCCACAAGGATGAATGCCCATGATGAGTCTAAGTTTCACACACCAATCAACTATCAAGCTCTCATAGTTTTCTCATCCACATAACAAATCCTATTTTTCCATCTCTATTTCCCCCTTAGCCTACAGAACCCAAAGAAATGAACCCCCTTCTTTTCAATACATTTCCTCAGGATGTTCCACTTATTTCCAGGGCTCCAGTGCTATTGGTTAGGAAATCTCAATGATAGAAAATCCAAGGATTCTCAACTATGGATAGTTCTTCCACAACTTCCATCATTCTCATGCACACATGCATTCATTTCTTGCTAGAAATACTAGTAGTTACCTATAGCCAACTAGCAATGTATTTCTACCTCCAACAATTCATTTCCATGTCCCCAAAATAAGAACTAGAGTTAGAGAAAATGAATGAGGAACAAATAATGTCGAATGGTTGAGGAACCCCTCAATGACCAAAAACATGGTCTGTATAATTACATGCAATAATGCACCATGTGGCCTTCCCAAGAAGCCCACTTAACCATTTTTCGAACTAGTTCCAAGACAAGTGAAAAAAAACAATAATTTACTTAGTCCCTTTAGCCCCTTCTCTCGTGGATTCAAATCTCCCTGTTGGAGTAGGACATTTTGAGATCAATTTGGGAATCGCGTAGGAGAAAACCACGTGACAAGTTGGCTAAGGAGCAGTGCACAGAGAATAAAGGAAGGCAGTTAGCGCATTTTCAAGGGTCAACACGTGCGAAAGAAGGAAGTTAGCTAGGTCTTTTGGTCCATTTTGTAACGGGATAATCCCTAATGTAAAAGTATAAATATGTCAGGGTTTTTGGGTAGAAGTAAGAAGTGATAAGTCGTGATAAGTCTAAGATGAGGTATGTTGAGAAAAGGAGGGTATGTAAGGTGAGAATGAGATAAGTGTGCATAGTATGTGTGAACGACAAGGGAATTTTGGGTATAACTGTGATAATATGTATGAGCACAGTGGGCACCTTTTGTAAGAAATGACGCTAAATGATAATATAAGAAGCATGCCATTGTTGACGTAGCCCATATTGGGCGAACCATGTTAAAATATGGTGTCTCTGTGTTATGATTTGATGTGTTTGTTTACTATTCTATTTATTGTGAACACTTAATGTATGTTTGGTAATATGAATCTATTATATGCTATTATGGTTATGTCCACATAATGAATGGTATAATGAATGAATGTTAAGTCGAATGGTTATGATGATTGCCTCCCTTCCCTTCATGACTGCGGAAACATGGTTCTTGTAGTCCCCATAGATACCTTGGATGAGACTTCACCTTCTTGCAGGTGATGCCGAAAGGGTTGGTATCTTAAGGGTTTTGTTGGTGGTTTCATGTTGAACCCCGAGTCTTCCCACTACGCGCCAAAAATGGTTTTGTCACTAAGAGCGAGATCTGCAATTGAGGGGAATGTGGAGGCTGACTAAGGAGGAGATCAGAAAATGAATGGTTGGAGACAAAAGAGTTTGAGTTTTCCAGAGATCAAAATAAGAACCCTTAGATCAGTTCATAACAATGGTTGTAGAGGTATGTATTCAAAGATTTACATGAAAATTTCTTTGTTGATTTCTTGAATGTTTTAACTGAGTGGGTACATAAGTTAGCTGAAAATAACATAACATTTTGCATTGTGGTTCCAAGAAATTGGACCCTTGAGTTGATTCATCAAGTTAATATCGTAAGCATTAAGATATAACACACAACTAATTTTTGGTTGGATAGTGTATCGGGGGGTTATATTACGAAGTTTGTTATAGATTGTACCCAGTCATATAGTGTTGTTGAAAGAGAATTCTTTAAGGGTCCACATAGAATATATTTGAAGTCATTGTCTACGTGGCTCAAGATGTTGTTGTGCAACAAGGGAGAGATAAACATGGAATCTAATTACCCCAGTAGCTAGGCTCCTTCACACACAAAGGGGGACTGGGGGCTGACCAAGGGATGGTATGAGTGTATGGAAAAGAGGGATGAAGAGAAGGAATGAGTGACATATGGGCTGGGGATGTCGAGAGAAGAAGAATGTGCGACAGACGAAGAGATTGGGGTATTGCGCAATGGTGAGAGATTTAGGCATAGTAGGAAGAGGATTGTGGTTGAGAGAGAAGAGCAGCACAGTGAGATTGAGGAAAGAGACACTAGTGTAATACTCAAGATCAAAGGGATTATTTGCACAGAAGGGAAAGACCATCAACTCAGTCTAGTATAAGAAGATCCATTACATCCCACTCATGGGAGACTCTGCGTCGAACCCACAACCTTGTGTGTGTCTCCAAGAACTGAGGTAAGGTCTAAAGCTTTATCAATTATAGTTAGTGAGGGAAGTAGAGATAACAATAAAAGTAGTCATAGTAGTGGAAGTAGTACGCCAAGTCAGAATCAATTAGTGTCATCGAGGAAGAATACCGTGTACTACACGATGGTGGGAGTAGACCCCACATTGAGAATACTTGTTTTTCACGAAGCAGGCTCAGAAGACCCAAAAAAACATTTGTTTGTTTATGAAGAGATATGGACAATGAAGAATGTCCAAGATGATGATGCAAATATTGCACAATTGGAAACAACGTTTAGAGAATGTGCATTACTATGGTATATGAAGTATCAATCTATTGTACCTACGAGACAAACTAGAACATTAACAGACATCATGCAAGTCTTGTTGAAAGAGTTCCAGAAGCTGAAGTCTGAGTCATCGTGTATTACAGATTTGAAAGAGATCAAGCAGTTGTCAAATGAGTCAGTATGGGATTTTGATCATAGATTCAAGATCTTAAAGGATCGATTGGCTTTCCAGATCCTAGATGAGAAACATATGGAGTGGTTCATTGTAGGATTATTTTCACATATACGTTTCCCTTTGATGCAACAAAATATTATGTCACAGTCAGAATCCCTAGATATTGCGATGAGTTTGGAAGCATCCCTTGTAGGAGAAAATGGCACAGGGATGGATCAGTACACCATACATGAAGAAGTATGGTGTACTACATGCAGAACATAAGGTCACCATAAGAATGTGTGTCCAACATTTAAGGAGTATTTGGCCACAGGAGCTCTGAATCCTTTAGGAGTATGGTGTAAGATATGTAAAACGATGGGTCATCATCCTACTACTTACCCATTGATGCAGAAGTACTAGAACATTGTTAGAAACTTGTTTTGTAATTTTTGTAAGTCTGTTAGACATGATGAAAAATAGTGTTTCACACTATATATGATAAGGGAGTGCATTGCAGATATACAGAGTCCAAGGGGAAGAAGGAATGGAAGGAGGGGCACCGCGGTACAATACTCCGAGAGGTTACAATCAAGGAGGAAGAGGAGGATTCAGAGGTCGCGAAAGAGGAGGATTTGGTAGAGGAAGAGGTCCAATTGTATGCCATAATTGTGATCAGCCTGGGAATTTGGCACGAGACTGTCTGAATCCTTGCACGACATGCACTTACTGTAGACAATTGGACCATGCGACAAAAGATTGTCCACAGTTGATCATGCAGTGGCAAGAAAAGAGGAACTCGAATGTGTAGATGATAGTTGTAGAGGAGCACGATGAATGATGTAAGGTAGCAACAATTATGTGCAGAGGAGCGAGAATAGGAGCTGATGTGACAAAGAAAGGAAAGTAGACCAAGCAGTGGGTATGGAAAGCATCAAATCCTTCTCCACTGTTTTACCCTAGAAAGGCGAAAGACATGTACCAGCAAGCAAGGAAAGAACTATTGGAGACATAATGGATATCATCGACTTCGACTGCGCCACTTGTGTATGACATGCCACCAGTGTAAGACATGCCTCCAGTCTATGACCATTCAGAAAGGCAAGTTGAGAAGGTAAGTATGCTGGGAAGTTTCTTGAAGAGTTTTTTAGAATTTATGAAGAATGAGACTGTGTTAAATTCACTACGTGGAATAATTGATCAATGCACGCAAGATAATGAAACACTTATTGTACAACGAGCATTTAACCAAGTACATCGCAAGACAAGGAAACAATTATTGTTTAGCTTTCTAAGCTCTTCAACCACCAACAACTTCACCAAGGAAAAGTGGAACAAGCTACTCTTTAGCTGGTCAACCCTGGCTTGGACTTTGTCTGCCATTTTTCCCAGTCTTCTATATAGGTAGAAGGGTAAGTTTAGGGGGATTTTCCCTATGAAATGCATAAGGCGCCTTATGTGGTATTGATATACCTTATCAAACCTACCCTCACAAGTAAATTATTTCTGGATTACCCTCCAAATCTTCTCATAAGGTTCCAAAACATATTCCCTAGGGATGGTGGCACCAATTTTCTGCTTTTTGTTTAAAACGAAGGATCTAAGGGCATAATTTTAAACCACTTCTCTCCTTGTATAGGGATTCATGTAGCAAATGATATGGTTTCTTCTGATACTGGAAAAGTGACCCCTGTAATGGTTGTGCTGACACCATTAAAGTTTAGAGAAAATTGCTTGGTTAGCTGCACATTATACCCCTGAACCCTTTCACATAATCTTATACATCCAGCCTGCTCAAAGGACAGCCTGTATGCAGGGTTTGAGTTCACCAAAGTCAACCCTTGGGGTTCATATCTAAATACATTTCCTCCCTTGTATTTCTTCTTTCCCCATGGAGTCATGGTTCTGTGATGTATTCCTTGCAAAAGTAAATTTCAGACTACTCAAAGCAGAAAAACCTTCACACTCAACATGCAATCTTGCACAACAAACTAGGATGGCTAGGGTTTGGCTCGAATGAAGAAAATCTAGTTATATGAAATGTGAATTCGTTTAAGAGGATAAACTTGCAATAGGCTCCAAGAAAGGCTCTTAGATAGTTATCGAAACGAATGAAGAGTGTGTAGCAAAAAACAGAGTACAAGTTTGTGTAGCAAATGACAACACATAGAGTTTGCGTAGCGAATGGAGTTTGTGTAGCAGATAGTTTTGGAGCCTGTTGGAGAGGCTATGGACTATGCACAGGTCATGAAGGCGATGCAGAAAGACAAAATGGTGGCCAATATACATGCTTGAATGGATAAGGAGCGAAATTTGAAATGGGAAGCGCTTATCCAAGGTGACAAGACGTTTCAAGGCAAATTAAGGAATTTGCGCAACGAACTTGCGCAACGTGTACATGTTTGAAGCTTGCAACAATACAATGACATGGAGTGTCATGATTTTCCCTTCTCTGACCTAATGAGAGGCGATGATGAACCTTAATACTTTTTGACATGAAATTCACCCTAACCTATGACTCGACCTTAGCACATAATTTCCCACTTTGTTATATGATTCTAGACTTAGGAAAAAATGGACCATTACAAAACTTTGAGCACAATGGAATTTTGAACTCTTGACTCTTTTTATGATGGTGTTCTATGATAAATACAATACACCCTTTAACCCAAATTATGGCTAGACCCTTTACTGACATTCAAGTCACTCTTTATTTAATTGTTGACCTCATAAACTTTGACACACTAACTATGACTCGTCTAGGAATGCCTTGATCTTCCCAAGACCATGGCATGGCTTTTCAAACTTTAGACAAACTCTAAGTTTTACCCTAAAAATACTAATGCTAACAAGCAACACACCAAGCGAACCTTTATTATCTCCATGCTCCTGTGTATTGTTTCCCTGCTCGCAACAGACAACACAAGGTAGAATAAGCGAGATCATCAACTATCAACATGCCAAGCGAACCATCACTATATCCATGCTCTTGTGTATTGTTTCCATTGTTTCCCTGCTTGTTATGCATACTTTGATAGCTTGTGTATTGTTTCCCCACTTATTATGCATACTTTGTGTATTGTTTCCTCGCTTATTATGCATACTTTGATAGCTAGCTGCTTGCACTTCTTCATGAAATAACCTTCCATCTACAATATATCAAGGAGAGAGAGCTTCCACCTGCAATATGTAGAGGAGAGAAATCTTCTCATTCTATTAGAAGGAATCATAGTCACCAAGAATTGAGTTCTACAAAATAGAAGGTGAGTGAAATAAAATTTAGCGCTGGAACTTCCACATAATTTGTATATTTGTGATAAAAAAAATATGAAGATATTGTTTTTAAAACAATTTTAATTTTTTCAATTCCACAAAACACAAATTAGAGATATGAAAATTGGACTAGTGGGGAGCTTACCATGATTTCTGCTATGATGCAAGGTTGTCTCAGCAATTGGAGGACAAAATCCAAGTCTGGTGACAAGAACAATGATATAGGATCTAATGTATGATAAACTAGAGTGCAAAGTCATCATCAATTTTGATGTCGTATGTGGTAGTCTTCGTTGCACTCCTGCCTACCTTTTACAACATAAATAATCATTGCTGCGTCAAGCCCATTAAACTATAAAAGAACAACAAACAAGAAAACATCTGCTAGATTTATATATCATGGATCAATTTTTTCTTAATGAACATTGTGTATGACTTACAATTTCTTTCCTAAAGTACCATGGAAGACTTCCTTTGTTTGGGTTGGAACTTTCCTTTCCCTGCTAGAAGGGGGGAGGGGGGGTAGACCTTTACCTACCCCTCGTTTCGCAAGATTCATCCTCCACCTAATCTCAGGTGGCACCTAACTAAAGAAATTACCAGTCAGACACAATTTAAAATAAACCAACTAAAATCTAGATATTTTTCTACAATTTAGCAATTACAGACTTGTATCCTCCACAATAAAATATTAAAAAAAATATTGTTTTTAAGAAAACAATTCTTATGTTTAATAGATTTTACGGATTAAAAAGAAATCACACGGCCAAACAAAATTCGTTTTGGTTATTTTAATATTTGATTAATCCAAATAAAATGATACAACATGGTTGATCTTTCTCGGGTCTCATTTTTGTTGAGAATATATGTAGACAACCTATTGCATCACGATACACTATTAATAATTGGCAAGTATCCAAACAAAAACTGCGAAATTAACCAGCCAGTGGTTGTAAATGAGATTATTGAATAAAATTATATTCACTCCCAACTAACATTCTACAACATGCATGCCTACGAGCGAAGATTCTTTAAAAAGAAAAAAAACTAATTTTATCATCCATAGAGAAATATCCCTTGATTTTTCAATTAGATTTTCATTATATATATAAACATTGCTACATAACTTCGATTATAAGTACTGTGAAATACCAAGTGACATGTAATCCACGTGATGATAATATGAAAATGTTGGAGATGATGAAAAGTTTCAGGTTGGAAAAACATTATAACCGCCTTCGATCATGAAGATTGACATTGATAGTCAATAGGGATTTTTTTGGAAGGCGACGAAGGGTGCTCTTTCCGCCTACTCCTCAACATGACACTAATAAATCATACAACTATCACGAATCTTCACCAACTATAATTTAGGTGGTCATCGATAGTTTGTATATGAATGGACGACTTTGGTGTTGGTTGTTCTTCATTTATTTGAAAAAAACTCCAGGGTGTTATGAATTTGTATGCGGGGATAACTTTGGTGGAATGATGCAGTTACCGAGAATGAACAACTTGCTCTTCGGTAGTTTGTATATGAATGGATGGATTTGGTGTTTGTTTCTCTTTATTTATTTGAAAAAAAACCTATGGTATTATGAATTTGTATGCGGGGATCACTTTGGTGGAATGATGGGGATAGCTTTTGGTGGAATGATGCAGTTCCCATGAACCGTGTCACTCACAGTTTTATGTTTCAAACCCCAAACCCTGACCACAAGAGGCTTATCTAGAACAAATACGTATATGAACCATCTTACAAGCACGTAGAACATAGATCCTTTGGTAGTCGGGAAGAGGTAATGAAAGATTCATTAACATGGAGTGCAGGTGGGATTATAGTTGTCTGTAACAACAATATATGAGTAAGGCAGGCTCACATACAAAGTTGTTAGAGGCTCGAGCTTCTTCTTGTCCTTCCCACTATCATTTTTCTCTTCTTTCTTCTAGCCATCTGCCTTTCTCTCTTCTTTTGCAGGACTCACGCTCAACAACTCTTTGAATCCAATTTTTCTCTGTTTTATTGTGAGATATACGGGTTCTACATCCCGATCACATTTATCTTCCTATCCTTAGTATCCATTGCAACAAACTCTACCCCTGCAATCAAATATCTTATCAGTTCTCCAAACCCACTTCATTGTAATGGGAAATTGCAATGGAGATCAATATTAGATTGTTGTTTACCTTCAACAACGACAATGACGCTCATAGCCCTTCTCTTTCTTTTCTCGTCCTTAATGGCCATTTTCTGCAAATACAACACATGAGCCATCATCATCATTAGTCAATGGGTTTAATAATTCATAACATACCGAATCTCAAAACCATTGATTCTTCTAGAACAAAGCAAATTAGGGCAACGACATACCTTCTTCTTTGAAATCCTTTCAAAGCTCTGTGTAATATATGGAGAAGGGAAGAATGATTTGAAAATAGGGGGCTGACTTTTTTTGCTATGCAAGCACCCTCTACTTCATTAAAATAAAATTTTCAGGACCTTGCTCAATGTCTTAGTTATGCAAGAAGTTTTATGTGTCAATTTTATGCTTCTTTTAAATGTTTATGTGTGAGGTCTTTAAAAGGTTAAATATGTCTTTTAAACAAATACACAATAAACATAACTTGCAGCAAATAAACCAACAAACTCACAACAATAACAAGATGATAAAGGAGTTCACCCCCAACTGGGCTACACCTCCTTGAGCCTCCTTCAATGGACTAGGCTCTCTGGGATTAGTTTTTCAAAGATTATTTTACAAGCTGCTGCTCAACTCCAATGGATTTACTGACTGTACCATTGGGTTCATAATACATAAAAACCCCATAAATGACTAATAGAACTTTGAAAACGGATCATGGCTCATCTGGGCATGACCTCTTCTACATGTGGTCTTGAGCTTCCCTGAGCTTCCTTGTGGAAAAAACACCTGTAAAAGTCCTCAAATGCCTCTGAAACCTATCCCAATGTGTTCATAGCATAACAATTATCCAAAAACAACTATTCAGTCACAAAAAACAGACTTGGGCTCATCTGAGCATGACCTCAATCAATGAGGGTTTCAAACTCCCTGGAGCTCTCTGAAACTTCAATGGTGAAAAACCTACAAAATAAGTCTTCAAATGCCTTTGAAAATAGTGCCAATGGATTTAGAACGTCCAAAAACCCCTAGCTGGGCTTTTTCGGCACCTCATTTGGCCAAAAAATGAAGAAGATAAGCCTCCTGCCATTTTCTTCCTTCAAGCTTGTTGTCTCTGGTTCGCCAAAATGCACCTCTGTGCGTCCAACCTAGCACACACGCTCATTTCCATGCTAAAACCTAGCATCGGCACATAACCACAAAATGGGTGCAACTGTAGAACGATTAACGAAATTAAGCCCCCTAACCGCATAAGCATTGGGCGCATGGGTCATGTGACCTCGTTTCCCACACAAAAAGGGCTAGGTTGCAAGATTCGTTGTGGGAGCGACATGTGGCGGGGCGTGTGATGTTGTAACCATTGGAAAATCCACGTGCGCGATCCTACATATGGCCAGGTCATATGGCGCACATAGAAACTGGGGGCTGGGGCTAAGCCCCAGCCCGGACGCGCCCCAACCATAATACAATGCAAATTCAAATAAATATAAAACCATTTGATTAACAAGGACCACCGTGTGGGCTAGTGGTAGCTCACACATTACCAAAGCATTGAACCTTGGGGGAGGTCCGAGGTTCGATCCCCATGGACTCCATAAACTTTTAAACAAACAACCATTACCAAACAAACAGAGTGCCACGTGGCAACCCATGCTTAGGCCACGTGGCACCAAACCATTCGCCACAATGATGCCACGTGTCCACCAATGATTCACCCAAATGCCAACTCAACATTGACATGTCATCAACTGCCACCTCAACGTACGAACATGCCACGTCAGTTGTACGACCTCTGCCACATTAGCTGTACAGACTGTACAGTCAACAATTTATTTTTTTGCATGTTTGACGAATTGAACAGATCTCGATATCTCACTCATCCGATGTCCATTTGAACCTGTTCGAGTTGTGTTGGGTTCGTGATGACGAGGGCTACGCACCTGTTCGTTTTGAGGCAATTCCGAGAACTTTGATTTTTCAGCTAAATTTTGACCCCTGGTGCAGATTCTGATCACACCTTCCCACTGAAAGGCTTTTGGACCCACAAAAGCTTATGCTTATCTACCTAAGCTTCAATACTCTTCTTCTTCCAAGTTCTATCAACTGATTCTACTTGAAAAGTCTTTTCGACAATCACCTGGATACCTTGACATGCCTTGTACTGCAACTGGCTATGTCCCTCAACCACTGTTCTCTGGCCACTGCTGACCCATTGTTCTCTTTGTGCTTGGAAGACTTCCAACCTTCCCACTGAGAATCAAGTCCCTCTTGTGAACTCTTTGGCATCAAAACAATCCGCTCTCCAATGGCTGCAAAAACTTTCCTGCGACATCTTGTCACAAACCAAGAAACCATCAATCTTGAAAACAAATTTATACAAGATTGAAAAATGATGCCAACAAAGTCTTTTTGCTCTTCAAGCAATCGGTCACATCTTGTACTTCATCAAAGCACATGGCTTTTTCCTGCATCTTGGTGTACTCAAAATCAACTTACAAGCCAACAAACACCATTGACTAAACATACGTCGAAAAACATGATCGACACAACATAGTCGTCAAGACAACATCGACACAAGTCAAGACTCATTTGAAACATATCGACCTTCCCAAAATGACAAGTCAACATTCATGATACACAATCATGTTACAATCATGAGTCATTCAGGATGAACTATCACCAAGTTCACTGTTTACACACACACAAAAACACATGCATGTGCATGACTCTTCAACTCTCCTTCAGGTACAAACATAAGTACACGAACCCAAAAACATGTGGGTACATAAGAGATGGAAATGAAAAGATAAATGGCTGCAACAAGTGAGCATCATACCCCTTTTTTACACCCTCCCGATGAAGTTGTGCAACAAACAAGAATGCCTTCACATGAATTGCATTCACATGCAACTTGCATCATACAAGTTATGCTAAATCGCTGCAACTTGTCATTCTCTCAACATAAATGCATACATAAGTCTGAAATGTGCATCTACAACAGAAAATGCAAACCTTACTTGCTCAAGAAATCTAACCATTTCTTACCAAGCCAACTCAATGGTGAATTTTTTTGCTGAAAATCGTTTTCTTGTGAATCATCTTGACTCACATCGATGATGGAATCTCCTCTTCCATTCTTGCTAGACTCTTCATCCATCCGTCTCTTGTGATGTGGATGAGTGGTTGGATGCAATGTCCAACATTGGTCAATGACATGACCCCTCTTCTGGAAATGAGTGAAAATCTTTTGCATCTCTTTTCAAGTTGTCTTTGCTTGTAAAGTTTCCTAAAAGTGGTCAATCTTTTCCAACATTTTGAAACATGATGGTTATATAAACCACAATATGTACATGGACTTTTTCTTCCATTTTTACATGCAAATTTATCATGCTTAACATAATCATAAGCAACTGAATGATAGGCAGAAATATACCTTGAACATTCACCTTTATCGCCTTCTTGAGGAGGTGAGTTGGAAGAGTTACCAACTCTCCTTTGAAGACCAACAATAGTGTTCTTGTCCTCATCGTTGTCACAACTCTTTCGTTTCACACATTTGAATTAATCTTGAACACATATTTTGCATGCTTCAGGGATTGAACTTGCAACAAAAGTTCTTGAACATTCACCTTTATAGCCTTCTTGAGGAGGTGAATTTGAAGAGTTACTAGCTTTCTTTTGAAGACCAACAAATCTGTTCTTGAGGGATTGAACTTGAGGGATTGAACTTGAAACAAAATTTGTTCTTGGAACTTTTTCCCTTATCTCCTCAACTTTGGAATTTGCTCCATCTTTCTGTTCATATCCAAGACCACAATACTTGGGTCTCTCGTCAACAACAACAGGCTCAACAATGCCTTGTGCATGCTTGCCTAACCCTCTACCTTCATAGCCCATTTTTAACAATAACTTGGACCCTATTCCTCTTGTGTGATTTTCAAAAACACCAAAGCATTCATCTTGAGAGGAATTTGAAGATAAACTAACATTACATACCTCATGTTCATGCATGTACTTGATAAGGGTTTCCTTTGCCTCATGGAGTTGAGTCTCCATCTCATGCAACTTTTCAAGAAGCTGGTCTTTCTCCTCCTTCATGGCCATCAACTGCTCTTGAAGAGCAATGATCTCTTCTCTATCTTCCCACAACTCTTGTACCATATCTCTCATGGTTACAAACTCCTTCAACATCTCTTTGTCAAAGAACTTGGATAATGAAGATGTATGAGAACTATCAATGTTTGAAGCTTCCTCCATCCTTGCAAGATATCAAACTTCAACACAAAACTTGCACAATAATACAAACAACTAAATCTCTAGCTATCAATGACAATCACATGAGAAAAAACTATGCTCTGATACCACCTGATTTGAAAATAGGGGGCTGACTTGTTTTGCTATGCAAACACCCTCTACTTCATTAAAATAAATTTTTCAGGACCTTGCTCAATGTCTTAGTTATGCAAGAAGTTTTATGTGTCAATTTTATGCTTCTTTTAAATGTTCATGTGTGAGGTCTTTAAAAGGTTAAATATGTGTTTTAAACAAATACACAATAAACATAACTTGCAGCAAATAAACCAACAAAATCACAACAATAACAAGATGATAAAGGAGTTCACCCCTAACCGGGCTACATCTCCTTGAGCCTCCTTCAATGGACTAGGCTCTCTGGGATTAGTTTGTCAAATATTCTTTTACAATATGCTACTCAACTCCAATGGATTTACTGACTGTACCATTGGGTTCAAAATACATAAAAACCCCAGAAATGACTAATAGAACTCTGAAAACGGATCATGGCTCATCCGGGCATGACCTCTTCTACATGTGGTCTTGAGCTTCCTTGAGCTTCCTTGTGGAAAAAACACCTGTAAAAGTCCTCAAATGCCTCTGAAACCTATCCCAATGTGTTCAGAGCATAACAATTAGCTAAAAATGACTATTCAGTCATAGAAAACATACTTGGGCTCATCTGAGCATGACCTCAATCAATGAGGGTTTCAAACTCCCTGGAGCTCTCTGAAACTTCAATGGTGAAAAACCTACAGAAGAAGTCTTCAAATTCCTTTGAAAATAATACCAATGGATTCAGAACGTCCAAAAACCCCTAGCTGGGCTTTTGGCACTTCATTTGGCCAAAAAATGAAGAAGATAGGCCTCTTGCCATTTTCTTCCTTCAAGCTTGTTGTCTCTGGTTCGCCAAAATGCACCTCTGTGCGTCCAACCTAGCACACGCGCTCATTTTCATGCTAAAACCTAGCACCGACACATAGCCGCAAAACGGGTGCAACTATAGAATGGTTAACGAAATTAACCCCCCTAACCGCATAAGCGTTGGGCGCATGGGTCATGTGACCTCGTTTCCCGCACAAAAAGGGCTAGGTTGCAAGATTCGTTGTGGGCGCGACATGTGGCGGGGTGTGTGGTGTTGTAACCGTTGGAAAATCCATGTGCGCGATCCTACATATGGCCAGGTCATATGGCGCACATAGAAACCGGGGCTAAGCCCCAGCCCGGACGCGCCCCAACCATAATACAATGCAAATTCAAATAAATATAAAACCGTTTGATTAACAAGGACCACCGTGTGGGCTAGTGGTATCCCACACATTACCAAAGCGTTGAACCTTGGGGGAGGTCTGGGGTTCGATCCCCACAGACTCCATAAACTTTTAAACAAACAACCATTACCAAACAAACGGGGTGCCACGTGGCAACCCATGCCTGGGCCACATGGCACCAAACCATTCGCCACAATGATGCCACGTGTCCACCAATGATTCACCCAACTGCCAACTCAGCATTGACACATCATCAACTGCCACCTCAGCGTACGAACATGCCACGTCAGTTGTACAGCCTATGCCACGTCAGCTGTACGAACTGTACAGTCAACGATTTTTTTTTTTGCTTGTTTGACGAATCAAACAGATCGCAATATCTCACTCATCCGACGTCTATTTGAACTCATTAGAGTTGCATTGGGTTCGTGACGACGAGGGATACACATGCGTTTGTTTTGAGGCAATTCCAAGAACTTTGATTTTTCGGATAAATTTTGACCCCTGGTCCAGATTCTGATCAAAGAAGCAGAATGTAATACCATTTTTTATTGGGAGCTTCGTATTTCTTCCTGATCAAAGCCCCAAATATTTATAAAGACACTGGAAGATTGAATAAATACATATAATGCTATTAAATCCCTTGCTTTGTGGAAAATTTCAACATGGGGGCCGCCTTGTTTGAGAGATTGAATAAATACATATAATGCTGCTGCAGTCCCGAATTTGTGGAAACTTTCAATGTGTGGGCCGAGAGATTGTCTAACGCTGATGATTCCTGTGAAATCCAAGTAGAGTGATCCAATGCTTGCAGTCTGTTAGTTGTTGTGGAGTGGAGGTCACAAGTGAAGAGGAGGAACAAAAGGAGGAGGTTGTGATGGTTGATAGAAAACAAAGCCATGGGAGAGAATGAGAAAGTGGCCTTGTAGGAGGGAGGAAACGTTGGGAAAAATGGCGAAACAATGGTAACAAAAATGAGCGAGAGTGGAGATTTGAAAAAAATTGAAACGAAGGATGGAATCTCCCCTACGTCACCTTGCTTAAAATTCAAGCGGCCATGCAAATGACTTCATGCGCACGAACTACACAAATTAATAATAACGTCGTTTGGGGAGCCTCCTGCTAGAGCATGTGGTGGTCGTGAAAAAGGATTGGTGGTGGTCAGAGTAAGCGATCGACGATGGTCGACAAAGGTGCAATTCATTTTCCCTTTAGCCTACGCCATTTTGTAGGGGATGCATGGAGGTGGGATGGGGTGGGATGGGATGCGATGCGATGGCCAGAGATACTTTTCTAGTTTGTATGGATGGTGAGATGTTTTGTAGGGGGTGGGATGGGATGGGATGGGATGGGATGGCCAGAGATACTTTCCTAGTTTGTATGGATGGTGAGATGTTTTGTAGGGGGTGATGGAGATATTAGGGAAAACACACACACACACACACACACACACACGCACACACACGCACACACACACACACATATGAAATTGGTCATTGGACTTATAGGTAGCTGTCTTTGGGTGGAAGAATGGTCCTTATTAAATTTGTATTACAAAATATGTCAGTCTATTGGTTCAGTTTAGCAAAGGTTCCAGAAAAAATCAAGTATAATATTTACCAGATTTTCTCTGGGTTCCTTTGGAAAAGAGCTAGGAAAAACATCAGGCTCCATTTAGTTAGCTGGGAGAGGATTGCAAGGCCAAAGTTCCTAGGTGGATGGGGTTTTCAGAACCTTGCAAAAACAATGTGGTGTGGGTTGTTTGGATTTGGGCTCTGGAGCAATGTATTGGTGAAAAAGTACTTTAAAGGCGTGGATGTTATATTATGGTTGCAATCTGAGCAGTACAAATACCCTTCAACTTCAAACTTTTGGAAGAACTTCTTAGTTTCATTGCAACTAATAAAAAGGTTGTTAGCTTGGTTTGTGGGAGATGGGACACAGGTGCAAATTGGACAAGATCCTTTTATTGTGAGTGGGTCCTCCTTCAAACTCTCAAATTATCTTATACATCATTTAAAGGGAAAACAAATCTATTCCATAACACATATTTCTTCCTCTATTGTGCTAAATGTCTCGACTCCACAAGGATGGACCTCGACAGAAGATCTTGAACTTGTTGGCGATCTGACTATGGAATGGAATGGATTCTTGGTGATGTTAAAGGAAAGTGGCATTTCACTCAATGATGCGGAGGATACTGTCCTTTGGTATTGGAATCAATCTAAGGGCACTGTGACTGTAAAGGTTGCATATGATGCATTAATAACACAATATGTGAAGGTGGATAAGGTATGGTGGCACAAAGCATTGTGGAAATTACAGGTCCCTGTAAAAATTATTCATTCTTTTTAGTTGTGTATATAGGATCGTGTCCTTACTGGTGAAAACTACAGACTCAGGGGTGGAGTAGGTTTGTCAGCTTGCACTCTTTGTTTAAAAGAGGAAGAGAAAAGTTTCACAATCTATATGGAAGGAGGTCTGTGGACAATTAAGTTTAATTGGTTCTTCGAATATCTCATCTCTGAATTAAAATTTCTTGTCTTGGTTCCTGTCTTTCCCAAGGAACAGGGTAGTCCCACTCCATGTTCTTTGGGGTATCTGGAGATACATAATTAAGATATTGTTTGAGGATATTCATAGGAATGAAGCTGTGCTATGTTCTAGAATTATTTTTTCTATTAAGAAGATGCCTGACACATATAGGGATGAGCGACTTGATTATATTATGAACCCTATTTATTTTGAAGAAAAACCCATTGGGTTCTTTGATGGCGCTACTGCAGGACGGGTATGTGGTGTTGGCATTATCCTCAAACCCAATGTTCAACATTTCTTCAGAGGCTATCTTGTTGTTGGTGCAGGTACAAACATTAAGGCAGAGTTGCTTAGATTATGGTGTCTTCTTCAGTTTGCAAATAAATGTTTGATAGAAGAATTAATGGTGGTTGGGTATTCGAAGGTTGTAATAGATTGGTTTGTTGGGAATTCACACTAAAATGCTCTCCCCTTACTGCCTTGGAAGAAGAAGATTTTGGACCTACAGTAGTGTTTCAACTGGATAAATTGCATTCATGTACACAAACATTTCAACTTCTGGGTAGACTCACTATCAAAACATGCCCTGGGGAAGCAGATTGGGTGGTTGAGGTTTGAAGAAGTATATAATGATGTGGTGATCAACACTAGTCCTCATCACATGTTCTAGAAAGGACATTGGCAGATATACTATTGAACTTCAATCAATATTAGGAATGTTTTTGTATTTTGGGTATAACTTGCTCTACTGATAGAAGGTCTAAGTGATGTAAAATCATATTTGGACAAAGCATAGAGTTTGTAGAGAACAAAAATCTCTTTTTGTTTTGATAGGTTAAGCATGGTTTGTAAACTGCAATTTTTTGTATTGGAAAGTTTCCTTTGATTCTACTTGAATATCAATGAAAGTGTTTTTTTACTAGATGAAAAAAAATATGAAAGTGAAGGTGAGAGAAATACAACGGAAAACACATTTGGGTGGGGAAGATATGAGAGAAAACACATTTTATATATATATGAAGGTGTGGGTGAGAGTGAGGATGGGGACACATACCATGGAAAACACTTAATGAAAATACTAAGTAAAATACATTATATAAGGGATAAGGCAGATAATAGGGGAAACACATTGTGTGTTTTCTCTAATATCTCTCCCACTAATATGTTTTCTAAATAAAAATGCTAAAGAAAACATATTCTATATATATAAATGAAAATAAAAATGGCTATAAATATTAAGAAAAACACACTAATAAACTTAATAAAATTCAAATATTATTATTATGAAAACCTACACATCCACAATTATTTTCATATTAAAAAATTAAGTAAAAATACTTTATCTTTAAAGTAACAAGACATGTCATTGTCCTCTTTTGGTTGATTGATATCATATACTTTTTGACCATAGTTATTTCCATATTTTAACGTTATGCTAAAGTATATGAATTTGAAGATGTAACATGAACAAGACCATATACTCAATGTGCTTTTTGATCGATTATTGAATGTATAATTAGATTTTCAAAGTAGTTTGAGTTTTAAATGGATCAAAATTTCATGCATTGTCTTATTTTAAATCAATTTAAATGCTAAAAAATTAATCCAAATTTTAAATTGATCATAAATTTAAAACAACACCACCTAAAAATTTAACTAAAAATAACTTAAAAAAAAAGATTACTCAAAAATTAACCCAGTAGTCCATTATGCTAGGCTGTGAACTACTCAATAATTGCTTTCACAGCTTTCCACGTCAGTTTGTCACATTTCTCTTAATCTTAGACTTAGTCGTTATGCTACGACTGTGGACTGTAATCAAACATCTCAACATCTGGCCATCGCATCGCATCCCACCCGTAGAAGTGGACTGTAATCGCATCTCATCTCATCTGGCCATCGCATCTCCTTTGCCTGCGATTGAATGAGAATCCGCAAAAGTTTATGAGAACACAGAATATCAGGCAGAGAAAAATGATAACCCTCCCGATAGAATAGCAATTTTGTAAAACCCCGGCAGCACAAAAAGAATGAATTTTTCTCTGTTAACAGGGAGGCAAATCAAATAACAATGATATATCTTGACCTGAATTGAATGGAATCATTGCAGGGGCACGCTCCTTCCTGGTTGCGTTTCTTTGAGCTCTCTGGTTTTCTTTGTAGTCGGATAGACCAGCACTGAACATCAAAACGAGCTGGCGTGGAAATTTTGAAAAAACTTGAAAAGGTGGACGGCGGGCGGGGAATATTCAATGCTGCATAGTAGGGTGCTTTAATGTTCGCCACGGCCGTAACGAGTAAGTCTAATATTCAGAGAAACGTAATGTGACATAAGCTGACGTGGAAAGCTATGAAGCATTTATTGAGCAACCACTGTTCGAGATGAGCGAAACTCTTGGACTCTGCGTGGAAGTGCGTGGCCCACCGCCCGACCGTCATGTTTCGACAATAGTTCTGCACTTGATAGCAAAATCCCCAAATCATATAACTAGCACACTCTTTAAATGGACGAATGAGAATGCCGAAGTGTTTTACAAATTATTGTTTTTAATAAAAATTTAAAAGACATTACAATTAGATATGGGATTTAACAAAGTAAACAAATACCCAATCTTTATTTAATTCCATGGATACAAATACCCAAGCTTTATTTAATTCCATGGAAAAAGGAATAATCCATGAGAAAAAAGCACAAAATCAGGGTTATGAGATTGAAAAGGAAATGCAAAAATTGGTGATAGAATCTCAATATGTTGAATATCACATAAGATTTCAATTTTCTAGGGGATTGCCAATGGAACCAATTACACCTTTGCTACCATGGAACCCTCCACACAAGGGTAGATGTGAAAAAAGAACCTAGAGAATAAGAAGCAACACAAAATAAGGCGTTGGGCTCACAACATACTCTCGTGGTAACCCTTGATGGATTGCTCAAAATATAAGTTATGCATGTGTCATGTACTTTGCTTCTCAAGTTGTATTCCATGGTTCTAACCACTTTGATAGTGTTGATATTTTAAGTTGTAAAGGGGTATTTTTTAGTCGATACAATGAGGAGATGCATCTCCAATACCCTTTGGATTCTTCCTTCCACCCTTTATATATAGTTGAGGTGTTTCTTTTTTCAGTGAACTATAATCATTTATGAATAATAACTCTTAAGATGGATCTACAATAGTTTATATTAATTGTTGTTAAGATAGATTTTTATAAGTATTACCACAAAGACACATTCCACCCGCACATAATTACATGTGTTCTCTCACCTAGGTTATATAGACTCCCTCTCTTCTCTTAGTGCACTAAGTATTTTATCCATTATATATAGAGAGAAAATGCCATGATATTTTTCATATTAATAAAAAATAAGATGAATATGTATACATGTGTTGTGTTAATTTACAGGTTAGTTGGAGAAGTATCACAAGTTGGATACCTCTCTCTAACAAAGTTGGATACCACCTTGGGAAACCAACCCAGCCCTTCGTAAACTAGTTTGAAAAAACTAAACCAAAACATATACATAAAAGACAAAACCATAAAAAAGGGGTAGATCCTACATTGAACACAACTTGACCAGGAGCTGAACCTGCGCTAGTCCAGGATGATGGGATGTCGTTCGTCTCCATCCTTTCTTGCCTCGTTCTCCTTCCTTTGGTCCATCGTGCGTGTCTTTGTGATACAAGCTGATGTTCCATTCCGGTCTGCTAGAGTGATGTCCATGTGGTGGACATAGCGGAGGTAAAGGTGGAATTGGCCTGCCATTCATTCCATTTTTTCCTTCTGTCTCCTTTGGTCCTCAGCTAGTCTTTTTGCCATGGCCTCCAGGTTGCTGAGACGATTCAGAATTTCTGTGAGCACCTTCTTGTGGTCCCTGATAGCCTCCCGGCTGGTCTCTTTCCGGTCAGCGCTCATCTTGCCTATCAACATTTTTGTTCACTAGGCCTCCTCCACCGTTTTGTGGTAGAGGGTTGTTCTGGGATGTGTGGCCCCTGGGTCCCTTATCCCGTCAGCTTCCTGAATTAGTTCCTTCCAGGCTTTGCCCTTTCGTGTGGTGTTGATTTCTCTCTCCCACCTGTTGATGATCGCTTTGCCCTTTGGATCAACCTACGTGAGAAAGGTACCCTTGGCTTCTCTGACCGCTTGCTCTATCCTTGTAATCCTCCGAGCGCTTGTCAGAGGTTCTTTCCCCTGGGGGCCTCTCTTACTATGGGTTTTCTTCATTTGTACCATCTTGGCTTGTTTGTGGTGGTTTTTGCCTTGGGTTCTTCTCTTGTTCCTATTCGCCCCTTCCCTGTATGTAAGATGGCCTCTGTAATTGCTTCTCTCCATTCTGTGGCCCTTCCTGGTGTTTCTCCTCTTATGGGACTTCCCCGATTGCGGGTGCGTCCTGGCAATCATGGGTCGTTCATAAAGGTGTACCTTCTAGTCTTTTTTCACTGTTTCGGTATGTGTTCTCTTGGGAGCCCTGCCGTAATCCCTGCGCCAATCCTTTTCTCTGCTTGTTGTATGAAGATCATTTCCATTACCCGTATCTGTACTCGGGTGGGGTGTACCCATACTTAACCATGGAAAACCCTTTTGTCCTTCGTCCTTTACCGCCTGCTGATTATCTTTTTTTCTTTCCCACGAGCAACCCTTGTACTTCTTCCTATTGACAAGACCGTGGTGTTATACCTCCTCTTGTTGTGTGACCTGGATCTGCATTGTAACTCGTGTTTGAGTGGTGGGCGATTGGATTCTTCCTGGATCCTTCGTGCCCTTTAGTTATTTCTGCGCTTCCATCCTCGATGTGGTCGTTCGTACTTCGGTTGTCATCACGATCTTTTTCTGCCAGTTGGATGTAATCTGTTCGGAACTGACCATTTGGGATGCTACTCCAGATAGTATCTAGTTCTAATCCCTCCTTGTCGACCCCCTCATTAGCGATTATGTCTGCCAATCCATTTGCTGACCTACGTACTTGACGCAACTCCACTGTGATCCCCATCTACAAGTGCTCCTGAATTTTTTGCAGGGAATGTGCCAAGCGCCAGTGCCTCTGAATTTTGCCCACTCAGGTACCGTTTTGGAGTCTCCTTACTGTGTTGATAACCAACATGGAATCTCCTTCCACTATGGCGTTTGTCATCCTTTCCCGGCTTAGAATCTCGAGGACGGTCTCTAGGGCTCCAAATTCCGTGACATTGTTGGTTGAGTTTCCCAAACTCCCAGCGTACAGCCGGATGATATTTCCTTCATTGCTCCTGATTACTCCTCCCATTCATGTCCGTCCTGGGTTACCTTTTGGCGCCCTGTTGAAATTCATCTTGAGGGAGCCTACTGGTGGTGGTTTCCAGTTGCGCTCACCTACTTGGAGTTGCGGTGGTCGTCTTACCTGATTGGGGTTGCATCCGTCTTTCAGGTGGAAGGCTTCTAGGATTCGGGAGTCCTGGTCTGTGAGTTGCGCTCTTCATGTCTGGAAGTTGCGGCACTGCACCGTTTCCCTTGTCATGGAGATTATTATTTCCTTGATCTTCCCTTTCGGCCAGCTTTCGTTCCTAAAGATGCGTCAGTTCCTTTCCTTCCATATTGCCCATATGATCATTCCTGAGATGAGGGTCCAACAAAGATTCACCTCTTTGTTTTCACTGTAATTCTCTTTCCAGGTGTTGATAGTTGCAGAAATGTTACCTCGGATCCTATTGGACTGTCGGAAGATCCCTGCCGCCCAGTCCCAGATTTCTGCTGTGTAGGTGCATTCGTTGAGGAGATGGTTCGTTGTTTCTTCCTTGGCTTGACAGAGGTGACATCTGGATGGACCTATGAATCCCCTTTTCTTTAGGTTTTCCCAAGTTAGAATTCGGTTGTGGAGTATTAACCATTGGAAGATTTTTAGTTTTGGCCAATGGGGGTTGTTCCAGAGCTTATCCCATTGTTGCGCTGGGTCTTCTTGGTCCTGGTCCGCGATATAGTGTTGGACTTATTTTAGGTTGAATTCCCCGTCGTCTTTTTGTCCCCATCTTAGCTGGTCATTTCCTTCCGTGACTGCTATTTTCCTCTCCCCAATTCCTCCTCCACCTCTTTTACTGGTGTTGCGGTTTGGTCTCTATTTTGTGGAGTGAGAGTATCCCAGATTCTCCATTTGTTGCGATCTATTTCTTGTTCCAGTAATGGTAAACTCTGGTTTTACCTTGCACGATCATCTCCTGTTGGAGTTCCTCCCTGTCTGGTTTCTCCATTCTAGGTTCCTGGTACCAGGCGTCCTCCCAGAATCTAGTTGTTTTTCCATTCCCAACTTCCCAAAATTTGTGTGTCTGAATCCAGGCTTTGTTGCGCCAGGCTAGGTTCCAGATGGCTGAACCTTCCCTGGTACCTCTAAAGCGGATTCTGTCCTGGTCGTGTATATCCGGGGCATACTTTTCCTTCCACAGGTTTACCCATGGTGTAGTAGTTTCTTTGATCCAGCGCCACCAAAGTTTCACCCCATAGGCGTCATTGGTCACCTGCAGGTCTTGTAGCCCCATACATCCTTTGCTTTTTGGTTTACAGACCTTCTCCCAGGCCACCAGGGCCCATTTTTTCTTTGTTTCCGCTCCTCGCCACAGGAAGTCCCTCTGGATAGTTCTTATTTTTTGTAGAATCCCCTTGGGGGTTGGAAAAACAAACATCATAAAGGTTGGAATTGCTTGCAAAATAGACTTGGTCAGAATAAGTCTTCCGGCTAGGTTGAGGGATCTGTACGTCCAATTTTTCACCCACTACCGTAACTTGTTGATTATTCCTTCCCAAGTTGACATTGTATAAGCTTTGTCTGTCACGGGAATGCCCAAGTACTTGGTTGGGAGTGTTTTGCGTTCAAAACCCAAAATGTTGGCCAGATTTCGTTGGATTGTGGGGTTGGTATTGAAGAAGAAGATCATAGATTTGGAATGGTTGATCTCTGCACCAGAGGCTTCCCCAAACTCTTCTAGGATTCGTTTGTAGGATTTTGCTTCCTTGACCGTGGGTATGCCATGAAGTAAAGTGTCATCCACGAACTGTTGGTGTGTGGAAGTGGGGCAATTTTCGAAAGGTTTGATACTTGTTAATTCACCTGTTGCAGTTGCGCTTTTATGCTTCAACTGAGACCTTCCATCATCAGAATGAATAGGAAGGGGGACAATGGGTCTCCTTGTCAGATGCCTCTCGTGGGCCAGAAAGGTTTGGCAGGGGCTCCATTTATTAGTATCTAGTAGCTTGTAGTGGATACTAGGCTGACAATCCAGTTGATCCAGTGTTGGGTGAATCCAAAGGCTTCCAAAGTCTTGACCATATAGTGCCAGCTAATTTTGTCATAAGCTTTTGCTAGGTCCAGTTGTATTATCATTCCCCCTCTTTTATGAAGCTTTAGGGTGTGGATAAGCTCGTGGGCATGGATGATATTGTCCATTATTTGTCTTCCTTCCATGAAGCCTGCCTGTTCTTGTGAGACCAGTGTGGGTAGGAGGGGCTTCAATCTATTTGCTATAACTTTGGAGATTATCTTATATAACACATTATGCAGCGCTATAGGTCTGTAACTATCAGGGGTTTTGGATTCATTTTCTTTGGGGATTAGTGTAATCATTGTAGCATTTAACACTTTTAGAATGGAGGCTGGCCTTCTAAAGTCTTACACTACCCTATAAATGTCGTGTTTGACAATTTCCCAACAGGCTTTGAAGAACTCCACTGTGAAGCCATTTGGACATGGGGATTTCCCATTGGGCATTTCCTGGAGTACTTGGTCAATTTCCTCCTCAGCAATGGGTTTGTTTAGGTTGTTATTTTGTTCCTCGGTGACCAGGCGGGGGATATGCTGGGTTATCCTTTGTATGGCCTCCGTTCTGTCGTGGTTGGGTTCCTGGGTTATCTCGTGGAAGTGGTTTACCAGAGTAGTTTCGATCTCCTTATGTGACTCTCGCTCTATTCCATCCTGGTCCTTGATCTTCAGGATTTTCTTATGGGCTCTTTTGGCCATTGTTGTTCTATGAAAAAACTTGGTGTTCCTCTCTCCTTCCCTTAACCATTTGATATGAGACTTTTTTCGCCAAAGTGTTTCTTCCTGCTGGCATCGAGCTTCCCATTCTCAGGTCATCTGGATCTCTTCCTTTTTTCGATCCTCCGTATAGCCCTCCGATATGCAGGTTTCCTGGAGTTTTTTCATTTTGTCTTCTATGTTGTTTTTCTCTTGGTTTATATTCCCAAAAGTGTCCTTGTTCCACTCCTTGAGCTTATATTTGATGTACTTTAGTTTCTTATAGAGTTTGAACATCCTTGTCCCTTTCTCTGGTTGCTCATCCCGCCACCACTATTTGATTCTTTCCTTGAAAGTCGGGTGTTGGATCCATAATTTCTCAAATCTGAAGGGTCTATTCTTTGGTGTGGTTTGGAAGCCTGCTTCCAGTTGCATTGGCCAGTGATCATATCCCCCCCAGGGAAGGATGTTGCAATCTAATGTTATCCCCTGCATAATGATTGACTCCGAAACTAGGAATCTATCGAGTCTTGTTGCTACCTGATACTGGTTCATCCGTTTATTGTTCCAGGTGAATTGGCCATTATTAGTTTTGAGGTCTACCATCTTCGTTGTGTCTATGAACTTTGAGAATTCTTCTGCATCCCTATCCAATCTTCTTGTACCTCCTTTTCTCCGCAAGTGATGTGATGATGTTGAAGTCCCCTACCAGGATCCATTGAAGGTTGTTGGATTGGGTTTTAAGGTCTTCTAGGTCTCGTATCATTCCTCTCTTTTCCTCCGACACCTGGGGCCCATACACATTAGTGCATAGAATCACCTCTGTGTTTCCAATGATTTGCATGCGAACCGTAAGGGTGTGCCTGGTCGCTTCAGCTGCTATTAGGCTTAATGCTTGTGGGTTCCACAAGGTGAGAATACCTCCTTCCATTTGGTGGCCTCCGATAGCCACCATCTTGTACTTGCGCCAATATTGTTTACTGATTGCCTCCATTCTGTCTCTTCAATGAAACATAGATCTGATTGTTCCTGCTTTAGTCTATTTCTAAGGATTCTTTGCTTTCTCGGGCTATTTAGGCCTCTTATATTCCAAGTTATAACCTTCATTTAAACATGTGGGTGGGATTTGGGGAAGAGTTTCTTGATCTTACCTGAGTTTATCAGTAGCGCTCCAAGCTCCTGTAGGGCTACGTTGTTGGATTTCTGGCCTTTTTTCTTCCTCATCTGCTCGGGTGAGAGTTGTGGTTGTCCCTCACCGACTTTGACTCCTAGGTGTCCTATCTCCCCGTGTGTGCGCTTTAGTCCTCTGGCTTTGGCTTCCTCCCTTAGGAGAAACATGTACTAAATGTGGTCAAGTTGTTCTGTTGGTACGTTGTCTACTCCCTGTCTTTTCCATTGCTCCAGTATGTTCGGGATATCTATCCCTTTCCTTTCCACAAGGTCTCTGAGATCAGGATCTTATGTGCCTACTTCGCTTGGGGTCATTTCCGCATCTCCCTCTGCTTCTTGCATGGGGGTTTTGTCGTCTCTGGTTTCTCCATCCATCGGGGTTGCACTACTCCCCTGTTCCTTCTTGTTACTTGGTCGATCGGTGGGCTCGTTTGTTGCTTGTTCTCTGACTTCTTGAGCTTTGGTCAAATCATTTTTGTCTTCTGCCCCTTTATTGGTTTTGTCCCGTCCTTTCATTTTATTCCGGGTCTCTGGGTTATTTCCTGTTGGGGTTTTATTCTGCTTTTTGTTTGCTCTGCTTCTGGAGTTTGGTTTTATAAACCCATCCTCATCCTGCTGTGGTTTGTGGTTTTTCACTTCCTATTTTTTATTGAGAGGGAATTCTCTAATCAAGTGTCCATGTTCATGGCATCTTCTACATTTGAAGGGGATCTATTGGTAATCTATGTTTTGGATCCATTCCTCATCCCCGAATTCCAGACTTATGGCTTCTGGGAGTGCTCCAGACACATCCATCTTTATGAAGATTCTTGCGTAAGATGTATATCTCCCTTTTAGGGTGGCTTCTGAGGTCTTCACATATTTCCCCAGTTTGTTTCCTGTTGCTTCGAAAGTAGAGGGAAACCAGTAGTCTAATGGTAAGGAATAAAATCTCAGCCAGACCAGCACCTTTTTGAAAGTTTCTTTTTCTGAGGAGAAATTTTCCTTCCATGGCCGCATGTACAGTCCTACTAAGGCATGGAAGTATGGCCCTCCCTCAAAGACTCTATCCCTGTCCTCCAGGTTCATGAATACTGTTGTGAAGAAGCCTTTCGAGCCCAGGTGGAGATCCACTTCTTCGCTTGGCTTCCAGTGATATTTAATCTAGTAGCGCAATGTTCTTTCTGTGGGCTGCAAACCCATGAACTTGCAGATTAGCGCATGTGTCTTCATCTAGTCCATGTAGAGTTGTGTTTGCAGATCCTCCAGTATCACCTTAAGTATCATTATTGTTTTGGGTTTGCACGGGTTGTGCCCTTATGTCCCATTGTGTTGCACTGTGTCTTGCGCCTCATTCCGAGTTTCTCTAGCTTCTTCTCCCATGCACTCGCTTTTGCCTTGGTTCCTCTCCTAACCTTTTCCTGGGTCTAATCCTGAGGTGCCTGTCATTGGTGTCTTGAAAACTACGCCTCTTGGCCCTTTTCCCCGGTCCACCACTACCTGTTTGTATGAGGGGGTTCCCTTACCCCCCCCTTTGGTGCTCATGTTGTCCTCTATTGTGGCCGCAACTGCAAAACCCTAGCTTGTAGTTGCTCCAAACCCTAGCAGTCCCCTCAGAGATCAAAAGACAGTTGACGTCATAACACCTTGAGTTTCATCACCATACCTTTTGAGTGATTTTTTTTTAAACTTATATATATATATATATATATATATATTGAAATCTCATTATAATTATAATTATAATTAATTTCAAAAATTTGTATTCAAACTTTTGTTTTTTTTCCATAGTAAACGTGTGTTTTGTATTTAAGAGGATTTTGAGACTAAAAATGAAAGTTACTAAAGAAAAAGATTCAACGGCCACGTGCTAGGCACTGTTATTTATTGCGATTCTAAATTAATTCGTACTTGCAAATCTAGATTTTGTTGTGGTTTACATTGATGGAACAATGTAGTTCTTGTGACAATGCAAGCTGTTGAAAACTAAAGGTGTTCCACAATGTAACATCCCCTGACCACTGGCCGGGCAAATGCTACTGGGCGGAACAACATCATTCTCATACTTAATTAATAACATGCATTTAAGTCAAATTAAACACATTTAACTCAGAGTAAGCACAATATTATTGCTAACATAAATAATCCTTGGCATTATCAATAATCCATATGCACAACAGAATACATGATACATATAAGCATCGCAGGCATGCAAAACATAATATTAAGCATAAGCTGATACTTATCTTTGAAAACTGTGGTAATTCCACCAACCACGTCCAGGCCTTCCATGAACCTCCCATCCTTAGACCACACTGCTCATCACGCTCAAGTGGGTCACCCCCGAGCTGGGACTAAGCTCCACCCAAGGCAAGGAATCCTAGTCTAGGCTGAGGTTATAGGGAAAATTGCACAGAATAATGGGAAGGATTCTCTCTAGGAGCCTTCTTATGCCCACTACTCACGGACTCTCATTCCCCACATGCATGTTCCACCCGGGAGTATACACCTTCACAAGCACAGTCCATCGGTGCTTCACCTCCCTCTCTAGGTCTCGACAACAGGCCGGATCAAGAATTCTCAGAGCTCCGTAGCTGGTGCTGGACTCTCTCTGGGAGAAAACCACTTCCCAACAGACTCTCTCACCTGGAGAGAGCTGCTCACAAGCCTGACAACCTGCCTTTCAACCATGGGCCTGACAACCCACTTCTTCAACCAGTTTCAGCCCAATTCCAGCAAGGTGAGGATAACAACAACAGTAACTGGTCAATTCCACTCAGGAAAAACAGAAGGCAACAACCAAAGACAGTTCGGGTACAGACTCAACTCTGAAAGAGTGGATAGGCTGGGCTCACAGGGTACACAGGTGACACGACTCAATCCACGGGTTTACCACTGATTTAAGGGTGCGTGACAAGGAATCAACGCGGAGACGCAAAACACGTTCAGACGAGCATCACCGTGAACTCAGGCGAAGGATGACAGAATGACCGAACCCCCTCCACGGGTGACTTTTGCAGTTTTTAACTGCATGTGCCTGAGTCGACACATGTCACCCATGAAGCTAAATGCGCTCCATCAACATGTGTTCCTCTTTTTCTAGGAACTTAGGATAAAAGTATATATTTCACATGGTTTTTGGAATAATATTAAAATATTATTCCCAAGGGCTTAAGCCCCTAGGCTCAACACTTAGCCTCTCTTTCCCACCTTCCAGCCCCCAATCCCTTACCCATTCTGTGGAAGCTTAGTCCCCCATCACTCATTCATCGTGGTTAGTCTGCACGCAACGATGTTTATATTTTTATTAATGTTCTACATGATTACATACACAAAAGCAGGCTCTCGGCCTTAACACTTAGGCTCTCCAGCCTAATAACACATAAGCCCACCAGCTTATATAAACTTGGCTCACCAGCCTATAAAACATAATTACAATTCATAATGTAATCTTTATACTTCATAGACATGATTTACAACAAGGCTCGACCTTGGGGACATTACAATCCCCTCCCCTTAATTTTTCACTGTCCTCAGTGCAACTTTACACTGCATCTGCAAGCTTTTCAAAAATTTCAAAAAGATGCGGGTACTCTGCCCACATAACATCTTCATGCTCCCATGTCGCGTCCTTAGGACCGTACCAGGTCCACTACACCTTTACAATCCCTATAGCTCGATTCCAGAGCTGTTTGTTTTTCCTGTCCAATATGCACACATGATGTACTTGCAGGACACCTTCTTGTTCCACCTGAATCACATTACAATCGATAACATGATTAGCATCTGGTATATATTTCTTAAGCAATGAAACATGAAACACATTATGTACAGTCATAGATGCAGGTAATGCAAGCATATATGCAACTGGCCCAATCCTTTCCAGGATTTCAAATGGCCCACAAAATTTGGCTGCCAACTTGGCRCAACTTCCCAGCTTCAGGGAACTCCTGTTAGCTTTCACTTTCAGGAAAACATGATTACACACTTTGAACTCTCTGGGGGTTCTGTTCTTATCAGCATAACTTTTCTTTCTGTCCTGGGCAGCTTTCAAATTCTGCTTAATTTTTATCATTTGGTTTTCCATCTCCTTGAGCAACTCTGGCCCAACTACTGCTCTATCAGCTGGATTATCCCAGCTCACTGGAGTATTGCACTTTCTTCCATAAAGTGATTCAAATGGGCTCATCTTTAACGATGCATGATACCCATTGTTGTAGGCAAATTCTACCAAGTGTAGGTAGTTTTCCCATCTTGATGGTTTGTCCATCACATACATTCTTAGTATGTCTTCTATTACTCTGTTCACCCTCTCTGTCTGTCCATCAGACTCAGGATGATAAGTTGTACTAAAGTTCAGATTTGTTCTGAATCCTTTGAACAATCCTTTCCAGAAATTCGAGGTGAATTTCGGGTCTCTGTCGGACACAATCGTTTTAGGAATTCCGTGCAATCGTGTCACTTCCTTTATGAAAATATCAACGACATCTGTTGCCTTGTGAGTAGTTTTTAGTGAAATAAAATGGGAAGATTTTGTAAGCTTGTCCACCACCACCATGATCGAATCATGCAGTTTGCTTGTTCTGGGCAATCCTGTAATAAAATCAATCGTTACTACTTCCCACTTCCACTCAGGAATGGGTAAAGGTTGCAGCAACCCTGCTGGGTGCCTATGCTCAGCTTTAACTTTCTGTCACTCCATACATCTAGCGATGTATTCAACGATCTCTCTCTTCATACCTGGCCAAAAGTAATGGCTCTTGACCACTGCTACTGTTTTCTAATATTCAGGGTGCCCTGCATAAGGCACATTATGCATCTCCTGCAAAATCATTTGTTTCAAGCACTGGACATTGGGTACAAAAATTATGTTCTTGTACAACAATATTCCATCTGTTTCCAATTTATAAATTTTCATCTTCTGTGGCATCTTACCCTGTTGTAGCTTGGCTACCAATTCTTTGTACTGTAGATCTACATTTGCAGCCTCCATAATTCTTCTTTTAATATCAGTCCGATACATGCTAATGGTTGTAGCATGTAATTCATGCACCCTCCTGCTGAGTGCATCAACCACTTTATTCTCCTTTCCTTTGATATGCTTGATCTCAAAGTCGTACTCACACAGAAATTCCAGCCACCTACTTTGTCTAGCATTTAAGGTTGGTTGATCAAACAAATATTTTAGACCGTTATGGTCTGTCCTGAGTTCAAACCTCCTTCCCATGAGGTAATGTCTCCATTTCCTCAGAGCGTGAACGATTGCTGCCAGCTCCAAATCGTGAGTGGCATAATTATTTTCATGCTCTTTCAGCTTCCTGGACTCATAACAGATTACAAATCCATTCTGACTGAGAACTTCTCCCAACCCTTCTTTACACGCATCTGTGCACACCACAAAATCCACATTTGGATCTACAATCCTCAAGATTGGAGTGCTGGTTAACAACTGCTTCAATAGCTGGAAACTTTTCTCACACTCTATAGTCCACTGAAACGTTTCCTCCTTCGTTTGCAAGGAAGTGATAGGGTGAGCTATCTTTGAGAACCCTGCGATAAACCTTTTGTAATAGCCTGCTAGACCCATAAAGGATCTAACTTCCGCCACATTCCTTGGCGCTGACCATTCTCTGATGGCCTCAACCTTCTCAGGATCCACGACGATCCCTTCTTCTGAAATAATGTGCCCCAAGTAATGGATCTTCCTTTGATAAAACGAGCATTTGCTCAACTTGGCATACAGCTGGTGTTCTCTCAACACTTGCAGCACCATCCTCAGGTGTTGTTCATGCTCTTCCTCTGACTTGGAATACACCAAAATGTCATCTAGGAAGACTATGACAAACTTGTCTAGATAGTCCCTGAATACACCATTCATCAAGCACATAAAAACAACAGGTGCGTTCGACAGCCCAAACGGTACCACTGTGAACTCGTAATGACCATACCTTGTTCGAAAGGCGGTCTTGTTGATGTCTTCATCCTTTATTCTTACCTAGTGATACCCCGATCTGAGATCTATCTTCGAAAATATTTTCGCGCCTTTCAACTGATCGAAAAGATCATTGATCCTCGGCAGATGATACTTGTTTTTGACAGTTACTTTGTTTTGAACTATATGAAATCAATGCACATCCTCAACGTCCCGTCCTTCTTCTTCATGAACAGGACTGGGGCACCCCAAAGTGACACACTTGAGTGAATGTACCCCTTTTTTAGAAGCTCTTCAAGCTGCAATTGCAACTCTTTCTGCTCTGGCGTACTCATTCTATAAGGAGCTTTCGACACTGGAGCTGCTCCAGGCATCAAATTTATAGAGAAATCGATATCTCTCTTCAGAGGTAGTATGGGTACCTCCTGAAATACGTCTTCAAACTCTGTTAGTACCGCATGGTCTCCAATCCTTGAGACTTCATCTCTGGATGCTTCCTCCATACGGGCTGCAAACAATTGGCAGCCTTTCATGTAGCACTTCTTCAGCTGCATTGCTGATATTTCTCTAACAACCACAACTCTGGGAATTCCTTGGACTGTTTTACAATTCCCCTCCTTATCCAGGCATGTAAATTCCTTGTTACGACATTCCAGGAGAGCATGGTGCTGGTCCAACTAGTCCATCCCAATTAAACAGTCATAAGAGCCTAAAGGCAGAATATTCAATTCAGCCTTCGTGCTCAATCCCTTCATGTCCACTGGACAAGACTTAACCAACTCAGTGACTTTCCTCTTGGTTCCTGTAGCCAACTGCATTAACCAAGACTTTTCATGTTTTCTTCTTATCAAATGCAAACTTTCTACCACTCTAGGGTTTATATAACTATGGCTAGCCCCCGAATCAATTAAAATAATGAATGGTTGGTTGTTAATCATACCTTACACTTCAATCATGTGCGACTGAAATTCAGCTTGCTTGTTGTCCAGGGTCGCATAGATCCTTGGCATTCTACTGCCCATGTCCTCCACTATTTCAGCTTGTTGAACATTATGGACAGCTCTTGCTTTGCCATTTTTATGGGGACAATATCTGTACTTGTGATTCCCTTTACAACCCCAACACTGAATGGGTGTCTGTCTCGGCCTTTGTTCCCCCACTTCAGCCATTCTCGGCTCTCTAAACGATGGATGTCCTTGAGGACTATTTCTGAAAGAGGGAGGTTTGTTTCCCTTCTGCCTCTGTTCTTTCTTAAACTTCTTTTGGTCATCCCAAGCCTTGAGAAAGGTAGGCTTTTCTCTTTGCTGCTCATATAAGCATTTCGATCTTCTTATTGTTTCTTCCATAGTCTTAGGATCATCATACTAAATCTTGTCACCAATGGAAGGTGGCAGTCCACTCAGATACCTCTGAATCTTGACAGCCTCATCTTTGATGAATGGAACCTACTTCAGTAATTCCAAAAACCTTCGTTCGTATTCATCAATGGTCATGCTGCCCAGCTTGAGTTCGAAGAACTCCTTCATCTTTCTGTCATAGTATCTTTTAGTCAGGTATTTCCTCTCGAAATACCTCTTGAATTCCTTCCATGTGATATCTTTCTCTCTAATGTGCTGCACTTACACAAGTTGATCCCACCACATGGATGCTTTTCCTTTTAGTTGATACATCACAATTCTTCCTTCTGCATGAGAGGAATAATTCTATAGTTGGAAATATCTCCTCATGCCAAGCAACCATGTTTCGGCATCTTCCTCCTTCTTATGTTCTTTATCAAACGTAGGAGGCTTAATCTTGTTCATCTCTCCTTTCAATTCATCCACTCTAGATCTTCGGTGTTTTCTGGTAGGGGATGGGCTTGAACTACTGTTTGCTTCCTTATTGGAATGTTTAGGGGAGCGACGACGATGTCTGCTACCACTCCCCGATCTTCTTTTTCTCTCAGGGGTCCTGTGACTCCCTGTTTTGCTTGTGTCACTCTCCTTTTCCAATTTCCTTTCTATTCTTTCCAGGTTCTTCAACATCTTTAAGTTGAATTCACCTTGCTGATCCTTGATCCTCATGAGATTTTGGCTATCGGTTCGACGAGCTTGGGCATCTCTCTACAATCTTTCAATGATTTTCATCATATGTCCTTCCTTATCCATCTCTTTTCCTTGCCCATTAGAGTTTGTCCCTTAGACTCCCAAGTTGACATTCCTTCCTTCTCTTTCGTTCTCTGAATTGGAGGCAATCCACACCTCTTCCATTTCTATACTCGGAGTCTATTCATGGTTGTCCTGACACTCGTTGAACTCTGCACACACAACGTGCAGTCAACCGAAGTTTGTCAGGCCTTAAACCCTTAATTAAACTACAACAATCATAAACCAACGTGAATAAGAAAATGTTTCGACTTCACAAATTTTCCGAGTTCCGCTCGGCTCTGTAATTTTCGGGTGATAGCCCCCATTTTCTTAGTTCCCAACCCATGCATCCACGAGCTGTGATCAAATGCTAAATTGTTAGGTGCTACAAGGCTCTCCAAACGAAAATTCAGTTTTCGAGATTTCGGGGTTTCGGGTTTCAGGGTTTTGGTCCTAGAGGTTCTCGCACTCGCTTCCCTCTCCAACTCCTGACTTCTGAAAATTCGATTTCCTTACCCTTCGGGCCCACAACACAACTGTTTCCCACCAAAGTAGTGACACATGGTGTCCTTAAGAAGGTCCACCTCACTCCCAGCGATGTTAAGGCCCACTACTTTCACTTTTCATTTCAGAGTTTCGGGCATAAGGAGTTCGTGCATCCACACATCTCGAACTTTCATTTGCCAAAATTCTGAAATTCCGGTCCATCATCTACTTGATCCAACGGTCCTGACTCCACACGATCTGATGACTCAGATCTCATCGACATTTCGCATATCGGGATTTTGTGTGTCACAAGGTCGAAGGATTTTCCACCTTCGTCCTCCCTATTCCCGAAATGTCGATTTCTTCCTGGACAATTAATGGTCCAGATCTCTCTTAGATCGACGGTTGTGATCCAACCATGAATTCGCGTTTCGTGAATTCTCATGAACTCACCCTTAGACCATTTCAAGTCACGAGTCAGCGAAAGGTTGATCACTCTCCACACGTCCTATCCGATGGACGGTCCTGACGAATTCGGGATCTCGCGTATCGCGATTTCCACACTCCTGTGCAACTCCAAAGGGTTTTAAACCTTGTGCACGTTCTCCAGATTTGACGGTCGTGAGGGTTCTCCTTTCCTCCCAAACATATCCTATGGCTCCAACACTTCTGCTGTGGAGTTCTCTCTCTCCCTGTGGCCATATACCACACCGGCTGCAGTTTTATAATACCACTACACCTCTTGAGCTTTGTAACATGGTCAAGAAGCCCGTTGACACTCAGAAACATTTTGAGGTCTGAAATTAGTCCTCCAGACACAATTTCCTTCTCAAAACCTTGGTCCAAAGACCACTTATCTGGCCCATCCAGGCTCAGTGTTGAAACTAGGCTCTGATACCAAACTGTAACATCCCCCGGCCACTGGTTGGGCAAACGCTACTGGGCGGAACAACATCATTCTCATACTTAATTAATAACATGCATTTAAAAAAAATTAAACACATTTAACTCAGAGTAAGCACAAGATTACTGCTAACATAAATAATCCCTGGCATTATCAATAATTCATATGCACAACAGAATACATGATACATATAAGCATCACAGGCATGCAAAACATAATATTAAGCATAAGCTGATACTTATCTTTGAAAACAGTGGTAATTCCACCAACCACGTGCAAGCCTTCCATGAACCTCCTAGCCTTAGACCACACTGCTCATCACGCTCAGTAGTGGGTCACCCCCGAGCTGGGACTAAGCTCCACCCAAGGCAAGGAATCCTAGTCTAGGTTGAGGTTATAGGGAAAACTGCACAGAATAACAGGAAGGATTCTCTCTAGGAGCCTTCTTACACCCACTACTCACAGACTCTCATTCCCCACATGCCTGTTCCACCTGGGAGTATACACCTTCACAAGAACAGTCCATCGGTGCTTCACCTCCCTCTCTGGGTCTCGACAACAGACCAGATCAAGAATTCTCAGAGCTCCGTAGCTGGTGCTGGATTCTCTCTGGGAGAAAACCACTTCCCAACAGAGTCTCTCACCTGGAGAGAGCTGCTCACAGACCTGACAACCTGCCTTTTAACCATGGGCCTGACAACCCACTTCTTCAACCAGTTTCAGCCCAATTCCAGCAAGGTGAGGATAACAACAACAGTAATTGGTCAATTCCACTCAGGGAAAACAGAAGGCAGCAACCAAAGACAGTTTGGGTACATAATCAACTCTGAAAGAGCGGATAGGCTGGGCTCACAAGGTACACAGGTGACACGGCTCAATCCATGGGTTTACCACTGATTTTAGGGTGCGTGACAAGGAATCAACGCGGAGGTCAAACACCGAATCAAACAGTTCAGACGGCAGGGTTTCCTTCGCGGTGCGCGGGTAAGCAAATGCAGATGCCGACAAAAAATGCTTTCAGATGAGCATCACCGTGAACTCAGGCAAAGGATGACAGAATGATCGAACCCCCTCCACGACTGACTTCTGCAGTTTTTAACTGCATGTGCCTGGGTCGACACATGTCACCCATGAAGCTGCATGCACTCCATCAACATGCGTTCCTCTTTTTCCAGGAACTTAGGATAAAAGTATATATTTCACATGGCTTTTGGAATAATATTAAAATATTATTCCCAAGGGCTTAAGCCCCTAGGCTCAACACTTAGCCTCTATTTCCCACATTCCAGCCCCCAATCCCTTACCCATTATGTGGAAGCTTAGTCCCCCATCACTCATTCATTGTGGTCGGTCTGCACGCAGCGATGTTTATATTTTTATTAATGTTCTACATGATTACATACACAAAAGTAGGCTCCTGGCCTTAACACTTAGGCTCTCCGACCTAATAACACATAAGTCCACCAGCTTATATAAACTTGGTTCACCAGCCTATAAAACATAATTACAATTCATAATGTAAGCTTTATACTTCATAGACATGATTTACAACAGGCCTCGGCCTTAGCGACATTACACACAAACAAATGAATATGATATAAATAATGAAGCAAAATCATGTACTGACAATAAGTTACTATAATATTCTCATTGATGAAGTTATATGAATATAAGTCTTTTGCTGAAAATAGATCAATCAGAAATTTTAGAGAGTAAAAGAAATGAGCCAAAAGTTTTAGAGATTGTTCCAGCTATTTGCTAGTTAAATTTTGAGAAAATATGTCTAAACAGAAATCCTTATATTTCTCCAAATTGTCACAGTTTAGTTGCAAGGTGTTTATGTGATATTAACCAGATTCTTTATGCATCATTGATGCAATATTATCTACAATGAATTTTTTCTATGTGAAATGGTAGTTATTTTAAAAAATTACTAATCTCAACTTTTCCAAGATTTGCTCTACTCTTTATGATTTATTTTGCATTACGTTCCAACTTTCACCCCCTGCACTAAAGGCCATGTTTATGCATTATTAAAACATTCTACCTCTGGGTATCATAATCCAAATTAAGGAAACCAAAATTTATGATTTTACTCCATTTTTTGTATTTTTTATTTTGTTGATTTTGATTTATTGAATATTCTTAAATTACATTAAGGAAACTACATTGCAGCTATCCGATTCCAACCCAAAAAAATGAAAAATATAAAAAATGGAATCACTTTTATAAATTTTAAACCCATGCCATACACAATGAAACAAAACACCTATACCCTAACCAACTATGAATATCTAAAGGTATCGTTACCATTTTCCACCTTTTCATTTGAAGAAAATTGTGGCTAAATGGTAGGGACGAGGAGGGGAGGAGCAACAACATTGGGAAGAAATGGCCATAGTTTCGGTCACGTCAATGTAGATGGACCAGGATCCAATCCCACAAAATCACATTGCGAGGATCGAAGCAGATATTCAGAGCGTTCACGCAAAGAAGGATAAGATTAACGCAGAGATCAAGGCCAAGAGAGCCAAAGTGAAGCCTTAAGAAAATAAATCAAAGCAATCAAAGCTTCTAAGGACTAGTTGAAGGGGTTGGAACTTAGATTTAAGGACAACACTTAAAAAACCTTGAAATTGAAAGGAAAAAACACTTAGTAGAGGAGGTTGCATTATCTTATAAATTATGAATCCACTCTCATTTTGAGAATAGCCTCCAGGGCTGAGGTTTTGCGTGCTCTTAATTCAATTTAGATCGTATTCAAAATTTTGACTGTAAGTCTTTTTGCTGGGACACATATTAGGAAATGAACTTTAAATTTTGTGAAGGATCGAGCTGGCTTAAATCCCATTAAAGAAAAATTTAAGCTGAGACATAGCTTAAAATGATGTTGTCCACAACAACAATTGTTCCTCCTCAGCTATGACAACGCAGTTCCATGGAGGAAATGTTGGAGGCAGTCAAGGGTCACGAAGATAGATCTCGTGACAACCCTATCCCTCCTGTACTGCCCATGCAGCCGACTTCGAAATCCAGGCCTCCTTCTGCAGGCAAACTAAGAAAATTGACCCAGACACGGTTTAATCAAAGAAATGTTGAAGCCCCTGGCAACCGTCGAGTAGGGGTTCCACCAATTGATGTTCAAGGTATCTGTATCAAGATGCAGAGTGAAAAAACGACAAATGTTGAACTAAATTAATGTATATTTTCATGCTCACAACATGGAAAGCTTCAGATTGCACTCTCAAATCCAGGTGTGCGAACATGATCCACGTAATTTATATTATGAACACTACTATTAAAAATAAAATCACGATTCATGATATAAATTCTGTAAATATCCAGCGATATCCCTTCCTGAAGATAAGATGTGAATGCCTTCAAGGTCAAGAAAGGTATCAGTGCAGCGACACGTCATGGCATAGGAAAACAAATAAGGCAAGATGTGAAGAAACTACGTATGAAGGGAAAATGATAAGATGGAAAGAAATTAGTGTCCAATCATATCTTTTCACAAATAATATAAATGTAATTGGGTAAAATGCACTTCATGTACTGCTTATGGGGCAGCGCATAAAATTTCCAAGTAAAACACAGACATCAATACCAGTATTTACATTTAAATTTCATTAATTTACCATGGAGGTAATTATCTGCATATAAAATGAAACAAAGTAATAAAATTAGACAAAACATATTTACTCTACAGTGATGTACACTACCGGATATACATAGACCACCCAATAAATCATCATTGTAGATGCTTATTGCTCATCATAAAACCATGGGTTGACCAAGGCCATACCATTAATTAATATCCAATTGTTTCTCTACACATGAGACATCGTAAACTCTCTTGGGTTATTCGTTTAGAGGCAGTCTTTTTAACCTTGTGATCAAATTCAGATCTATGAATCGATAAGCCCCCAGAATGGTGATTATATTCTTGGTCATCTGCTCTAGCTTCCATCATCATTTTCGGCTTGCAGCTTCTAGCCTTCTAGTGGAATAGTCTCGTAACGGGGCAATCGAGGTGAATGTTGAATGCAATAACGGTTCAAAAGTGGCAAGCAAACCCCTTTGCATTGTGATGCCAAACATTGATCTAGAGATGTCCATCTGATTCGGCTCCATCATCTAATGAAGACTTTGCACAAAGCGTCATCAATGAATAAGTCAAATCAAAGCCAGCACGAAGTGTAATCAATGAAAATGTCAAATCAAAGCATGGACAGAGTCAGAGGAGACGAAAAAGGGGTGGAGAAAATCGGTGTCAGAGGAGACGAAAAAGGGGTGGAGTAAAACAGTGGAGTGTAAGTGTAAAAAGATTTATATCTGTTAGAGGGTGGTTTCGAATGATGTTATGGGTGCACATCAAGGGTGGTTTCTCAAAACCTGTCAACTAGTTGAGAGGTTTTCTGAAGAAGCTAACACTAAGATATGCCTTCGGCATAAAAATAAGCGTTTAAAGATCCAGATATAGATTGAGTTACACATCCTGTCCCACCAAAAAGGTAGTATCTGAGTCTGAAGAGCGATGGAATAACTACTTTGAAGCAAGCTAATGGCGCACATAATGGAGGGAGCACCCACGAGATTGCTCGACTCTACTCCCTAAGTAGTTATAGTATCTCTCTATCTTCAGTTCTTCCAAATCATATAAAAATAGTTATATAATATTATTAATTAAAAATATATTTTGTTTACTATTACATTATAGAATTAAAGATAAAGATATATATCTGCACAAAGTATTTTATTTTCTAAAAAAAAAACAAAAAACAATGGTCGTGAAATTCATCTAAAAAAACAAAAAAAAACAATTCTTCCAAATCATATAAAAATAGTTATATAATATTATTAATTAAAAATATATTTTGTTTACTATTACATTATAGAATTAAAGATAAAGATATATATATGCACAAAGTACTTTATTTTCTCAAAAAAAACAAAAAACAATGGTCGTGATATTCATCTAAAAAAACAAAAAAACACAATGGTCATGTTATTCGGTGGGCTTCGTTTTCACGGTCTAAAACGTTTTGGCCCTTGCTAAGTTACAAGTTTGATATATTGGTATACTTTTAGGGATGTTGATATATTTTTGGAAATATATAGAATGGTATACTATTAGGGATGTTGATATATTTTTGGAAATACATAGAGTGGTATACTTTTAGGTTTGCTTTTCGCGGAACACCGGGCAGAGATACTACTTGGTTGGATGGAATTGGAAACTCTAGTTATAGCTGTAGCTGAAGCAGGCATAGTATTATTGCGAGAAAAGCTATGAAATAAGAAGGTGAGTTAACTATAAATAGGTGTTCTAAGCTAATAGTTTAATCGAAAGAAGAAAGAGAAACGCCCATCAACTGAGAGGGAGAAAAGGGCCCTACTTTCTGGAAGGTCACATGGCTTTATTAGGTGGTATACTTCTAGGGATGTTGATATATTTTTGGAAATATATATAGTGGTATACTTTTAGGAGGTCACATGGCTTTATTAGGTGGTATACTTCTAGGGATGTTGATATATTTTTGGAAATATATATAGTGGTATACTTTTAGGGATGTTGATATATTTTTGGGACTGTTATTCCCATGGTCTAAAAAAAGATTTTCATCGTTCTCATTCCTTCTTTATCTAAGGTGTCGGCGAATTATTGTTTCCATATTTTCTCTGTGTGCAATAGCGGTGAAGAGTGTGGTTCAGCCTTCAGGACGTGAATAAACTTTGCAAAAGATGGGGCCGCTGCGCTTGAGATATGGGGGTGCTGGGCTTCATAATTATAGTAACAAGTTAAGAAGAATGCCCATAAATATACAGACATACCTGATATTTCTGTTAATGCTGTTGTTTCCGATACTGCTGATTATTGGAACTTGGACCATTGGGATGGAAAGCCCAATGAGATACGATGTGTTTTTAAGTTTCAGAGGGCCGGATGTGAGAAAAAACTTTGTTGATCATCTTCACAACGCCCTGATCAGAGCAGGGATCCATGTCTTCCTCGATAGTGATGAAATCGACAAGGGAGAGGATATCAGAACAACCATAAATCATGCGATTGAGTCCAGTCGAATCAGGATTCCTATCTTCTCCCCAGATTATGCAAACTCTGAGTGGTGCCTCAACGAAATCTTGCTTATTGCTCAACAGAAGCAGGGGACGACCATTCCTTTGTTTTACAAAGTGRCTCCTTCGCATGTTCGTAACCCAGASCGACCCGAAAGYCCATTTTCTCAAGCATTCCAACGCTATCAGTGTCGAAAGGAAATTGATGAATGGAAGGCTGCTCTGGAAAAAGTTTCTTTTATGTTTGGCTGGACCCTCGACGAAACAAATGGGTGGGTAGATCTCTCTGTTTGTTAGTCTGATTAATTCTATTTTCCATTATCTCTGTCTGTGTTTGTTCGTCTGATTCATTGTTGTTTCCATACTATGTGTGCGCGCAGTTATGAAGCTGAGCTAGTGAAGCTTGTGGTGGAGGAAGTGCGTAAAGTTTGTAAAAAATAGAGATTCATATATCTGTGGCGTAATATCAGTGAAGAAAAATGCTTTATAATTTCTCATAATGTTGGTTAGATCATTTTATATGATTACATTAAGCTTCGATATTCTTGAAATGAAATGACATCATTCCTCACAGTATTTTATTTTGGGCAAAATCAAATTGAAAAAATTAAATTATCGGAAAACAATTAAATGGTATACCGTTTCGACTACTCTACAGAAAAAATGCTTTACAGTACGTTCTCAATACGACTGTTTGTCAGATCATTTTCTACAGGATTCCGATAAAATTCGACGGCTGGTTGTCAGATCATTTTCTATGCCAGGATTCCGTTAAAGTTCGATATTCTTGGACACCTTTCCATATTGAATAGCATACGCTTGTTTGATCATTTTATATTTTGAATTCCGCTTAAGTTAGATATTCCAGTGAAGTTAGACACCTTTCAAGTTTCCATAATTGAATACGCTTGTATTTTTTGTACTTTATGCTGAAAAATAAGTAAGAAATTTATGAGTAAGCTAAATCCGAGCAATCCGTAGTTATCTTTCTGGTTGGTGCGGTTTTAAATTTTTGCCAATTTAAAATTTTGGTCGATTTTTTAAGTATTTGAGTTGGTTTAAAATAGGGCAATACTCTATAGAAGGTTCTAAAATGTATGGAATTTTGATTGTGCGAAAATCAAGTTATACCTAAAAATCTGACCCAATTCAGGCTCATTTTTTTTACCTGAAAAACTGGTATTTTTGCTCCCTAGCCTAACCTGTAATTTTGTTTTTGTCTCAAATAGTAGGAGAATGTATTTGTATACTGCAATCGGTAGTTATCTTTCTGGTTGGTGCGGTTTCAAATTTTTGGCCAATTTAGAATTTTGGTCGATTTTTTAAGTATCTGGGTTACTTTAAAATAGGGCAAAACCCTATAGAAGGTTTTGAAATGTATGAAACTTTGATTGTGCAAAACTTAAGCTATATCTAAAAATCTGACCCAATTCAGGCTCATTTTTTTTACCTGAAAAACTGGTATTTTTGCTCCCCAGCTAACCTACTCCAAACCTAACCTAACCTGTAATTTTGTTTTTGTCTCAAATAGAAGGAGGATGTATTTGTATACTAGAAGTCAACTCCAATTAGTGCCTTCAAAAATAACATATTTTCCTAATGAACACTTTTTTTTTTATTGTCTTCTTTTGACTCTTTTCATTTATTTATTTAAAAAAATATGTTATTTTTGAAAGCACCAATTGGTTGACTTCTAGTATACAAATACATCCTCCTCCTATTTGAGACAAAAACAAAATTATGTGAAGCTTGAGAAGTTGATTGCTGTTGTTATTTATCCCCAGGGGACTTGCTTCTGCGTCCCAATTTCTTGTACAATATGACAGAGCAGCCCTCTTTCGGAAGGTAGAGAATGAACAAAGTCTGCCGAGGCCCCAGTCACCTTTATTCCTCTTTCCCAAGCATTAATGAATCTAGAATAGGTCCGTGTTCAGATTGTTCTTGTGATCTTACAAAATTACAGTTTAAAAAGGCTAAAAGTTTCAGTAAAATGGCACCCAGTGTCGAGAATAACAAACCAGTGTCCAGTGAGGATTGTGAGTGACAAAAACAAAATTACAGTTAACTTATTGATATTCACTATGGTTTGGTTTCACATTAATCTCTTTAAAACTTTTCCTCCTGTTAAACTTAAATTTTTGTCTAAACCAAAGCCCTACTCGAATTGAACTTGCAACCGAGCGGAGTACTCGTTTGATTTTCTGTTAAATTTGTGGGAAAGCTTTCCAACGTAGATCTTTTGAGTGTTTTACATTACTGAAGAGAGTTATGCATGTAACGCTTACAAAAATAAAAGATCATAAATTATATATAAATATAAATAAGAGTATAAATTTATTTTAATATTGAATTTATTAAAATCAATTTATATAAATCTGAATTTTATAGTGAAAGAATTTGACGTCTGTGTGAGTGATATTTGATATGTGGCTTTAGTTACCTTCCCCTTATACGTGACTTTAGTTACTTTTCAGTTATGATTTTTCAAATTTTTTGGGCCAATTCTGTCGAATTTGGTAACTATGTAACCAAATTCCTATAAAAAAACGAAAATATAAAACGTAAAATAGTTAGACAAACCCCACTCCAAGCTTCAATTTCAAAAGCAAAACAGCTTAATTCATTTTGAAAAATTGCCTAGCAAGTCATTCATTTCTGGAAGAGGGAGAGCCCTATAATATTTTGTTCAAAATTTGAAAAGGTCCTGGAAAGTCCCAACCGCTACATTAAAAGCTGATGTCCGGGAAAGTCCCAACTGCTTCATTAAAAGCTCTCCCTCTTCATTTGAAATGAGAGACCTTGTTATGGTTTTGAAATTGAAGCGAGTTTGAACCGGAGTGTTGCCACTCATCTTAATATGGTTGTCTGAGCCGCGGAATCGGCACTCGGCGTCCGTGGTTTGCAAAGCCTAAAATGACATGCTCGGATGGGCTGCTAACGAGCTCACCAACAAGTCATTACAGTCCTTCATTCTCTCCTTCCCCGCTTCAAACATTTGACACTCGGGCAATGCTGTGATCAATCGCACGACTCAGAGCCAATTGGTCTTCGAATGCCTTACAAACCTACTGATATAATCACCAGCGACCAGGGAACCCTGAACAGCCCCAGGTATGCATTTCAAATCGAGGGCTTGTAGGATTTGTGAAAAATTGTACTCCGCTAGAGCAGATTACCTTCAATACCCAATTTAATGAATTCTAACACTGAGGCCATGGCTAGGATTTGTAAGAGGCTTAGGTCTCAATCTTCCGAATTGCAGGAATTTGACTGATGATGCCCTCGACTCTGGAAAATTGCAAGAATATCCAAGAATCTAGTTTAACGGGTTTCTTTGGATTCACTCCGTCTGGTTTGTCAAAGATAGGGAATAATCGTCCAATTCTTCTGAAATCCTAATTCGATTTTGGCTACGACGTCCCTGGTACTTATAGCATCGGCATTACCTTGGCCCTCAGGTCTCTCCCTACCCACTGCCTACATCCGCAAATATTGTCTTTGAAGTTCCTACATGGGGACCTAAGGGAATTGTCAGGGTTATCAACTTTACTTTCATTGTGTATTCATACTTACACAGATCAACAAGCTTGTCCTGATCTTTCACTAGCAAGCATTGTTGCTGCAAACAATAACCTGAAGGAATTTGTGTATTTTAATTGTTCTTCTCCTTTAAATGATGCCGCTCTTCTCAGGATTATACAGAATTATAGAAACCTTGARAAGCTTTGCTTTGTAGCTAAGACATTGACGGACTCAGCYTTGCTGCATATAATGGAATGCAAGGCTCTRACGTCCCTGGCACTCGATGGCCTCTATAGCGGTGGGAAATGTTTGGTTGCGTTTAATTTMTGCGGGATGCAATGGAAGGAGTTCTCACTAAGGTATGCGTAGTGGGTCACACATGTAGAATTGAMTCTCCAATGCATTCYACCAACAAGCTTGAAAGAATCAATCTCCATGGATRCTCAGTACAAACTTYGAAGGGGTTCTCTGCAATCAGTCTCTGTACTAATCTGCAAATTTTGGATCTAAATTTTACAGCAATGGATGATTTAAGATTGRCTACACTAGCAAGTGGTRCCAAAATACAGATRCATTTGAGCTTCGTTCGGTGCAGAACTATCAATAATATAACGTGATSTTGTCGGATTKTRGGGCATTAGAATCTCTAGATGTCACCAATTGCAATTTTGTTAGGGCATTAGAATATATAGATGTCACCAATTGCAATTTCTTTTAGGGMATTAGAATATCCAGATGTCACCCATTGCAAWTTTSTTACAGCTKAGGGYMTTAGAMTWTGTTGCTGCYAGTTGCAATAAGTTAGTCTCATCCACCCATTGCAATTTTGTTACAGCTGAGGGTCTTGACTTTGTTGCTGCCAGTTGCAATAAGTTAGTCTCATCCAAGCCTTGTCTCAACAAGGATAACAAAAGATGGATTATCAAATCTTGCGTCTTGCTGTATGTTATATTACGGTAATTGGAAATTTATCACTGTAGATGGGTCCAAGGTATTAGTTTGGGTATAATAGCATTATCATATAAGTGGATTTGATAGATGAATATCAGTCATTGTCCTTGCTTTGAGGGCACAGCAATATTAAAACAGTTGAGAAAACACTGTTACCTGGTAAGAGGGCACAGCAATATTAAAACAGTTGAGAAAACACTGTTACCTGGTAACATTAGAAGACGATGACCAACTCATACAAGAATAATGGTGATAAATCACTCTTTCATTACTGGTTTGTGTACTCTAAAAAATACTTGTTTCTAATCATAATATTTGTTTGTGTATTCTGAAAAATAGAATTGTTTCTAATCATTTTTAATTAATCAGGGTTACTTTTAATGGCTTTTGTTTACTTAAGAAATGTTGGTTGTGAAACTGATGATATTATGACTCACCGTATCAAAGAAATGAATATAAACATTGTGCTAAGTCCTAATCTTAAATTTTCAAGATATGGTAAGCTTTTAAATGCAACCTTCAATGCAATTTCTACAATTTCAATAAGATGCAATCCTTTCACATATGTCAAGATCAATACTAACTAATCAAAAGAACAAATGCCATAATACAAAATGAGCAATTTTTTTTTTGTATTTTAGATATAAAGAAAGATAAAATGAAAGGACTGAATAAAAGCTTCACATACAGATCTCAAAGTCAAGCAGAAGTAAACACTTAGACCAATGTGCAAGGACAACCAATGAAAAAGACAATAAGAAAGAATACCGCCCTAAAATCCAACAATAAGAAGGTTTCCCATCACTTCGTAAGCACTCAACAATTAGGACAAAGACTCAAGAAGACTCAACTACAACTAAAAAAAAATGTCACCTGCTCAAAAATACTACTTTTGTCACAAAAAACCACCTAAAAGAATCAGGCTATACATACATACAAAACATATTATATAATAGTATATATTGAAAATGAGGGCTAAAACCCCTTCCATATTCAGTTAACAACATATTTGTAATCCATGGCACTTAGATTATGTTTAGGCACAGTCTCCAACTTTGCCAGCACCCTTCCCTCTCCACTTTCCTCACTGTATGAAGAGGGAACACATCCATGATCAAAACGTGAACTCTGTTAAATGTGGGATATTTTGTAATGTTCCTGACTTGGCTAGTCTAGGAAACGCTGCTAATGTGTGTGTAGGATCAAAGGTTTACAGCATATAAATGATCATACAAATAATAAACGCCACAAAGGATTGCAAAGTTTGTATTATGATATCTCCGTGGATTACAAAATGGCCGAATGCAGCTGAATAAACTGACAATACTCGACAACACTCGAATGCGGCTGGATTTTTTCTTTAATGTGGGAACTTTAGTGCCTTTTGAAGCCTATTTGCCAAGCAAGCTTGCTTTCAGCTTATAATATAAACCTACAACAAGAGTGCTTCCAAGTTAGCCTGGTCTAGCACTTATCAAACTCACAACACTCTTACCATTGCTGGCAGGCACTGCCTCCACCATAATTTCAATGACCTATTATTCTCCAACAAAAAAATATAAATTTTATAATTTCATAATTAAAAAAATTAAAATTCACAAATCAATATTATAGAAATAAAAAAATAACATCAAAATCAACTTTATTTTACAACTAAATATCTTTAATTTTTATATTTTTATTTATTTTATAATAATTACTTAAATCATATAAAAATAATTATATAATATTATTAATTAAAAATATATTTTATAATTAAAAAATTATTTTATTTAATAAATTAAAATTCATAAATTAATGGTTTGGAAATTAAAAAATAATATTAAAATCAACTTTATTTTCCTTAAAAAACAAATTTTCTACTATTCAATTTGAATCAAATTAAAAAATAATATCAAAACCAGCTTTATTTTCTTAAAAAACAAAACAACAATTGTCATGCTATTCAATTTGAATTAAATCAAATTTTCAATAAACTACCATCATTATTCACATTCTTCACCACCATCGACTTCATGTTCTTCACCGCCATCCACTTTATGTTCTTCACAACTAAATATTTTTTTAATACCGCCACGTCAGACGGTCAAAACCTTCGTATGTAACCCCCTTGTCATCTAAGATTTCCGTCGTGGGCATAGAAGTTCATTTTGATGGGTTTCGAAACATTTTGATCTTTTCCTTGGATTATACTCTTATACTCACTGTTGATTAAAAAGAAGTACTCACTGTTGATTAAAAAGTGTTGATTTTGCCGATGCGGAATATTGATTATCCTCTTATACTCACTGTTGATTAAAAAGAAGTACTCACTGTTGATTAAAA
>ML781524.1:15567-25645 GCA_009831015.1 Picea engelmannii | reverse complement strand
AAACCCAGATTGCTAGGGACGTCTCCCTTGGACTAGCCATCCTAAATAGAAAGAGCTCCCCATTGAGGTGACAGTGGGTGGGGAAGTTCCTGTTACGCCAGTTTGAAGCCTTGACTCAAGCTAACCTAAACCCTTCCTACAAACTGTGCGATAACAACCCTTAGGCGTTTTCCCACGCATTGAGCTAACAACTTCCGAGATTTCCCTAATTATTCTATCACCACTGACCAACCCAACGTGTATGAAACTTACTCCCCGTAGATCGAGACTAGCTCGCAACTGGAAGAGTCAGGAACCGCACTGGGAGCTGAGGGGATTTGTTTATTTTAAACAAGAAAGCAAATACTGAAATTTGAAATGTTTTGTAATTACTAATGTCTTCACTGACCAGCCTCTTTGGAGGAACTGAGGAGATAGGTTATTTGCCAATTTGAAAATTGCATAAACTTGAAACTAACTAACAACTAGAGATTATTGTGATTGCAAATTAAAATCTGATCTATGAAGGTTGTGTAGTGCTTTAAGACTATGAAAATGACCCCTTTTACTTAATCTTTAGATCATGAGATAGATTTAAACTTTAAGCAAGAAAAAGGGAACCATGCATGAAACTGAAAAAAACACCACCACACCGGTTCCCCCCTTTGGGGGAAAAAGGAAAAGAGTGAGGCCTCCTTAGCCTCACTTATTTTATTGATTTACTTTACAATTTTCTTTCTTTCTTTTTTCTGAAAGACTTGTGAGTCTTATAACTTGGGTTCACAAGTATTACAAAGTTTTCTTTAAAACTAGTCTTCAATGGTTTGCTTTTGGGATCAAAACAACTCCAATCTTGGTCAAATTGGACAAAATTTCTCCCTCTTTATTCGATGACCTGCTAGAAAACAATGAACAAATTAGATCAATTTCACCTAAAAGACACTTGGAGAGTACCTTAAGAAACAAACAAAACTTAAGCTCAAACTTCGTAAAATTTCTAAGTATAAAAAGGGTTTTTATAACTTTTTTGACTTGTTAAAGGAGACTAAATGATGGCTCGTTTAGTTGCTTTTATTTGCTGTCATAAAACAACAAGTAAAGACTACTGAACAGCTTGATCTAAGCATTTAAAACACTTTACTTTTTGTGTAATGTTCCCAAGCCAACATGCCAGGAACATCACGGTTTTGGGTGTCTTTTTAAACTTTTACTGGTTGTGGCATTTCGTCAAACACTTTGTTGATTTAGTATGTGTTTGCTTGCAGGTTGGCCTCTTGATTTCGGCCTTAGGGTTTATGTTGATGAATTTAATGTGTGTTGCAGCAATAAACAAGAAGATACCGTAATGGAACATACCTCAACCATATGTAAGATCAACAAGATGATAGACAAGCCAAAACACTTCAGATCTGATTTTATTCATAAATAGACGAACCTGCTACAATGAAGATGCCGATTTGGAATGCTCCACAGATGGATCCTATAACATAATAGGAGCTGCTACAAAATGTTCCAAGAAGATACTATAAGCCTCCAAAGGCTGAATACACCATGAATACCAATACAAGAAAGATCTGGGCCGTATGAAGTGTCAACCCTCAAGCTGCAAGATGCCACGCCTTGCTGGAACCCTGAATAGCCTCAACAATTTAGCCCTGCTGCCAAAGATGTCCAAATGCTCCAATGAAGATGCCAAACAGTAGATTGGGTAACTGCAAGAACAACCCAGGTGCTCAAATCTCCACGACCCCTCTAAAAGTCATGGATCTAGCCTCCCTCCAAGAAATGGTGTGCCCCCCTGGATGCCTGAAACCCTAGATATTCGGCTCTCTTCCTAGATGCCTCCAAATGCTCCACAAAACCACTAGAATGATAGATTGGTGCTTGGTTACCTCCCTGGTGAAGTCCCAAGCGAAATGATGAAGATCTGATCTACCAAATGGCTGAAATCACTTTCTGAAGTGTGCTCCTCTCCTCCAATTCGTCCCATGCATCCAATAAATCAAATGATCCATAAAACTCCACCAAAATGCACTAGATCTAATGGCCACGACCTTGCAATGAAAACCCAGGTGCTAGAATCTCCAGAAGCCCTGCCAATCACCTGGAACGAACTTCTCTCAATGGATGGTTCACCCCCCTTGCTGGAAACCCCCAATGGTGCGCCCTCCTTCTCTTCCTGTGCTTGTGGCTGGTGTAGAACCCTCCTTCACTGAGTAGATTTGAACTAGAATGGTTTGGAAGCGTATTGCATCTCTGAGACCAAGCTTGGGACAAGCTAGGTGGAATCTTTCACCACCAAATCATCCTTTAGGGTTTGTTAAGTCAAAACCCTCAAAACCCCCAAGGTATGGACTCTCTAGCTAGAAGCCAGATATCAAAATGATAAACATACATCAATGAATGAGAGAATATAGGCCCTTGCCTCTTCTTTATACTTCCTGCTCACTTGTCTCTCCAAAGTGATTTTTCTTTTTTAATTATTAATTAATTAATTATATCACTTTAATTAATTAATTAACCTTTTTACCTTTGAAAAGTGCCTTATCTCTCCTTGTGGCTTCCCAAGCCACTGAAAGTCACTTCTCACTATCCTATCATGTAGTGTTGCTCCTCCCGATTCCAATGAGCTATTACACTGAGAGGTTCCTCCAAGTATCGTGCCCAAAATGACCTCTTCAGTGAATTTAATTGACTTATAGCTCAAAATACTCAAAATCATGGAAATCGTCGGAATGCAACGGAACCAAAGCCCATCTGTGTGGAATGGATCATAATGATGACATGGGATGAGCGATGCAAGCCGAACCCCAAAATACCTTTCAATAATCTCTGTACTCGCTATAACCTCCATCTGGCTACTCTGGTCATCATAACCCTCTGTAATGTAATGATGTCCCAAAGTGGAGACATTACATTTTGCCTAATGAGATCTGAAATAAGAACATGCAAGAACATGCAAAAAATGAACTTTACTCCTAGATCTAGCTTTGATTATAAAATGAAACTTTTGCCTAGATCTAGAAGGTCATGCATGCATAAGATTTCAACTAGTTTGACTTTAAAATGAACTATCTTTGCATACAAATAGAAAGTAATTTTGAAGAAGAATTTTTTGAAATTAAGGAGAGATAGAGAATGAGAGGGTCTTCTCTTTGAAACTTGAATCTTGGGCTATGGGGTCCTTTGATCAATGAAAGAGGGAATTGCTTGTTGATCTTTTGAAGGAGTTGAAGGATTGATCTCCTATCCCACTCTCCTCCAAGCTTGAATAACCTGTTTGATCTTTCCAATTCTTGCAAACACTTGTTCGAAAAGTATTTCCTACAAAAGAGACTTGAAAACACACATTAGTTCATTGGAAAAATATGCATCTTTAAATCTATGAATATAGGAAGATAATAGGATCTATACAATAAACAAATTGAATAAATCCTATCCTATTATGTGTTAACACACCTTCAAGGCTTTATATGAAGTAGATATACAAAAATTGAATCAAATACCAAGTTACCTCAAGATCATGCACAATTGTCCAAGCATCCATACATTACAACAATGATCATTGACCTCCAAAGTCTTTTATCCAATCTTCCAAAGAGTGTTACAATAGCAAACATCAACTCCCAAGCTCCAACCAGCTTTCACAATGGGATGAGTGCTTTACTTATAACAAGAGGGGTGCACTTCCCAAGGCAAATCCGTGTGCCATGTGTGAGGGGCGTATCTCTTGAGTGAGGACAAGTGGAAAAGGAAGAGGGGCGAGTTGTAGCCTTCTCCATATGCCAAGTATCAAAGGGTTGCCACTTTGCAGCAGTTAGGTGAAGGAGATGGCGAGTCATAGATTTGGGAGCGGATCTCCCTTTGAGAATGCGCCACCTCAAGGGAGACGTGCGCACCTCCTTTTGAACACATGCTCCTAAACCACCATACATACCATAAGCATGGCCTTTGACCAATAGACATCATCCTATGGGTGCCACTTTGTCTCTTGGGCCTTTATTTCATCTCAAACATGTCCCCACATGTTTCCTCAAATTTAGCTTTTGCTGATTTTATTTTATTTTTTCCGTCTTTTTGGGGTTTTTTTGAGTAAAATTGATTTTTAAGTGATTAGAATCATTAATTTTACTCAACCAATTGGGTACTTAGGTAATATGGGTGCTCTAAGTCCAAAAATGAGCACCCCCAAGGCATATTAAGTCCCCTAGTACCACTTTTTAATACATATTTATTTTTTAATTAAAAATTCTCGTTTTGAGAAATTTTTTTAATTAACTGAAAAAATTAAAAAATCCTAAGGGGGGCTTAGCACATTTCCATAAGACTCTAGGAGTATGTTTAGCATGGTAATATACATTAGACACTAGGCTTAGATCCATGCTAAGACCTAACCATGAGTATATACTCCAGCTTTGGAGGGATTGAGTGAAAAAACTCATAAATTATAAATCGCCTGAAAACGACAAAATATAATAAATAAGTAAAAAAAACACTCCAGAGTAACAACTCATGCCTTAGACAAAGGTGGCTAAGACCTTTTACAAGTTCATCATATCATGCAACATTTCTTATTACAATTTTTTATGGAAATGTGAAAAAGTCGGTCTTTATTGACCGGCTGAACTACTGAACTCTGATTTTGAACAATAATGTTCAATCTTTGGCGGCTCGCTGGAAGTCCATCCTAGTGCAACTTTAATGGATAACATTGGCTCCATATGGAGACGTGTGCTTGATCTTTTATTCTTTGAAGGAGAGCATACGAGAATCCAGAATCACATGACCTGCATCATCGACACCTCGTCAATAACATGTCCATATATAAATGTTAATGTTTAAGCCATTATTATAGTTCTTTGCATTTCAATAGATAACAACAACATAAGACAAGATCACTAAGAAATACACAATCACAAGAGACACAACATTTATCCTGGGAAACCCTCTAGGGGAAGAAAACCTAGCAAAACTTCCTTATTATAGATAGCCAATACAATGCCAAGAGATAACTCAAGCAAATACAGAAAGTCCTCTCCTAAAGATGCGCCTCTCTCTCTCTCTCTTCTCCAACTGCAGTTACGAAACTTTTCTCTTAATGAGCAAGTGAGTGTGTATCTAAGTGAGGCGCTAGCCTCCTTATTTATACAAATCTGGCACGTGTGAAGTGTCTCTTCACTGGCAGGGCCGACTTCTCAATCTGGGTGGTTATAACCACCTTTATTATATTTCGGGGCCTCTTTGATATATTCTAGGGTCGACTTCTCTTTCTTCCTATTACAATTACATTATGGCCAATCCGCAAAAGGGGATTTGGTCCTTTTACAATAGCCGACATGATCAATCTACAATGGGGATTGATCCAATGAATAATATATCAAATAAGAATAAGAATACACTTTGCAATTACATTATTTCAACACTCCCCCTTAACAAGAAGAGTATTCTTCAACAGCATCAGACGAGAGAGAGGCCTTTATCATCAACAACATCAGGAGGACATCATCATCAATATCATCTTAGAACACTGACTGGCATATCTATAAATCATCGAAAGTTTTCTTCATCGCCAACATTGTCATTCTCAAAGGAATGCAATCATCATTTGCATCAATATGGATTAGTATAAAACTAATACATCATCATCACAGCACGAGGCTGGCTCATCATCATAATACTAGACTAGCTTTACGTCACAGCTATCAAGCCGGAAGCACAGTTCTAGTCTCATCTCATAGTTTTGCTTTACGTCACAGCAATAAAGCTGGAAGCAAGATACTCGTCCTGCTTTACGTCACAACAATCAAGCTGGAAGCAGGATACTAGACTGGCTTTACGTCATAGCTATCCAGCCGGAAGCACAGTGCTAGTCTCATCCCATCGTCTTGCTTTACGTCACAGCTGTCAAGCCGGAAGCAAGATGCTCGTCCTGCTTTACGTCATAGCAATCAAGCTGGAAGCAGGATACTAGATTGGCTTTACGTCACAACTATCAAGCCGGAAGCTCAGTACTAGTCACATCACATCTTCTTGCTTTACGTCACAACCATCAGGTTGGAAGCAAGATACTAAATTGGCTTTACGTCACAACTGTCAAGCCGGAAGCTCAGTACTAGTCACATCACATTTTCTTGCTTTACGTCACAACCATCAGGTTGGAAGCAAGTTACTAGATTGGCTTTACGTCACAACTATCAAGCCGGAAACTCAGTACTAGTCACATCACATCTTCTTGCTTTACGTCACAACCATCAGGTTGGAAGCAAGATACTAGACTGGCTTTACGTCACAGCTGTCAAGCCGGAAGCTCAGTACTAGTCACATCACACAACCATCAGGTTGGAAGCAAGATACTAGACTGACTTTACGTCACAGCTGTCAAGCCAGAAGCTCAGTACTAGTCACATCACATCTTCTTGCTTTATGTCACAACCATTAGGTTGGAAGCAAGATACTAGACTAGCTTACATCATAGCTGTCAAGCCGGTAGCTCAGTACTAGTCACATCACATCTTCTTGCTTTACGTCACAGCAATGAAGCTGGAAGCAAGACATGTCTCATCACAACAACTACTCCCCCTTTCAAGGAAGGTCCTTTCGGACTATACCAAGCTTATCTCGAAAGTGCTCAAACTTTACACGAGATAAAGGCTTGGTCAACATATTAGCAACCTATTCATCCGTGCTAACGTACTGGAGCTTTATGGATCCTCTCTGCACCATGTCACGGATGTAATGATATTGGATCTCTATGTGCTTCGATTTATCATGGAATACAGAATTCTCTGTCATCTTTATGCAGCTTTGGTTGTCACATAGGATCGTGGTTGCTTCCATATCTCAGTCAAATAGACCGGTCAACAACTTTCGAAGCCATATAGCTTCGCAGCTAGTAGAACACGCAACAATGTATTCTGCTTCCGCTGTGCTGAGAGCAATGTTGGTTTGCTTCCTACTCTGCCACGAGATCATGGTTGATCCCAAACTGAAACAACATCCTAAAGTGTTTTTCCTGTTAGAAACACTTCCTGACCAATCTGAATCAGTGTATCCACTCAATGTGAAATCATGATCTCCGTCATAACCGAGACCACAATCTAATGTACCCTTAAGGTACCTCATCACATGTTTTGCAGCCACAAGGTGAACATGTCTGGGTTCTACCAGAAACTGATTCAAGGTGTTCACGACAAAACAAATATCTTGTCTGGTGTTCGTCAGGTACATCAGCGATCCAATAATCTGTCTATACAGTGTGGCATCAATCAATTCTGACAAAGTATCGACCAACAGCTTCAACTTTGCTTCCATGGGTGTATTCATGGACTTGCACTCCAACATATCGAATCTCTTCAGGATTTCGACTGCATACTTCCCTTGGTTAAGGAAGATTCTCTCTGGACTCTGCCATACCTCAAGACCTAAGAAATAGTGCATTAGGTCAAGGTCTTTCGTCTCAAATTCTGAAGCGAGTCTCTTCTTACATTCGGTGATGAGCTTTTCTTCTCCAGTTAAGAATAAGTCATCCACATATAGCAATAGTATCACTGGCTCATCGTTCATAACCTTGAAGTAGAGGTTAGAATTTGCTTTACTCTTGGTAAAGCCTAAGCTCGTCAGAAAACTGTCTATACGACCATACCAAGCTCTAGGGGCTTGCTTTAATTCGTATAAGGATTTCTTCAATTTGAAGACATGAGACTTCTTGTCTTCAACTTCAAATCCTTGAGGTTGCTCTATATACACTTCCTCTTCGATGATACCATTTAGGAAGGCTGTCTTTACGTCCATCTGGTGTAACTTCCACTTCATCTTAGCTGCAAGGGCTATGATGGTTCTGATCGAAGTGTATCTAGCTACAGGAGCGAATGTCTCTTCATAGTCAATGCCTTCTTTTTGAGAAAATCCACGAGCTACAAATCTTGCTTTATACTTCTAAATACTTCCATCAACAGCATGTTTTATTTTGAAGAGCCATTTGGAGGATACCACGTCTTTACTCTTTGGTCTGGGAACTATTTCCCATACATTGTTCTTTATTATGGATTGATATTCCTCTGTCATGGCATTTGCCCATTCTTTCCTCTGAATGGCTTCTTCAAAGCAGGTAGGCTCCTCTTCTAGGAGATCACACATCAAAGTCGTATAACTGGAGAATGGCTTTGGTCTTTTCACTCGTCTCGTGGTTCCTTTGGGAACACCATACTTATCTCCATCTTGAATAAGCTCTCTAGCCCAAGCTGGCTTTCTTTTATGGAGGATCGTCATCTGAGGAGGTTCTTGAAATTCTATTATATCATGGTCTTCTAGAATTTCCTCATCAGGGGAAGTTACGACTTCCCTCACTGGTTTTGCGGCTCTGGGAACCTCCCTCACTGTAGTTCTGGGGATTACAGGTTCCTCTTCATATACCTCTTCAAGATGGCATCTTTTTGATTTCTTGAGCGCTGCATCTTCAACAAAGGTCACATCCCTGTTGATCTCAATGTGACGATGACCTGGTATATAAATTCCGAAGGCCTTGGAGACCTCACAGTATCCCACAAATATTCCCTTTTTTCTTGAGGGTTCCAGCTTGTTTCTCTTCTCTTTCGGTATATGAATAAATACTGGGCAGCCGAATATTTTGAGATGGCTTACATCTGGCTTCTTTCCGATGAACATCTCTTCCGGGGTCTTGAATCCAAGTGCACTATGGGACAATCGGTTCTGCACATATATAGCTACCATTGCTGCTTCTGCCCATAAGCACATAGGAAGATCTTGATCATGGATCATCGTCTTCACAACTTCCATTATCTTTCTATTCTTTCTTTCAGCTATACCATTTTGTTGAGGATTATAGGGAGTAGTGAGTTCCCTCTTGATCCCAACATCTTTGCAGAAGTTCATGAACTCTTTTGAGGTATATTCTCCTCCATTATCTGACCTGAGTATCTTGATCTTTCTTTCAGAAAGATTCTCTATCAAGGCTTTGAATTCCTTGAACTTGCTGAACACTTCAACTTTAGATTTCAAAAAATATACCCAAGTCTTACGAGAATAATCATCAATAAATGAGACATAGTATACATACCCACTAAAGGAGGATGATGGCATTGGGCCACACACATATGAATGAATGAGTTCTAGGACTCTTTTTGCTTTGTTGTCTCTCTTCGGAAAAGGGTTCTTGATGGTCTTCCCTTGTGCACATCCATTGCATACGCCTTCATGGTCAACCTTGAGTTTTTGTAAACCTGTGACTGCTTTGCATATGTATGGTAGCGCCTTGTAGTTGATGTGAGCTAATCTTCTATGCCAAAGTTCACATGAGTTTTCAATCGCGTGGGTCATGGTAGCCTCTGAGTGACCCTTTATCTTATATCATTTTCTTCACTTCCAATGATGATTGCTTCATTCATGGTTTCTCCTTTAGCCCACATAAGAACTTCTCCATCTATAAAGACAACTCTGAAGCCTTTCTTTTCTAAAGCTGAAATGGAGAGTAGGTTCTTTGTCAAACCTGGTACATAGAGTACGTCCTTCATCTTCATTGAATTCCCTGAATTCAGTTTGTAGTTTGATTCTCCACCTCCCTTGATGGGATATTGGTAATAATCTCCAAGTGTCACTTTCTGAGAAAACTTATTTTTTAAAATATAAGAGAGAATGTCTCTTTGTCCCGTCATGTGCTTGGATGCACCACTATCAATGAGCCAAGTGTCCTCTCCAGGTGTTACTGATCCTGAGAGGGTCGAGATTAAGACATGGTCTTTGATCTGCTCTTTTATCATCTTTGCGGGTGGTTCTTCATCTTCGACTGCATGGGCATGGTGCCTCTTATGTTTTCTCTTGTATTCTTCTTGTCTGGCTGGACAGAATTTAGCAATGTGTCCTGTTATCGCACGGTTTGTAGGAAAGGTCTAAAGAGCTTGAGTCAAGGCGTGAAACCGGCGTAACAGGAGCTTCCCCAACCACTGTCACCTCGATGGGGGGCTCTTTCTATTTAGGAGGGCTAGTCCAAGGGAGACGTCCCCAGGCAATCTGGTTTAAAGAAAGGCTAAAGGGTAATGGACCAAGTCAAAGAAGTTCCCATTCACAGATTGCTGCCCAAAAG
>ML781523.1:1081030-1106334 GCA_009831015.1 Picea engelmannii | reverse complement strand
AGATTTTTCTATTTTTAGCGGTTTTCTAAATTAATCCTCGATTAAGAGATTAGGGTTTTGGTAGCTATAGAATACCTAAAATATTGTATGTATTGTATTTTGAATGGTGAAATTAATACAATGAAGAGTTGAAAGGTGAGACACCAAGGAAGGTTGGTTTTCTCCTGGTTAAGGGTTTCCAACGTAAATCTTTATGTACTGTGTGTATGATCCATTGATTAATTTATGTTTTTCTTAAGAATGTATATGCATTTCTTTACTTCATAGGTTTAAAACTTACAAAATATCCAAGAAGTATTATATGAAACTAGATATAAATGGTGAAGAGAGCATAAATTCAAGGATGGGTATGAATATTTTAGGGCTTTCAAAGGACTAGGATTTTCTTCATGGTATGGAGGTTGAGTTTGTATATTTATTTGAAGATCCACTAGATGGCCACCAAATTTGGTCTGATATAGTGGATCTTGGGATGATATTGAAACCACCTCCTGTCAAAAGTATCAATCCTAGGATAATCATGTTGGAGGAAGAAACCACCACAATTCCGGGCAAGTTGGAAATGCAATACTTCAATGACCATATTTCCAACTCACATGGACCATTAGCCATTACATCAAATAAGTTTTTAAGGTAATATGTCAACCTATAGGGTGATCCTGAAAGGTATGGGGTATAGGGTTTGAAAGGTTGGAGATTTTATTTTCTACATGTGGATACTAATGATATTTCATAATCACCACCAGAGATCTTGTGACAATCATTAATACCTTGGAAGGTTAATCTGTTATACCTACTTCTAGGATCCCCTATATCTTCATCTCTTGGTAAGGAGATTTTTGTTGGAACTTTGGGTTCTTTAGTAAACCTCACCTTGTCATTTTAAGGGAGTTGAGAATTCTTTGGGCCAATTGTCGACTAAATATGGTTGAATGTGTCCACATTTGGATTTAATATCCACTTTTCATGGACAGTTACAACCGAAATGATCCATAGGTTGTTATTTTTCTCCATGACCAAACATATTTATAGATGATCCTTACATATTGATATATCATTGACGAGTGAGATCATGTGATCATTCATGCTCTTATGAAGCATGATTATTGTGCTTCAGTACAAAATTGTGTTTAGACACTACCACTATCATTGGAATCTTGTTTTCTCACTTTTGATAGCACTTACTTGTTTCAACATGGTATTAGAGTTGTTAGTCTTGTGATCCATGTTTTTTGAAAAATGTGATTGAGTTCCAATAGATTTTGGTGGTTTTAATTAATCTCAATTCATTTATGGGTTTAAATAAAAGTATGGTGAACTACAGTGATATCTCTTGTCTAGTTTTTGGCCATCATGTTCCCTAGCCATTTTCTTTGTTTTGCATAATCTTTCTCATGGAACGATAATCAATTTATTTATGTTTTATATGGATTGTGCCCGATTTGGTGTGAAGTCAAGTGTAGACTATCTCTCTCTAGTTATTTTTTATTTCTCTTGTCGACTACACATGATTTTCATTTGGATCAAATGAATGGCGTCTTCATGCCATGGTGGAACCATATGACTAGACCATTGACCATATCTCCTTTTTGGATTTCCGATTGATTCTGTGGTCGACTAGTGGCTCGAATGGATGTGTTTCTTGTTTTTGGGATGTGATTCACCCAAACCCTTCCTAGTTGATGGTTTCGTTCCTTCGTCGTGGGTTTTTTTTTCTTTCCTGTAGACAAAATTGAGAATCAATTGAGTTTTCCTCACATTGGATTGTATCTCGACTAGGTAGAGGATGGATCTACCTAGTTATTTATTATCACCCTTGTTATTTATTATCTATGTTGTTGGCTCCCCAAAAACGTTTTTGGGGTTGTTTTTTTCATTTCACTAAGGATCAATTCGACTGAAGTTGACCCTATTATCAACTCGACTACAATAAAAATTCACCAATAGTCAACCCATATCTCATTTACAACTAGTGGAAGGGTCTTCTAGATCATGGTTTAACTAAATCCTCGACTTATAGGTTTTTTACGTACGATATATTAGAGATATGCCATACCTCTTGTTACTGAATGGAGTAATATATGATGAAATAGTGTTCCAAACAAACCAATGATCCGTTGAATTGTGGCTTCTTGGCATGAACAACTAGATACGTGTGACTCATACCCTATCTCCCACATGGATCTACATTAATTATCCTGAACATAAGTGACCATACTATATTGTAATTACTCAATTTTCTAGTATGATTGTTTGTTGGATGTCAAATACCAAAATATCAACTTGGTGTAAGTCGACTAATGAAGATAGCCTTGTTGTTTGTGGTCAACTTCCCCTGTGTGATAAACCCATTTCCTTTTCAAACTATCATTTGCAAATTTGGTGTTTTGGTTCTTTCCCTCTATCAATGATGGGTATGTTTGATGAAGATGTTCAGTCTTGGTTCTTCAAACATTGCATGAGATTCATGACAAAAAGTCCATTACCTTGGAATAATCTCATAATCAAATTTGCATAGAAGTAATTGACTTGCAAATTGTCGTTGCACAATTGTAGATATAAAATAGATGACTAAATATTGAATTAGATACAACCCATACCCAACTAGAAAATGAGGCTTCCCTCTTTTATACCAGTCTTTTGATGCAATTTGATGAGAAATCTAGAAAAAAATCTTCCATAGAAAGAACGCTGGGGGTTGCTTTCCATAACACTATAGATGAATTTGGAGATAAATCAGATCTTGTCAATGATCTAGAATAGGAAGTGAAATCTCATTGTCATACAAAAAATGATGACTTGAATACAAACCTTTGCCAATTGGAAGACTCCAATACCTAGCTAGCAAATGAAGTTTCCAATTCATAGGCCTTTGTTGATGAGATTCATGAAAAAGTTTCTCCTCTTCAAGAAGATAAGAACTAGATGTTTGATGAATATCAAGCTTTGAAAGAATATGATGATGCCTTATTTTTGTAGCTGATTGAGAAATATGTAAATATTTATGGCTTGTAGGACTACAAATAGAACCTTGAAGATGTAGTTCACTGACTACAAAATGATGAGAATAATACTAATGTTGTTGAGCTGCCAAGCTCACCTATTTTTTCTTCCACATTTTATAATATTGATTTTAATCTAGGTGTTTGTAAGAATAATAATTATTGTGTTGTTTCTCCCAAATTTGAAAGAAACACTACACATATTGGGTCCCAACTCTTGAGCAAGATGAGATATACCATAGGAGGAATTGGGAAGAATATACATGGTATTTTTGTTCCTATTACCCCTGAGATGAAGTCACCTAGAATAGGTCTTGGATATAATATTGTTTTTCCCCATTGCCCACACCTTGCCCACACCTTGCCTTGTTGCAACTAGGGAATTTTTATTTGTTGTAGGTGGAGTTTAGACTAGTTTTATATAAGAGCAACCTATTGTTGATTATGTTGACAATATTAATGAGTTGGTTGTTCCTAACATGCTAGAATTTTATAATGTTGTTACAAATGAAACTGTTGCTGACATGCTGGGTTTTTCTACTCATGTAAGTGAACCAACACCCGAGCCTAAATCCTATGATATTCCATAATAGAAATCTATTCCCTATCGTCATATTCATCATAAAAATCAAAGGAATGGAACTTATGATTTCATATCCTTGCAGAGAAGACATGAAAGAAAATACCATGAACCAATGTCGACTACCTAGATAGACTATGGTTGGATTGAAGAATGGTCATGGAATAATATGAACACATGCTTGAGGACTTCATATATATGTGTATCGTTGACTGCACGAATGTACAATACCCCTCTCTCTGTCCATGATTCATTTAGCATGGTCGACAAAGGTTTGACTAGAGATAATAGTTGATTGGAGTTCAACCGAGTGTTCATTGACTGATCTTTGACTGGATTGTATTTTGACTAGTGTTTTTGATGAGAATTATTGCTTCTACTTATAGATCCCTCATTTGTGTTTAAGGGGGGCAGTACCACTACTTATCATACCTATCTGATACAAAGACTATTTGGATTAATATAGATTGTTGGATTGACAAAGACTGATTATGTTGGTGTGTTTATTGTCTAGTAAACTAATTGATTGGCCCATGTTGTCCTATTGTCTAGTCTAATGGTCAACTGGGATTGTGTTTTCGACAACTAGTTTTTCATTGGTTGAATTCCTTAAGAGTATTTCATTACTTGTGTTTGATTAACATTAATGGTGAAAATGGTAATACTACTTCAAGAGTTTTTTTGCACAGTGTTTGATCAACTTTTGTAGTTAGAACAAATTAAGGGGGGAAAGTTGTGTGCTATGCAATTTTTTTCCTACAAGATGAGTTCACAGGAGGGGGGATTGGAACATTGGGTTCCTTGGTAAAACTCACCTTTTTATATTAAGGGAGTTGACAATTATTTGGGATGATTTTCGATTAAACATTGTTGATTGTGTCCACATTTGTATTTCAATTCCACTTTTCATGGACAGTTACAACCATCACAATCATGTGGTTTAGTTTGGTCCATGAACAAACCTATTTATATATTTTCCTTATGGATTGGTATATCATCGTTGGGTAAGATCGTGTGATTATTCACACCCTTATAAAGTGTCCTTGTTGTGCTTCTGTGAAACAACATCTTTAAACACCACCATTGTAATTAGAATCTCATTTTCTCAATTATGTTGTGACTTACCTATTCCACCATTTTCTATTGGTGGAAAACTTGAGTAAGGTTTCATGATAGGTATTCTCACATGGAGGGTTTGATTTTAGGGAAATATAGGAAGAGGAAAAAGTGCATTAAATAGAAGGATGAGGTGGTAAACTTTCACTTAGGAGATAATATCAAACTAAATGAAGTTACAGAGCTTAAGGACTTTCCATTGTGGGTCTCTTCCCAAGAAAATGTATGAATGGAGAACCCTTAAATGTTTATATACAATAGAACTTTTCTACAGTAATTGGCTACTCCCCTCACTGCATGGTACTGGTCAAACGTTGGATGATTTCAAACCTTAGCTCAAAGGCGAATTCTAATAAAATTCTTCAGACCATATGGAAATGGTTCCCACAATCGCTCTTTCTTAAGAAATGGTACCTGGAAATCAATGTTGATTTATCCTTGATATATATTGGATCATTATATTATTTTTAATATATCTTGATTCCTCTAGAGTGGAAAAAAATGGATGTATCATCTTGCAGGGTCATTTAATAGAATACCCTAGTTTGGAAAATTGTGGTTTGAAACCTTCTAGAGACATTTTGAGGCATTAATCAATTTTTATAGGGTTAAAAGTTTATTATATTTTTCCTACATCCATTGATGTTTATATACACTCAGAGACATTTCCAATGATGAAAAAATCACATCAATCATAGCTCATATGAAAAAGCTATGCCTCTCACAATTTTACATACTGTGTTGACCACCATGGTATGAGAGGATGCCACATTGTCTCCAGTTAATCATGCATATTTCAAGAATATTCTATAGGGTCCAAAAACTTCTCACAACTGAGGTTTGAGGAAGTCAAAACCATACCCCTATATGGATTTTGGGCTATATTAAATATCTGGTCACTGGGATGAGAAGGGGTTCCATTATTTTGAATTGCATCTTGTTCCATAAATGAGAAAAAAAATGAGAGTGGTATTTTGTGAGCATAATAGAGAAGGAGGAGGATTATTTAGTGGTCGTTCAGGCAACAATTCCAAAAGATAACTCCATAGTGAGCTCACATTCCTCTGTATGTGCATTTTAAACTAAAGCAAAGAGAGAAGAGCATAGGCCTCACCTACTAGCTCGGTTTTCTCCTATATTGGGTTTCCTAGGTCAAATCTTGTGTTCATTTGTGTGTATGGCGTGTATTAGTGTTTGTTATTTTATTTTTATATTTTAGTTATTTCTTAATTTCAACCCATAAGCTAGAGATAATAAATCTAGGATCTAAGGAAATAAACCACATAAATATAAGATTTGATAATATTATAAGATATGTTGTGATGAATTGTTCTAGTGGAATATCCATGGAAATTTACAAATTAATCCCATATGTGTTACTGTCTGATTTTGGTTAGGATACTTGTTATTCCTATGATCATATGGTTAGATGAAGTCTTTAGTGAAATTAGTAATTCCCTATGGCTATTCTACAAAGCTAATAATTCTTACAAGACATAATAAATATGGGAATGGCCATACTTCTAGTTGGACTCGACCTCAGAAAGAGTTTGGTAGACTCCATTATTATTAGAAATGGGTCGACCATGTACATATATTATCAACCCTTAGAGTATTATGAAATTCCATTTAAATATGGAATATGTCATGTATATGAGAATTTGGAAAATTAATTTCCTCTTCCCAACAAATAAAAGGTTTGGGTTTGAAACGCTCCTTGGGAGTGAAAGAGTATCCCTCAAATCCCTTGGAACAAGGATCCTCTAGAGGATATCCCTCAAATTATAAAAAAGGAAAATAATTCAATAGAATTACCTTCAAAGGGAAATATGTATAACTTGGAGATCCCACTAGGGAATAGAGATGACCACAATAATGAATCAGGAAAGTAACTCTCTCCTCTTTTTTCTTCTAGCCCAAATATTAACAGTTTTTCCTTTAGGTTTTGGGAGGCGGACTTAAAATAAATGAACTATGAATATCCTAGTGACTTCCTTCCTAGCTTATCTAGAATCAAAAGATTCATTCCCCCGACCCTTAGTCCCCTTGATGTTTTGGGAAGGCTGTCACTTTGGGCCATGGATGATTTTAGGGGCTAAATTTATTTCATGGGCTAATTTTCCATGGTTTTTCCAAAAAYGAGATTCACTATTTTAAAAATGATTCGCCCAAATTCTATAGGATAAAATTATTTTACCTTAAAAATCGCCAAAATTTTATAAAAACTATATAACATCCTTAGAAATTTGAATATTTTTACAAAAATATCRCCAAACATTTATAGTTGGCATATGAAGGATTAKTAAGATTCGCYAAGGTTTCTACATTTAAAATAATTTTTCATCCTTAAAACCATCCCTGCTTTGGGCTACTAAAACCTCTAATAACTCTCCTAGTTTTTCACTTGATAAAGAAATCCATAGTATCTTTCAAACCTATGGGAATTTTAAATATAATCTCAGGTATAGATCCAGAGGAGACCCTTTTTCTTCAAGAGGAACAGAAAGAGGACTAGGGACTCTAGAAACAATTGACTCCAAACCTTAATAGAGAAGTGTAATATCCCTCATTTCCCTGATATAGAAGCAAGTTGCCTTAAAAGTTATAAGTGGAAGACAATTGTCCTTAATTGGTTCCCTTTGATAAAAATTTCCTACATATGTTCTAAAATGATTCTTTTAACCCTAAATTGTAGAGAACTAGCCAATTGCTCAAAAAAATGGTCCCTTAAGATATTAATTTAACTTCACAACCCATATATCATATTCTTGATATTATGATAGATGTGGAGAATCTTGTCAATGACTTGAAAAGAATCTTAAAGAGTTTGGATTTCTTCTTCATCGATGATTTAGGAAGGTCTATGAGGAATATCGCAATATCGAAAAAATAGATCATTCACTCTAAATAACTCATAGGATTTCATGTCAATATTGGTAACTACTCTTTCCTCCATGGACATGGGAAAATAAATCACTTGTAGAAAAATTTACGGGCCCTATTGTGATAGGTTGGAATACCGAGAAACATTTTTTAGTAGGTACTAGACTAGAAAAGGTCTAGTGATCATTGGTGGAGACCTAAATTTCTCCCTGGGAGCTTCCGAGGTCTAGGGGTCAGTAGCTCAGGTGGATAACCTCTTAGGATTCTTCATAAATAAATTGGAGTTAGAAGGGATCCTTGACACAGAGCCTATAAAATTAACCCCAACCCGGAGAAGCAAGAGGATAGGGGAAACCCAAGAAGAAAAAGGATTGGAACGATTCTTAATCTCATAATATTTTCTAGATGAAGTTGGAAGACTACATCATTGGGTTTCCTCAAGAGGTGACTCTGACCATAATCCTGTGCTATTGGAGGTGGTCCTGACACAAGAGAAAATTCCCAGATCCTTCAAACTAAATTCTAAATGGTTAAAGGATGAATATATATTGAATATACTAAAAGATGCTTAGAATCCATTTGATGATTCTCTATATGAATTATTCCCAATTCTTTTTCTCCATAACCTAAAAAAATGGTAAAGAATATTGCAATTAATTGGTATATTGAGAAAAAAAAATAAGGATGACAAAACCCTAAGAGAAGATGAAGGATATATAGAATATTTCTATAAAAAACAAGGATTTCCTTTCTTATAGGGAACCAAAAATAGGAAAATAAAATCCTAGAAGATAAAAAAGTAATATCTTACTTGATAGAGAGAAATAATTCAGAATTAAGAGAAGATCTATCTAGTTACAAATATGGGAAAAAATACTCATTTTTTCCACAAATATGGAAATAACAAGAAAAACATCAATTCAATATATAATATAGAGAGATAGGATGGCTCCATGGCTATGAGGTTCTTTCAAATGGATATTGAAGGAGTAAATAATTTTCAGTCCCTTTTCAAAGAAAAATACAGAGCAACCATAGTAGCAATCATTAGACTAGATAGCTTATTTTCAAGATTTTTTAACCCTAGAGATAATCAAGAATTAATGGCTAAGCTCGAGAAAGATGAGCTTCTATGAACTCTCCATAGCTTCAAGAAGGACTAAATCTAGGGATTGGATAGTATCCCAATAGAATTATTTTGATTTCATTGGAGAGGACCTTCAACATATGCTCAAGGTATCTAGAACTCTTGGAAAGTATTAGTAGCTTTAATACCTCCTTATTATCCCTAATCCTGAAGATATATAATCCCGCTAGCTTTGAGAAATTTATACTAATTTCTCTCTATAACTTCATTTACAAAATTATCTACAAAATAATAGCTAGGAGGATTAAGGGAATTTACTCTTATCATATCTCTTCAGAGAATTTTGGATTTATGGAAGGGAGGAAAATTCACAAGGTAGTGGGGGTAGCACAAGAGGGTATCCACTCAATCAAGCCCATGAACATAAAATCCCTATCACTAAAGGTGGACCTTTCCAAATCATTTGAAAGAGAATACTATATTTTCATTAAAATATTCTTTATTCATCTTGGCTTCTATCATGGATTGTTACTTGGGTAATGAGATTCAATTTTTAAATTCTAATAAATGGTTATGCCTCTCAATTTTTTAATTCTGAAAGAGGGATTATACAAGGATATCCTTTATACCCCCTATTATTCCTTGTTGTTGCAAAAATTCTCAGTAGATCTATTAAGGAGGCCACCAAAACTAGAAATGACAAAGATATAAATGTTGGTACTTCCTCATATGTCACCCATTTACTCTTCATTGATGAAATTTTAATCTTCTATGAAGGAGCCAAAAAGAGGGAAGAAAATCTTAGAGATATCATCAATCTCTTCTATGAAGAAACATGTATGAATTTTAACATTGACAAGTCAATAATCTCCTGCTAGGGACACATAGAAAATGAAAAAAAAATTGTATTCCCAAGTATTTCCTTTTTAAGTACTAGCAATGAATGAGGGGATTTCATTACAAAACAAATCAATATAAAAAATATGATTGGCAGTGGTTAATAACCAAGGTAGAAAAGAAACTCAACACATGGTGGAATCAATCAATCTTCAGAGGCGGTCGATTGGTTCTTGTCAAATAAATCCTAGAATATATCCCTTTTTGTTGGATGTCCTTGGCATAGATCCCAAAGGGAATCTTGGAAAAAAATAAATAGTTAAGCTTCAATTTCATCTGGTCTAGGGAGGTAAGAAAAAAAGGGATGGTTCTAGCCTCTTGGAAAAAAAAATCAATACCAAAATATCAAGATGGATGTGAACTAAGAACATATTCATTTTCTCAAAGGCCCTTGTAGCCAAAAGTGTATAAAGAATAATACAATATTATGGACTCTAGGCACACATAAATAAAAACAAGTATATTTCTCCTAAATCCATAAAAGAATGGGTTAGGAAGTCGATTGAAATCTCTCATTTATTATTGATGCATTATGGGTAAAATCATGAATCTCGGTAACACATTCATGAAAACCGGGTCGCAAAAATTGCTAATGGCACTTTTTCGGTCGAACTCTTGAATTTTTTGGCCAAAAAATCTTTCAGTCAAAATGTTTTTTTGGATGAAAGTTAAATCTAACGATGCTCTTGAAAAATCTAACATAAATTTTAAATCTAACAACAATTTTTTGTTAAAACTAACTTTCGGTTGAAAAATACTAACATTCGGTCGAACTATTAGTTTGGCCGAAAACCTGTAACTATGGAACTTTTTAGAAAAGTATGTGTTCACTTCAACTTACTCCAACTTGGGGAGGAGAAGACTCCTTAAAATACTGTGATTTTGGTTTCAGAACTAGTACCAACATTTTCATAATTGAATCTACTTTCATTTGATGCAATTTGTATTTAAATTAATTGTTTTTTAGTAATCTTAATTAATTTTATAAAAACATATCTGCATATTATTTTTAGATGACATAATGATTCAGTAAAATGAAAAATCAACATCTACAATAATACATAGTCGAAAATTATGGAAAAATTATACTATGGAACCTTTCATTATCCTTTTTGAAAGGGTACTTTTAGAGTTTACTTTTAAATAAAAATTAAGGCAGATACATGGTGTCAATCTAAACATGTTTAAAATATGCGACTTTTTCAAATTGGTCAATTTCAAAAAATTGTAGTAATTATAATATTCATCTGTTATCTTCAAAACTATAGTAATGCTTTAATAGAGTCTCTTTAGATTGTTGCAATATATTTTGTTTTTCATAAAAAAAAAGTTTAATAGTGAGTAAATTGGTTTCAACAAACATAACTCACTATAAGTGCCTTCATGAACATGTCTTGGGGAGGATTTGGATATTTGTATTCTAGCAAAATCTAATTATCCAAATTTAGAATTTTAATTAATTCGAACAAATTCTAATTAAACATATATTATATCTTAATAAATCATAATCTAATATTTATAAAATCTCAAATAGAAAATAAGTATCAAGAAAATAATTAATGGTGATGGAAATGATTATTACTATCTCAAAAATAAATGTAGAATTGCTTATATGTGGGATTGAGATAAGAAAAAAAACATTTTCAACAATTTACTTATTATTTTAATGCATTGTGGGCATGTAGCACCTCTCTTGAATTTTTTGAATAGAAATAAATAAATTCAAAATATTGCTTACCACTTTCTTTTCATTGAAGATGGAGGTACTAAAGTTATTGTTCAATATTTAGATTATAAGATCAAATTGATAATGGCTAGTAAAGATAGACTCCATGATATTTTTTCTAGAGTGATAAGTAGTCACCACAAGCTTGAAACAAGTTGAATTTAAGTTAACTATTGAAACATAAGACAATCAAATAATAATATCAATAAGTTTAAAATAAGACCATGAATCAAATTAATAATATCAATAATATTAAATCTTACATCCCTATAAAATTTAAAGATAAACCATAAAATCAAATTAAAAATATTTACTATATAAATCTTACATCACTAATAAATTTAAAATAAGAAAGAAATTATTAATAAACCTAAATTAAAATAGTAATTTTTTTTATAAATTTTAATTTAGTTTATCAATACTATTTCTTCAAAATTTTCATTTAAAAAATAAAATAAATTTATCAAAATCCAAACAAATACTCATAATTTTCACAACCTTCCCAATGAAATCATATACAAACTTAATATTAATATTTTATAAATAAATAATATATTTTTTGGAAATTATTTACTTCTTATATTTCACGTTTCCTATAATCCTCCTTAATTTTTTTTTTTAATTTCACTAAACCATCTTATTAAAGCATTATCACTACACACTCACCCCGCCTTCTAATAACATGAATTCCAATTAATCATGATAATCCCTTTGCAACTTAAAAACGTAAACAAAAACAAAAGAAACATAATAATAATAANTTTAATTTCACTAAACCATCTTATTAAAGCATTATCACTACACACTCACCCCGCCTTCTAATAACATGAATTCCAATTAATCATGATAATCCCTTTGCAACTTAAAAACGTAAACAAAAACAAAAGAAACATAATAATAATAATAACTTGTATATATACCTCGCGCATTCAAAATTAATGATAGCAATGGTAGTAGTTTATGGCACATAGGGCGTGGAGCTGAATTAATAAAATCCATAAGGAAAACATATATTAGTCTTAGTGGTCTTCACTAACATAAACAAGTAAACATCTAATGGAAGGAGAGAAAAGTATCACTACTAATCAATTATCTCCTTCCACTTACATACATGGAAAAAGGCACTAAAATTCTAATTTTAATCTCTCACACAAGTAATTAACATTTGAATAAATCTAGATTTGTAATTAAATATGTAACATAATAGATAAATAATAATTGCAATTGAAAATAATTTTTTTTTTCTATCTTAAATTTAAAGAAAGAATTAAATAAATGCATATTATTATATTTCACATAAATGTAACCAAACAAGCTAGATTTAAACAAATGCACAAATAGTTTAAAAAAAAATATAACATACTAGTTTTAAAAAAAATATATTTTATGTATAGATGAAAAGGTAATAAGATCATTTAAAATAGATTATATTTCAGAATAAATGAAGAAGACAATAAAATGAAAAAAAGGTCATAAACATTATAATAATCCATCCAACTAAGAAATGAACTAATGATTTTTACATTTAAAAACAATCTACATTGATATAAAATGGATGGAAAAGACAATAATATCTTTAAAAAAATGGAAAAAGGGCATCTTAATAAATGCATGCAAGTATAGGTGGAAAAAGACCATCTGAATGAAATCAAATGCATGCAAGTATAGGTGGGAAAAGACCATCTGAATGAAAACATGGATGAAAAAGACCATCTGAATGAAATCAAATGCATGCAAGTATAGGTGGGAAAAGACCATCTGAATGAAATCAAATGCATGCAAGTATAGGTGGGAAAAGACCATCTGAATGAAAGCATGGATGACATGGGCAATAACGTCCATATAACATATAAAATAGCATATAAAAAAATAYTACAAACTTTGCACTAATACAAAAGATGTCAATGCATAATAATTACAAATAATTTAGATTCATACAAAATAGATGAAAAAGGAAATAAGATCCARATGATGAAAGGMAATAAGATGGAAAAAGACCATTTRAATGAAAACATGGATTAAAAGGGAAATAACATTCMTATAAAATAGAAGAAAAAAAACATAAACTTTGCACTAATACAAAATAACTTAATGCATAGTAGTTACAAACAATTTAGATTCAARTCCATATAAAATAGAAGAAAAAAAGACTATAAACTTTACACTAATACAAAATATCTTATAAACTTTGCACTAATACAAAATATCTTAATGCATAGCAGTTACAAACAATTTAGATTCATACAAAATGAATGAAAAAGGAAATAAAATCCAGATGATGAAAGGCAATAAGATGGAAAAAGAACATCTGAATGAAAACATGGATGAAAAGGGCAATGACGTCCATACAAAATAGAAGAAAAGGGACTAAAAACTTTGCAAAAATACAGAAGTTCTTAATGCATGGTAGTTACAAACAATTTAGATTCATACAAAATGGATGAAAAAAGAAATAAGATCTAGATGATGAAAGGCCACAAACGTTGCAGTTCTTTGCAAAAATACAGAAGATCTTAATGCATGGTAGTTACAAACAATTAAAATTCATGCAAAATGGATGAAAAAGGCAATAAGATCTACATGATGAAAGGCCATAAACGTTGCAGTTCACGTTTTCTTAGGGTATTTTTCTCCATCCACAATACATCCAATTCTAAAATTAATCGATGTAAAATGAAAATAATTTAGATTCATATAAATTTTGGGACATCCACTTACATTAATAAAAATAAAACATTCAACTTGTATTAAACGGAAAGTCACTCATACACACATCAAATGCACACACGTACCATACTTATATAGCACTGTCACAAGCACAGGCTTGGAAGCTTGAGGATGACATAGTAGTAATTGCTGATAATAAGAAATCTCAGGTCCTAAATGCAGTAACAATGTTAGAATATAACCTAGATTTACTCCAAAGAAAACACTCACATTTTCAGAGAGACGATATCAATAGGATAGTAGTGCTTCAATTTATCGTCAGTTGTAAAGATGGTTCTGGAAGGAGTCGACTTGATCTGGGTGCAGGCCCAATCTGATGTGCACTCCCGCATTATTTTGGTCTGGGCTCTGCATGATGTATATAGTCTGTGGCACCGGCGTTGCCAATGGTGCTGCACATGCTGCTTTCCCCCAACCAAAGTCCACACAGTGGAAGGGGATCTTCCTCCAGTCTGATACAATAGTAAGCTCTCTCATGGAAGGAAAGAACTTGTCTGAGGCTTCTAAGGCCTTTAAATACGACCTGATGTACTCATCCCTAACGGCATTCTTTGCTGTTTGAACACGTCGTACAGTGCAATGCAAGGGTTCCTCAATCACTTCAGAGACGTAACAGGAAGTGGAAGCCAGCACGAAGGCATTACCGCTGAAGTTTTGCCCTAGTGGGGGTTCCAATCGGTTCCTGGCGTCCACTGGGAATTGGAGACATATTTTGGTCGTGGAGTTCAGCCCTAGGGCTTTTACTCTGGCCTGCAATATGGAATTTGTGAAAAACATAAAAAAAACTATGAATATTTAAACAATTAAATATATATATATATATATATATATATATATATATAAATAAAGCGTAGTGAATATATAACTAGGTATCTTACTCTCCACAAATGAGCTGCAAGGACTTCGAACGTAGAGTGATTTCCAGAGAGTTGTCCGCTTGGCAAGACCTGGTTCTTCATGGTTTCAAGCGTCTCCTCCTTGATAAAAAATGTTTGGAGGTCGCATCCCTGTTTATTGAGGTTGCATATCTCGTTAAGGGTTTTTTCCCAGCTTTTGTCATCTGAAGCTGTGGCGTTCGTGGGGATTCCATAGAGATCCAGTACAGGCATGGAACTAAACTGGTTGTAAATGGATTCGTTAGCACTTGCATTTGTAGTCGACAGGAGTTCTCTAGAGTGATTCGGTTGCTGCAACAGCTCCTGATCATCCCTGCCTTTCGAGAGGGCAGCCCAAGCTTTGAGGAAGTTGAATGCACCAATCCCATCAAGCAAAGAGTGACTGTATCCGAATCCAATTGATAAACTACCACAGCCAAACCTCGTGACCTGCAAAAGAGAGAATAACGATTATGATCCAATGTACCAACTATAAAAAACATATAGCACCAACTACATTGACAAATCTATTTCTAGGGTTTTGATCGTGTGTCATAAAAAACATATAGCACCAACTACATTGACAAATCTATTTCTAGGGTTTTGATCGTGTGTCACAGTAGATTGAACGGAACTCCCAAATATTGGTTTTGGAAACGTAATGTCGATGATTTCATATAAATTTAATATCTTCATATATAAGATACTGTAAAACAACAATGATTTAAACAAAAGTATTCCCGCCTGTATCAAGCCACCACAAGGCAGGCTTCCTAAACTATATGGGAATATTGATCGATCTGACTTTTAGTGCTGTCAAGCCATATTTATCCATCCACAATTTACTACAGAAGACTATTAATCATAATGAAACCCACAGCCTTCCTCCAAGAAATGTATTAAAAAGGTTCATTTAGTAGGAGCCAGTCCAACCTTCTGGCACAACGAAATGTATTAAAAAAAGTTCATTTATTAAGTGCCAATCATCTCGCTCTAATATAAATATTAGAGCAGAAGAAGGCACCTAATAAATGTAATGCATTTCTTGGAAGAAGGCTGCGAATCTCTTTTTATATATGGGTTATTTAATGCTTATGAGTGACGACTTCATCATCCATTAACTCTGAGCAGGTCTGCTATGAAAATATATACTATAGTATTTCAGTACAGAAAACCTGGACCGGATTGTAGGTTCGGTCATCGGACGCGCCAGCAGCGAAGTCCACTGCTGGGCTCTCGGATGAACCGAACATACAATCTGGTCAAGGATGCATCAAAAGATTCTTTCACAGCTTTCCTCCAAGATGCGTTAAAAGATTCATTAACAGCTTTCCTCCGAGAGATGTATTAAAAGATTCATCCACAGATTTCCTCCGAGAGATGTATTAAGAGATTCATGTACAGCGCAGCGAGGTGCTAACCTTAACGCACTAATACTTATCCATTTATCAGGTTTAATATGAAAATATTCATCTATCCATTCTATACTATTATATTGTACCAGATCATTAATTCCAAATGGAGTCACAGCCTGAAGATTATTTATCTATTCAGCAAATGAACTGCCAACCTTTAGCCATTAGCCATTAATACATGTATTATATCTATCTAACATATTCATCTATTCAGCAAATGAGCTGTGAACTTTTAGCCATTAATACATGTGGAATATCTACATAACAATCTAAAAATTATTGAGGTGCACATACTCTACTTTTCATCAACTAATTCTTGGTCTTATATGTCGTTCCAAATGGAGTCTATTCAGCAAATGAGCTGCGAACTTTTAATCATTAATACATATGGAATATGTATATAACAATCTAAAAATTATAGAAGTGCACATACTCTAGTGCTCTAATTCTTGGTCTTATATGTTTTTTCAAATAAAGTCACAGCTAAAAAAATATAAAAATGAACATACTCTACCTCTCATCAACTAATTCTTTATTTTATATATCTTTCCAAATGAAATCACAACCTAAAGATTCAGCTATTCAACAAATTAGCTGCCAACCTTTAATCATTAATACACGTGAGATATCTATATAACAATCTAAAATTTATAGAAATGCACATACTCTATTTCTTATCACTAACACTTGGTCTTATATGTCATTCCAAATAGATGCACATTTGAGATATCTATATAACAATCTAAAATTTATAGAAATGCACATAACTCTTGGTCTTATATGTCATTCCAAGTAGATGCACATTTTAGAGCTACCATACATAGACATGGTGTAAATAGATGCACATTTCAGAGCTTCCATACATAGACATGGTATAAGTAGTCAAATATTAAAGCTAGGGTATGCAATTTCAAGCTTGGTAAGCACCCTTTTCTTAGAGAAGGATAAGAAACGTTATAGTCGTATAAGTAGTCAAATATTAAAGCTAGGGTATGCAATTTCAGGCTTGGTAGTCACCCTTTTCTTAGAGGACGATCAGAAACGTTAGACATGGTGTAAGTAGTCAAATATATTAAAGCTAGGGTATGCAATTTCAAGCTTGGTAAGCACCCTTTTCTTAAGAAACGTTATAGTGATATAAGTAGTCAAATATTAAAGCTAGGGTATGCAATTTCAGGCTTGGTAATCACCCTTCTCTTAGAGGAGGATCAGAAACGTTAGACATGGTGTAAGTAGTCAAATACATTAAAGCTAGGGTATGCAATTTCAAGCTTGGTAAGCACCCTTTTCTTAGAGAAGGATAAGAAACGTTATAGTGGTATAAGTAGTCAAATATTAAAGCTAGGGTATGCAATTTCAGGCTTAGTAATCACCCTTCTCTTAGAGGAGGATCACAAGCGTTATAGTGGTAGAAGCAAATTGAAGAGAGGATACAAAATACACGTTATCTTACTGTTATTTTACAGACACTGCTCTTAAATTCTGCTTCCAATTTCAAAAAGCCACAAAATAGACATATCTAAATGTTACTTCACACACCATCTCGTCTTAAATACTCCTAAGGTGAATGGGTATCAGTTAAGCTATATACAAGAATGATCCAGAAACTATAAACCTGTTCTGTACTGATATCAGCAAATAATTAGAATACAGTAGAGTATATTTATTCACCTTTTTGGAAGGCTTTGTAAGATTTATGATAGAATTTATCGAATGGAGCAATAAAAAAAAATTGGGAAGCTTAGGCTGGTTCTAAATGTATAACATGGATTAAAAATTGGGAAGCTTAGGCTGGTTCTAAATGTATAACCTGGATTATAATGTTTTGAGGTATAAAACATCCTAGGAAAACTGGAAATTAAATAGCTTGAATTGTCAATTACTTGCTAACAGCTTATCTGAAAATTTGTGTTAATGAATACAGACTTGAGCAACCACAAGAGGCTTCAGCGATAGATCGTCCGGTGATGATGATGTTGAGCAGGCTTGAGGAACCAGTTTCTCGTAAAATGGCTTGTAGTCCCAGAGTACCCCGAGATCTTCGAGGGTCACGTCACTACGTGCCTCGAGAAGAACTGCACCGGCTCCATTGCAGTCCAACTCGAGCTTACCCGTCTCTTCATTGATACCAAACCTGCCTGCAGCAGGATACCACGACACAAACACCTTTTCCAGGGCTTTTCTTACTGTCTCCACACTCCCAACACCTATCTGCTGCTTCTCGGAGGCTCTATAAAAGAAGACAGTGTACACCATAGCGGGAGATACCCTGTCGAGACCAGATAGAGAAATAATTTCCCTTTTTGTTGCCTGCTCGGGTTGCACTGTCCTAGACTGAATTACGGACACTGCAAACTTCGCATGATCGAGATAGTCATCACAGTGGCAATTTAACCCTAGACTCATTTTGAAACCGATCTTTGTCCTTAACCCTAACGATATGATAGGCTCTCTTCCAAAAATCAGCACAAAGTGATATTGATAGATAGGGAGCTTGCTTCGTTCAGGGATGATCTGTAATCCTGAGCATAATATAATTTGAATGCCAGCTGCTGGCCTAAAAATTGCAATCTCTCCTCAATGATTGCAAGCTTCCTCAAAGCTGCCAAACCGTTAAGGTAAGAAGAAGAAATCTAATTATTTTATACTCCTCTAAGAAGCAGCAACTCTGACATGCTTGTCTGCTACCGATATCTTTATTATTCCATTCTCTTCTTGTATTTAACTTCAATTTCTCACCTCTGCATCTGCTTTCGCTTTCCGTCTGCTTAATGCCTTTTGACATCAATGTCGGCTTCTTGTCTGGAGTTCTAGAGGCGGGTTGGCGGGAAATCGGGCTGTGGGTTAGTGAGATTCCAAATTTTGTCAGTGATTTTCCATTCCATCCGATGAGAAGGCAGGGAACAAACAACATCATCGCCCATTAGCTTTAGAGCCTTTTTAAAAAATATATGTGATAGTGCTTCAAAAGCATTCTTCAATTTTGTTTTTTCTTCTTCCCGACAACCATTATTCTCTGGAAACATGGACTTCCTGTTACCTTCCTGTCTAATAAAACCATAAACAATTGTTAACCACACAATAACTAACAGCTAATTATAGGCCTGCATTACAGGACACCCACATTGACCTCCATCTAAATTCCAAGGCGAAGCGAATAATACTTTATGAAACAGAAAACCTCTAAATCGATGAAGGTGTAAACTATTAAATAAGGCTTTCTTGTCAATAAGATTATACCTTTTCCAAAGCCTAAGAGGTAGGGTTCCAGCTTTATAAAGTGAGGAGAATACCCGACAATTCAAAATGGTCCGTGCTGGCAACTTTCCAAAGACCTGTCTCTGTAGCTGACATAGGAAATTGTATTTCAGCCTTAGGGCTATTTGTGGAACATCACCTCGGGACTCTTGAGTAATATTAGTGTTATACAGACTCGAGAATTGATAGTGTTATATAAACTTGAGTGAAGCTATAATTGATTGACATATATTTATATGTACTGTGGATATATATTTATATACTATCTCCATCATTGTGATTCATTCGTTTGCATATGGAAACTCCTTCGCTAGATTCAATAGGAAATGGGCAAAGCTTACAGTGCTCAGTTATGGAAAGCTTCTTTTCCTTTGGGTTGTCATTCCTCTAGGTTGTCATTTGATTTTTGGGAAATTTATCTATTTTGTATTAATTTATAATTATATTAATATATTTTATTTTTGGGAAATTTATCTATTTTTGTATTAATTTATAATTATATTAATTTATTAAAATATATAGTTATTATAAAACAAAAAAAAAATGAAAGTATACAATTACACAACTTATACTTTGAAAGTGACAAAATTTATAGAACATATAAGTTTTGAATAAAATCATTATTTAAACATGTTTTCCAACATTTAAAATGATAAAAACAAATTATAGTAAATATATTGGTCTATTACTTAACTACTACCAAGTAAAAGTCAAGAATAGACAATATGTTTCATAAAGAAATAATTAATATAAATAGATTAGTAATGTGACAATAAATCTCTCCAACTCATGTTGACTCACTTGCTTTTAAATTATGAAAAACTCTTGTTGACTCAATTACTTTTAAACTATGAAAATGAGGTAGATATTAGTTATATCATTCCACATATATCTAATAGCAATGTTGACTCACTTGCTTTTAAATTATGAAAAATTCTTGTTGACTCAATTACTTTTAAACTATGAAAATGAGGTAGATATTAGTTATATCATTCCACATATATCTAATAGCAATGGACAACTATTATTAATTTTTTTATTTTATTTATGAGAATTACAAGAAACCTCCTCTTCCATGCTCCACAAGAGTTGTAATAGGTAATTTTATCCATTTCTTTTAAAATTGAAATAAAAATCATATAGTAGCCACTTCTATTGATTCATCTAGGAGAAATTCTTACCTCATCATACCATCCAAACGTGTTAACACGTTTTTTTTCACTATTAACATCATTTCCTTTTATCTTTCTTTTTACATTTCCATGGAGTATGTCCATGTGTCCCATAGCATAAACATTTTTCTTTTTTATTATTTGATCTCGTATAAGTATTTTACTCAACATTTTGTTGTGTTTGTAAATAAAACTTGAGAAGTTCCACCCACATAAATTTCAATGATTTTTTTATTCTCCTTTCTTATTCTAGAGAATTAATCATTATTTCTAGAATTTGAGACAACTAAAATTATCAAGAGTGAAGTTAGCATTACCCCAAGAAAGAAACATGTTTTTTCAACATAAGCATCACCTTGATTAAGAAGAGATCCTATACCAACCAACTCTTTCTTTTTAAGGTTATTAACACACCATTAATAAGACTCACCTTTTATCAAGTCAAAGAGTTGTTATTTCAACAAAACTTTGGTATTTTGGGCTCAAACCAAACATATTTACCAAGGAGTTTCAAACTTCTTAGGAAATATATGTCAAATCCACTAGTGAATTTGAGAATCTCAGAAACCTAGAATCCAACAAGTGCTAAGGATTTTTTCTATTTCACTTCCCACTTTGCTAATTAATCATGAATGGTGGGTTTATTTTCTTTTCTTTCAATTATTTTCCATAAGTCCCTCTCTATAATATGAAGTTGCAACTTAACTTGCCAAGTATAGAGATATTCCTTTGTAAATTTTCCACCACTCTTTAAGGATGAATTAGAGCAATTTTCTCTTATTGAGGTGATTAATGTAGGGAAAAATACTACTATAACAACTGCAACAAACTAAAAATTAGAGTATAAAAATGAATAAAATGTTTGGAATGTTGATGTTATGTTTAATTTAGATGGTGAACATTTCACTTTTCAAAATCTCCTTTTCTTATCTTCTATGCTACAAATTTGATTAGATCTTAGTGTGATACACAACTTCTTCCCTTGTGAGAGATATCAATGTTGTTTGTATGACTCTAATACATGTAAAATAATTGAAATACACAACGCACAATAAAACTAAATAGATACATAAACTCACAATTGCACAAGATGCACCTTGAATGCTTTTGTTGATGCTTGACTAAATTTATATAATATACATAAGCCTCAAATATCTCCATTGTTGAGACATGCTCTTCCACCAAGAATGATCATAGTAGATTAACCTAAGAGCATTGACCTTTTACTTAAAGAGTATTCTTTATATTTCTATCTATCTATGAGAAAATTGGTAATATAATAAACTAATGGTGTGATAGTAAATCTCCAACTCTTATTAACTCATCTAATTCTATACTAAAAACCTCATTTGACATCTCAAAGTAGTTTTAATGACATATGATTGGTAGCCAATCAAAATGAAATGTGCACGGTTCCTAGTGTTGTGCATGGTCCATAGAGTTAGGTATGTAGCTCTCATTTTAGAGTAGTCATGGAATAGCTTTAATATCATAGGGAGGAGGAAGAACTACAATGCCTAGATCTTCTTTTGCAATGCATTGTCATTTGATTCAATTCATAGTTGGTTCATAAGGAAATTTTGTCATCCATATGGATGACTCTCATATAGCTACAAAAATTAATAAAGAAATTGAGAACTTGAATTTTTGAAAACTTAATACAATTTTAGTAATATTAATTTTAGTAATATTAATGGAACCATTAACTTAAAAAGTAATGTTTCTTAGAACTAAAAAATAACTAGATTTTTATAATACTTTATGGAATATCCAATTAATATTATATAGAAGGTTATTACTTCTAACACATATACATTACTTACACTTAAATTTAATCTTTGATAATAAATCAAAGAAATATTGATAAGCCAATAGTCCATACAATAAGTGAATTCTTTGATTAGTTAGGACTTTAAAGTTCACACTTAAATCAAGTAAAAGCTATAAAATACTTCAACATTATTGAAACTGTATTAAGAGTACAATGTATTTTTTAAAAGATAAATCAAGTAAAAGCTACAAAATACTTCAACATTATTGAAAATTTATTGATAATAATGTATTTTTTAAAATGTAAAGTTATCATTTGAAATTCCTATTAGTAATGTCATAATATGTAAACTAGTAAGTTTTAGAATGGATAGTTTTTTTCACTTTTAAATTAAAAAAATCATAGTGACATTTAAATTATGAAAATTTACATTTTTAATATTTTCATATTATCACAATTATAATAGAAATTGAATTTTTAAAATTAGAATTTTAATAGATTTTTTATCATTATTTTTTTAATCATTCAAAATTAGAGAATTAGTATTTTTTTAAGCAAAATTGCTCATATAAAGACATTATTATAAGAGATATAAAACATAACAATAATATTTTCAAAATTTTGAATACCTATTATAATAATAATAATAATTTATTTTTAAGGTCATTGTCAAGACACACCAAATTGGTGTATGAGACCCTCTTGTTTGTGGTAAAGTCTATGGAGGTATACATACCCTACCCCCCTCTGGATTTGAACTTGTGACCTCTTAAGAGGAAACACATGTTCTTAACCATTAGACCCACTATAGTTGTAAAAGTATAAATTTTGAGATTTGTTTATAACTTTTACAAATAATAAATTGTATTCAAAAAAATATATAAAATTAGGGTATTTAGAACTTTTACAAACAATGGGTTTGATTGTATTTATAAAAATATAAAAAAAATGAATTTTAAAATTTATTATATAGATAATTTATGAAATTTTCATAAAATTGTTAATTTGATTACTTTAAATGTTTTTAAAATTTTAGAATATTAATAAAAATATTAAAAATGCATATTTCTATAATTTAGTATTTTAGTATGTAAATATAAGGAAAATTTAAAAATTTAAAAATTTTATTTATTTTTACAATTTTCAATAATAAAAAATTAAATCCATCACCATAATGAATGAAAAATTTATTATTGGCTAATTAAATTTATTTATAATAACAACAATACTTAAGAATTATTATTTTTTTCCAAAAACATTATTATTAAAGAATTTTTTTTTATAAAAAATTTAAATACTCAATAAATAAATAGTACCATTGAGAAAAGATAAATTAAAAATTTTAAATATTTATTTGGAAACTAACTTACCTAACATATGAGAGATCACAACCCTAAGCCACTAATCCACAATCAACTAAGCCCTAACCTAATAGCGCCCCCTATCCTATTAATCACTAACATAGCCCCTAACCATTAACCTCCTAATCCCTAGCCCATTAAACCACTAACTCTATTAATAACTAATTCACTAATGCATTCACCGAGCAACATATTAATCCACTAACCCACTAACATAGTAACCATTGGCCCTATAACCTAATGTCTAATAACGCACTACCCCAATAATCAACTTACCACCAACCCAATAATTGACTAATACACACATGTAGTAAGCATTCACCCATTAATCCTTTAATCACTCACCCTTAACTTCAAATTGAATAACCATTTAATTTCTTAATACAATAACCATAAACCCACTAACCATTACAATGCCAATCCCCTAACATTGCTAACCCATTAACCTAGTAATTGACTAACCATGTAATTTACTCACACATTAACTACTAATTAAATAACCCATTTTTTAAATTCTAATATGAAAAAATATCTTAATTATCATAAGAATTTAAAGATCATTATTAACCATGAAACTTGATCTATTTGGTAATTCATTTTGTAACATAATTGTACACTTTATGGAAAGATTTTTTTCTCGACTAATTCATAATTGAGATTACAGTATGGGGTATTAACTTACCTATTGGTGCATAAATCAAATCGCACACAAAACAATAATTAGAAGATGATTGAGTGATGAATGCATCGAATATAACATGTATAAATATGTAAACACACTCAATAAGTCGTGACTTTTTAGAATACTCATAACTTACCATGATTAATGAACAGCTATTTTTATATAAACAAATTTATGACATTAAAATAGGGGTGGGGTCAGCCAGTATTGACCCTAAAGGACACGAAGAGGTTTATCATAATTAATTAAAATTTATTTTTATATAAACATTTGGTAGCAAGTGTGGGAGAGGGCGAGGTGTGTTTGGGATAACTAATTATTGATTCCGAAGGGCACGAGGAAGAAATATTTTCCTAGGGTAGGACTAGGATTAGGGCACTTCACAAATTCTTTCCACCCACGTTTGATCAAAACCACCATTTGGCATGCACTCCTCGTATAGCGCACCCTCCATCTCTTAAGAGATAAACTTAAAGTTGTTTATCTCTTAAACTCTTTTTTTTCAGAATTTACACTTGGAGAAATGATATAAATTTTGTTAAAAAAATAGAGCCACATGACTAGCAAGAGATGGAACTCTCTATTCACAGTAAGATTTCTTCTATCCTTTTTGAAAATCATGTACTATCTAGTTGTCCATTTTTGCCACAATCTCTTTTTTAATGCAAATCTAACTATATATATATATATATATATATATATATATATATATATATATATATATATATATATATATATATATATATATATAT
>ML781523.1:1014350-1065627 GCA_009831015.1 Picea engelmannii | reverse complement strand
TTTGCTAAGTGTCATACTTCATAAAAAAAATAGCAATGTGAAAATCTCTCTCACATATATGTAGATTTAATTTTGTCCATCACCAACAACATTTTATTTTTAGCATAGGTTCAACTTTGTTCAACTTACAAATTAGAAGTTCCAAAATAACAATCCCATCTTCGTTGGCCACTTATTCTTTGAAACATTTTGAGGGTCAACACACCATCAAGGTTGAATCCTTGTTTGGCATTAGCACCATTTGCAACTTGAATCTCCATAACTCATATGACCATAGCTCCAACAATACATATTCTGTGAATGCACCCTCCAACTCCCACAAATATTCGATGTCAATAATAATAATATAAATTGGATTTCTATTACTAAGACATGGTTAAGGATTCAACCCACTTCCTATTGTATAGATAGTAAGATGATTAATACAAGAAATACCAATTATGGTAACACTAATCCATATTTAATAATCACAATGACTACCACCACTACAAATCCTCAGTAGTTGAAAGAGGGTATGGATGTGCTTACAAATATTCAATCTTTGAAGCTCTCTATGAAACCAACTTCTCAATCCCCCACCTTGTTGGTTGTTGTTCTAACCAAAACTCATAATGGTACCCTCAATGCCTCTTTGTTAGATAGCCAAAAGAATCTTATCCGAGTGAGGGAAACTACTTCAGAACCAACTATAAGAAAGTTCATCAACACTTTTGGAAAGTGGACTTCAATATATCATGGAGTAACTAGGCATAGGTGGATGGGGCATTATGAAGTTCATGTATGGTACAACAATTGTAGAAGACAAGGGTAAACACATAAGGGTGTGCAAGTGTATCTAGGTGGATATTGAAAAGATGAGAAAACAACAGATGGCCCCCAAAATGACAATACGAAGTTTAGAGAGTAAGAATACATATTTAAGGTTACCAACCTCAGCTAATGAAGTGATATCAAAGTGAATACTCAAAATTTGTAGCAAAAGATTCTCCCACTAAGTGCCATGTTTGGAAAAAGTAAAACAATATGAATTACCCAAAATGGAAGCCTTGTGTAATGTCCCCATCTGCCTAATCTCTCTAAGAGAGAATTTTGCTAGCCTAATTAAGTTCCTGTGGGCTAGGGCAGAAAATAATCAAGGGAACATGAAGAAAGGGAAAAAAAAGTCGAGTGGGGTTATTATCCCACATTCGTAATAGAAGGAAAGAAAAGATCAAGTTAGAAGTATATAAAAAAAGGGGGATAGGAGGAGTCTATCATCAATTCTTGCATTCACTCATTTGGAAAATAGATTTTGGAGATCTCTTGAGGGACTGATCTTAGAGTAACCATTGAATAACTTATAAGGAGGTTGAGTTTTCTAGAGGCCAAGTTTCCTTAAGAAAATCGCAGGTCATTATTCATTTGGGGGTGCATTTCCTGAAGATAGAAGGGTGAATTGTTTGTGGGAATGAAAAAACACCATTGTTGGACATATTCCAAGTTACGTGGGCCAAGTTCTTATTCATAGAAGGTTGATTTTGGGTTCATAGGTTGAGTTTCCCCTTGCTGGGCAACAACACATTCATTGGGGGTTCGATTTAACTTGTTGTGGGACGAATTGTCACTAATGGGTCGATTTCTAAGGAAGGAAGAGGTCATGAGCCTTGCAGGGTGCATCTTATATAAGGAAGCCACATAACTCACTTAACAGCTCAAATCGTGGATTGTAAGGCTATATTAGGTAGCTAATAGATGATTCTAATAGTTATTATAGTAGCAATGTAGTCCACTTCTCTTGGAATCTATATACTCCATCATCATTGTATAACAAGCCCTAAATATGTGAGTATTGTTTCTAATAAACAAATGCAATTTTTCTGTTATGTTTCCCTTATTACAATGATTGTGAGTTTGGTTCCAGTTAAGTCCGTTGTCATTTATATTTACTGTGGTGAAAGATAAGTGAGGGAACATTAAATCTATGCCAACCATCTAAAACACTTCAAGAATCCATCTAAAATACCATAACAACAAATTGGGAATTCAAATAGTGAGAAGTAGTCTACAGCGTAAGTGCTTGACAAAAATCAACACTCGGGAAACCATATAAAATTGCTATAGTAGTGAGTAAATTCATAACAACAATACTTAGGAATTTTACAGTGGTATCAGAGCATTTTCCTCGCACAGCCGTGGGGATATGAAAGTTAAAAGAATTGGAAAGTAAATGAATAGGGAGGCTAGGCAGAACATCACCCATAGAAGGAAGAAATACCAAAGTCGAGAATCTCCATTGGAGACAGAAGAACTAGTTCATGAATTAGAAGCTCAACCTGAGGTAAATAGGGTAGAAAAGGGCGAAGACATCATGAGTGACAAAGATGAACATGATTTCAGCAGTCTTCTCAGTGCATTGAATGATTTGGCCAGGGGCCAAAAATCAATGATGGATTTGATGGGGCAGATGGCAGTTAACACCATGGGGAGTCAAGAAAAGAAAAAATCATAATGGTGAAATGGATTCTAATAATGGGGTAGGAAACCATTCTCGCACCGCCATGCAGAGCCACCCCCATTTGTACACTAGGATACCCAAACCTACCATGTCTCAATTCCTTGATAATGATGCATCAGGGCGAATGGAGCAGACTAATCACGATATACCCTTTGGAGCTTATTTGGAGTACTAGAGATTGGGAGATGGTTTTCATGCTTCCATTTCCTTTCATGATTTTTTCCACTTAAAAAGAAAGAACAGTCCTAGGGGGGGCAAAGGGACGATGTCCCAAAACACAGAGTTACAATGCACATTGGGAAAAGTGACCATTCCAAACTTTGATGGTTCATCAAAATGCACTACTAGAGCATGGGTACAGAAGTTGGACACTTATTTCCATCTCAACAAAATGGTTGAATTTGACGATATTAAGATTTCCACCATGCATTTGGATGGAGAAGCCCATAAATGGTGGTACCATGGGTTAGTGACACTGGGTCATTTAGGAATAACTTCATACCTCGATTTCACATAGAGGATAATTGAGAGGTTTGATAGGAAAGAGCCACAGATACATTTTCAAGAGTTGGCTCAGCTCAAGAAGACATGTAACCTAGAGGCATTTATCTCTTAGTTCCAGATATTAGCAGTGATGGTGAGAGACATATCTGAGGCACGCTTGGTCATGTTGTTCATTGAGGGGATAATAGAGCCATTACATGGATGGGTGAAGACTTACAAACCCACCACTTTTCAGGATGCAGTCAGTTGTACTAGGGACATGCAGGATGTTGTTCCTAAGAGAATGTTTCCTCTGAAGCCCACCTTCCCACAGATGATCAAGGAAACCAAACTATTTCAGAGGGATTGGTCTAGGAAGCCCAAGTTGGATGAAGAAAAAATAAAGGAGCTAAGGAGGAAGAAATTGTGTTTTAGTTGTTAGGATTCATGGGTACCAGGGCACAAGTGTGATGGGAAAGACAAGATCGACAAGGCTCATTATATTGAGGTCTATTCGGACAGTGATAGTGATGATGAGGAAGAGAAGCAGGAACAAGAACGGGGACACCAGACATTGAGTGAGGAGACATCACAGGTTGGGGCTAAGGGCCTTGTTATGGAATCCATGTCAGGGCTTCTTAGGTACCGTACTTTCAGAGTCTGAGGAGTCCTACAGGGGAAAAATGTTACAATGTTGATTGATAGTGGGGCATCCCACAACTTTATAAAAGCAGCTTTGGTGGACAGGCAAGAGATTTTGATGGAGGAGTTTGATAGATTCACTGTGATCATACCTGGAGGCTATAAGATGGAGTGCACTATATGGATCCCCAGGTTGAAAATAACCATGCGGAATTATACATTGATAGATGATTTCTTTGTGGTGGATGTTCTAGACACTAATGTGGTGCTTGGACTTCAATGGTTATACTCCATTGGGAAATACACTATTGATCAGAGGACTATGGAGATGGAGTTCATGGGACTAGATGGGAAAAAGGTGGTTTTATGGGATATGCACCAGTATCTGCCCAAGATCGTGTCATATCATAGTATGAAGGTAGTGATGCAGCATGGAGACATAGAGTGGGAAGTTGAGTGCTACATTTATGACATGGAGCCACTAGATCATCCTCAACAGTATCCAGACGATATTCAGGTATTGCTTTGCAATCATCAGAAGGTGTTTGATGACATTCCTCCATGAGTACCCCCAGATAGAGGATTTGAACATATTATAGAATTATAAGAAGGGGTTCAAGTTGACATAACCAATCCTTACCACCACCCCAATATGTACAAAGACGAGATAGAAAAAACCATCAAGGATTTGTTAAAGATGGGTCACATTCGACCTAGTTCTAGCCCTTTTTCCTCTTCGGTGGTATTGGTTAAGAAAAAGGATGGCTCCATGAGGATGTGAATTGACTACATAGCACTTAAAAAGAAAACCATAAAGAATAGGTACCCAATTCTGAGGATCGATGAAATGATGGATGAGTTGAGGGGAGAAAAATATTTCATGAAGATTGATCTTCGTTCATGGTACCACCAGATTTGAGTTCGAGAGTATGACATTCAGAAGACTTCCTTCTGATGCCATTATGGTCATTATGAGTTCCTGGTTATGCCATTTGGGCTAACCAACGCCCCTACTACATTCTAGTCCTGCATGAACCATTTGTTCAATAAGTAGTTGAGGAATTTTTTTTTGGTCTTCTTTGATGATATTCTCATTTATAACAAGACTTGGGAGGATCATCTCAGACATTTGGATAAGGTATTGGGTATTTTGGAGGAGCAACAGCTCTACTCAAAAGATTCCAAATGTGATTTTGGCATGACTTAGATTCTTTACTTGGGGCATGTGATCGGGAAAAATAGTTTCCAGGTCCACCAGGACAAAATCAGGGAAATTATAGAGTGGCCTACCCCTAGAAATTTGACAGAAGTGAAAATATTCTGAGGGCTCTGCACTTATTACAGGAAATTTTTTAAGAGGTTCTCATAGTTGACGACACCGCTTACAGATGTCACTAAAAAAGGAGCTTTCAATTGGATAGATGAGGTGCATATGAAATTTGAGAAAATTAAACAGGTAATGATTTCATGCCCTGTGCTAGCCTTACTATACTTCCCTTGACCATTTGTGCTTAAGTGTGATGCTTCAGGGATAGGGATAGGAGACGTGTTGATGAAAAATTATCATCCCATTACTTTGGGAGATGCAAAATTAGGGAGTATGAGTGAAATTATTCAATATATGACAAGGAGATGTTGGTCATTATGCATGCATTGGCCAAATTTAGATAGTACTTGGTGGGGAACAAGTTTAAAGTGAAGACAGATCATAACAGCGTGAGGTTCCTCATGGAGTAAAAAGAATTGAGTGGGAGGTAGCAGAAGTGGATTAGTAAAATTCAATAATATGATTTGAAGATTGAATACGTGAAGGTAAAAAAAAATGCGGTGGTTGATGCCCTTTCCATAGTACCATCCACTCTCTCCCTCATGGATATCTTAGTTGATTGGAAAGATCTCCTTTTGGTAGAATACTCCAAGGATAGATTTTATTGTGATATCCTAGACAGTCGGATCCAAGATGATCTGTACCAAGTTATGGATGACATCATTTATTACAAAGACAAGATCTATTTAGTACCAGAATCTCAGTTGAAGGAAAAAATCATGCAGGTAGCACACATTTCACCATTGGCAGGACAACCTGGGTACTTGAAAACCTACAGGCAGATCAGGGAAATATTTACATGGAAAGGCCTCAAGACAAATGTGTTGAGATTCATGAGGTAATGCAAAGTCTCCCAATAGAACAAAGTGGATCATACTCAACCGACCGGATTACTTCAACCACTTCCCATCCCATAAAAAAAATGGGAAAGCATCTCTATGGACTTCATCACAGGGTCGCCCCAGGTGCAGGGAAAATATTGTATTTATGTGGTGGTCGATAGGCTCACAAAGTTTGCACATTTTTTTTCCATAACCTCCAAATATTCAACAACATAGGTAGCAGATTTTTTCGTCATAGAGGTATTCAGATTGCATGAGCTTCCAAAAACTATTGTCAACGACATGGATAGTAGGTTCATGGGAAGATTTTGGCAAGAGATTTTCAGGTTAGTTGGGACAAAACTAACACCTAGCATGAGATACCACCCTCATACAGATGGGAAGACTGAGATTTTGAATAAATGGCTTGAAGGCTATCTGAGGAATTATGTGTTAGGACAACAAAAAACCTGGATAAAGTGGCTACACTTAGGAGATCACTGCTACAATAAAACCTATCACTTGTCGATTAGGATGACACCCTTCTGATATTTTTATGGATATGATGAGACTATGATGCAAATGCCACCTTTGCCTCGGCAGAGTCTCTGCACGACCTCTCGGTCTTAAGGATCGTTCACTCTATTTCATGAGTCGAAGCGGCTCCTTCGATTCCCTGCTGGAATCTCTTCTAAATCGATCCACAGGTCCTTCGAGAAGCTCCCCTGTGCAAACAACACTAGGCACGATATCCACCCTCTTCGTGAGACCACAACACTATGACCAAGGCCTACCTCGAAAGGCGCTTGTCACAACTCGCCTCTCGCGAGTTCGCGAGTCGAAGCTCTCAACTCCTCCTATCCAATCCCACAATATCCGAGATCGCGAGACGAGTATAAGTCCTTCCCTTGTTAGAGCCCTCTACGCGTGACCACCTGCTAGGCTTCCCACTAGCGCTTCTCACCTTTTTCCACTTCACAAGTTGAAAGTTTGGACTTCCGTGCCCTTATCTTATGAACCCCCGAGACACAAAAAGTCAACGGGGTGTTGACTATCTTCAATGAACAACGAGTGTCCACCTGTCTATTCCACAGGCCCACCTTGTGATTTTTCCATGTGTTCCTTATGCTTCATGTGGTCCCACAACATAACTTTTCGCCCCTTCGAGACTTCACCCTTCACAACCTAGAGTACCCAACCTTTGGGCTCTCACCTCGTGAACCTCTGAGTTCGCGAGATCTCTAGATCTCTGCCACCTGTCCTTCTCAGAGGTCCCAATCTTCTCGCCACTTCACCACTCGTGACTTGGAGCGCCCAACCTTTGGGTTCTCACCTTGCGAATCTCCAAGTTCGTGAGATCCCTTGATCTCTTCAACCTATCCTCCTCCGACGGACGACTCAGATTCTTTCGCCCTTTCAAGACTTTTGCTTCCGCCTGTGAGGGTTTAAACCTCGGGAAACTCTCAACAGATCCAACGACTGTCGAGTTCTTCACTCAAGATCTGGCGATTCAGATCCTCTCTCCTATGAGCTTCTCTGTTGCTTCCTGGATGTGGAAAACCAACGATCCAGATCCTTTCTCCTCAGCCTGATCTGATGGTTGTTGTGCACCCTCCTAAGCTTTTGCGCTTTCTTCTAACACTTGGAAGAATTCCAAATGTCTAAGGCCTTCACTTTGAATTCTTTTCCCTGCAATCTCTTTGCCTTGAGTCTCGCTTGCACGTACAAAAACACCACTCCTCCCGAGCTTTAAAAAAACCTATGAACTATTCAAGGAGTTCTATAGCCTCTGTACTCCTTGAAGCTACGACTTTGTGCATAAAATCCCTCACCCTCGTGAGCTTGACCTTCTATGGAACCGTAAGAGGTTTCCATGACTCCTGCACTCCTTGCAGAGTCTCTGCACGCACGAGGTGCTATCCCTTCTAAGCTTACTCATGAACTCATATCTCCAAGGAACTAAGTCCCTTTTCTCCTTTCTCCCTCAGATGGAGAATTCAGATTCCCTCCTGGCTATCTCTCTGCTCAAGAAACCTTTTGCTAAAAGTTTCAGGGTGTTCAGCAACCCTGCGAAGATCCTTCTTCTTGGAATCTTCTACTAATTCCAGAATTCAAGGAGTTATTTTCTCCTCTGGTGCCTGTCTGCACACCTACTCAATGCCCACCTAGCAGAGTATCTTCTTACAGAACATCCATCAGTTTTGTCCCCTTCTGTGCACCCTATGCACCTGCTCAATGCCCTCCTGGCAGAGCTCTTAGAATCCTTAATGATCATTGTTCTCCTGTCTGAACTCACAGAAGAGTTCTTCTCAATGCATCACTATGCATATGCTCAATGCCCACTTGGCAGAGTTCTCAGAATCCTTAGTGATTCTGACTTCAATCTGAACTCACAATAGAGTTCTTCTCCTGTGCACTCCTTGCACTGGCTCGATTCCCTCCTGGAAGAGCTTCACAGAACTCCTCAGAGATTCTGTCTGCAACTGTGTTTTCTCATGCACAACCTTGCCTCCAAGGTATTCAACAACCTTGAGGTCTTCCTCCCGAGTTGTTGATTTCAACTTCTGTGCCCACCTGGTACGCCTCTGTCTGAACCCACAGAATTCAGAAATGCACCCTCTGTGCACAACTATCAAAACCCGCAACGTTCTGTCACACCCTCATGGCATGAAGCCTCAAAGACCTCTCATGCCTGAAACCAAACACACTCCTACAAATGCAAAACTACAGCATACATTCACAACATAATTTGAAAACACATAGACATTCATTCAACACAGGAAGTATGCAGGAAAAACTGTTGTTTGTATTAAATGGAAAATGCATGTTTTCACAAGGTGTTTCTGAGCATGGCCTGTAACAAGGTCTCGACTCTTCTCTTCTCTTCTCTATGCTAACTTCTACAAAATGAGACCCCAAAAGATCTTTTACCTGAGGGGGCTCTTCGATCTCTTACCTCCAATCTACCTACCATATTCAATGGCATTGAAAGGGTTGTTTAGTCCAGAATCGGATCTAGATCTCAACCTTACAAAACATTAAAGGCCTATCTACCTACAACCTGTGCAAAGGCACGGCTTCATGGCTCAACAGCCTAAAACATTTAATTACATTCATTCAAATTTTAAATGAGGACTGCACCTCTCTTTAGCACGCGATTTGAATTCGTTGACGTGGCTGGCTGGATGGTTGGTTGACGTGGAGAGATGCTCCTGCATCATCCTACATTTGTGGATTGGGTGTTTGGAGATAGCAGAGCACCTAAAGATAAATATTGGATTCATGAGAGTCAACATATTCTACGGAACCTTAAGAAAAATTTGTAGATGGCTCAGAATCAACAGAAGTTTTATGCAGACAGGCATCAGGTGGAACGTATCTTTGAGGTCGAGGACTTGGCGTACCTACATTTTCATCCCTATAGGTAGTCGTCACTTAATATGAATGGGGCAAAAAAATTGAAACCCATATTCTATGAACCCTATAGGGTTTTGAGGCGCATAGGAGAGGTGGCATACGAGCTAGAGCTTCCAGAGGGATTCAAAATACATAATGTATTACATGTTTCATGTCTCAAGAAGGCATTGGGACAACATATCACTACCTCTACTGAGTTACCACCACTAGATGAAAAGGGACAATTGATTTTGGTTCTTGAGGATATTTTGGAGATCAAGGAGTGGAATTTAAGGAACCGAACTGTCAGGGAGTACCTTGTCAATGGAAGGATTTTCCTATGGAGGATGCTACATGGGAAGGAGAGAAGGTACTCCAACATCTGGGATTAAAATTTCTTGAGGGAAAGCAATCTTGGGTGAGGAGGAATTTAATGTCCCGATCTGCCTAATCTCTCGAAGAGAGAATTCCGCTAGCCAAATTGAGTTCCCGTGGGCTAGGGAGGAAAATAATCAAGGGAACATGAAGAACTAAAAAAAAGGCAAGTGGGGTTATTATCCCACATTCGTAAGAGAAGGAAATAAAATCTCAAGTTAGAACTATAAAAAAAAATGGGGATAGGAGGAGTCTATCATCAATTCTTGCATTCACACATTTAGAAAATAGATATTGGAGAGCTCTTGAGGAAAGACTCTAGGGTTTTGGAAAACCTTGTTCATCTATTGGTTTCAGTGTTGCAACGATACACCCTAGGTGGTATATGAAGAGATCACTTCATATTTCTTCCTTGCTTTCATTGTCAAGTTGAGTTACCTTCATTTGTTGTGATTTCATGAGTTTGGGGACTGAAATTCAGAGGCAACATTGAATCATTTATAAGGAGGTTGAGTTGTCTAATGGAGGCCAAGTTTCCTTCAGAAAATCGTGGGTCCTTATTCCAACCCATTTGTTGTGAGTTTGGGGGCGCATTTCCTGAAGATAGAAGGGTGAATTCTTTGTGGGAATGAAAAAACACCATTGTTGGATGTATTCCAATTTATATGGTTCGAGTTCTTGTTCATAGAAGGTCGATTTTGGGTTCAGAGGTTGAGTTCCCCCTTTTTGGGTAGCAATACATTCATTGGTTGTTCGATTTAACTTGTTGTGGGACGAATTTTCATTGTTGGGTCAATTTCTAAGGAAGGAAGAGGTTGTGAGCCTTGCTGGGTGCATCTTATATATTAAGAAAGGCACATAACTCACTTGACATCTCAAATCATGGATTGGAAGTCTATACCAGGAAACTAATAGATGATTCTAATAGTTATTACAAAAACAACATAGTCCACTTCTCGTGGCATCTATACACTCCATCATCATTGTATAACAAGCCCCAAATCTGTGAGTATTATTGCTAATAAACAAGTGCATTTTTTTTTTATGTTTCCCTTATTACAATGATTATGAGTTTGGTTCGAGTTATGTTTGTTGTCATTTATATTTACTGTGGTGAAATAGAAATGAGGGCACATTAAATCTATGCCAACCATCTAAAACACTTCAAGAATCCATCTAAAATACCATAACAACATATTGGGAAGTCAAATGGTGAGAAGTAGTCTACAACCTAAGTGTTTGACAAAATCAACACTCAAGAAATCATATAAAATTTTCTACAGCAATGAGTAAATTCATAACAATAGTCCTTATAAATTTTACACCTTGCTCCATGCAAAAATATGCTCTTAGAACTAGTTATTGTGTTTAACACCTAGAAAAATCATTATTTCAAGGACCCACAACATTCCTCCTTTTGATAGTGAGGTCATTTTCAACATTGTACACTAGCTTAGCATTTGTGTGAAATTCATTATTATGTAAATAATATAACTATGGCAATGATATTGTATATATGAATTTTACATTACCTAGCATTCCTCCTAAACCAAGAGGAAAGAGGGGATGATTTCCATCTAAACAAGGAGGAAATGGTACATGAACCGAAGGATAATAAATAGTATAACTTATTTATTGATTAATTAGTTAGGTATAATATATATTAAAATAAAATGAGTGACAAGGAAAACACAATGTACCTATTCTATATGTCTATAATAAAAATGTGGTTCTATGTGGAAGAATGAATTATTAAAAATGGAATAATAACTCTCCTACTTTTCAACCTCCAAAGTTGTCCAATTCAATGTCAATAGTACTTTAACTTTTTGTTATTCTTTATTTCTTTGTTGCACCACAATTTCTCTTTAAATTTAGTTGTAATAAGGCTTTGAATGTTACCATGACTTGATTTTCAATGATTTAGATTAGTTCTTTAAAACTTTCTAAATGTTTCTTAATGTTCCCATTTTGTCTTTTAACTTATAGTCTTATGAAGAAATAATATAAAAAAAATAAATGGGGAAAATTGATTTTTTGGTGTTTGTCATTAGTTATTGGGTTTCATGGGACATATCAAACCCACTTATTTTTCTATCCTTAAAAAAGGTTGAAAAAAAAAAAAACAAGGTTGGATGGTGGTAGTATTGGGTGTTCAATTCACCTCTACCTAAGGTGCATGAATTCAACGAGACATGTGATTATTTGGGTGTTTGTTGTTTCAATTTATTGAATTTAGAAAAATAGATGTTTTGATAATGGTCTAAATACTCCCAGTGACAATAGGTTTGCAGTTAGTCTTTGTAACATGGTGATTGTCACTCTAGAGATTGATATTGTCTCTATATGTTGTGTTTTTTATCCTTCTAATTGTGTTTATTCTTTTCTTCTTTGGAATGATTTCTAGTAGTTGGTGGTGAATTCTCTCCCAAATATGATAGCTATGTGGTTAATCCTATTGTATTAGGGGATATTATAATGAAAGGGTACAATTATAATGAAAGGGTACCATTATAATGAAAGGGTACCATGAAGGGTTCTAGCCAACATACAATTATAATACTATAAATGTAATAATTCAATATATAGGGATTAATGAGGGGTTTTACACATAAAATAGGGCTTTGTATAGGTATTAACATGTCCCTCCCCTTCAAACAAGTGTTTTCCTCAGCACTTGACTAACCATGAGTGTTTCTGCATGAAGAACTCATCTTCCCATGTTGCCTCTTCTATTGGTAGGTTCTTCCATTCAATGAGGTACTCTTTGATTGCTTGATTTATTAGTTTCTTAATCCTTGTTTCAAGGATTGTTTATGATTCTAGTATGATTTTCCCTTCTTCATTAATCTCTAGTAAATTAGTTTGGACTAATATCTTGTTGTCGATTACCTTATTTAAGAAAGAAACATGGAGGATTGGATGTACATGTGAAGATGGATGAAACTTCAATTCATAATCCATACCTCCAATAGTTTGCAAAAACTTATAGGGGGGGAAATATTTGGGTGATTATTTAGTGTAATTATTTTATTACTTGAGGTAAATTTGTTGAAATGGTTGTAGCCTCAAAAATACCCAACCCTCCACTTCAAATTCCATTTCACTGTGATGTTGATCTGCTTGTTGTTTCATCCTATTTTGTGTCATAACCAATTTGTCCTTCAATAGTTTTAGAAACTCTTTTTGATTCACTATGTGTTCCTACATTACTTGAACCTTTGTACTACCTTTCAAAGGTGATTTAATGGATGGAGGATGATATCCATAGTGTTCCAGAAATGGGGACATTTTTTATGAAGTATGGAAGGATTTGTTGTACCACCATTTCATCAAGGGAAACCACTTGAACCATTATGTATGTTTATCATATGTAAAACAACACATATATCCTTCTAGACAATTATTCACAATCTTAGGTTTTCTATCATACTAAGGGTGGTAAGATGATTTGTGAGCCAACTAAGTACCCAAACAAGAAAACAATTCATTCCAAAAATTTCCAGTGAAAATTGGATCTTTGTCACTTACAATACTCTTGGGGACTCCATGTAGATTTTGAATTGTTTCCATGAATAATGTGGCTACTATACTTTCTTTAAAAGGATGGTAATGGGAGAAAAAATGGGCATACTTTGTCAGTCAATCCACTACAGTTACCATGATGACAATCTTTCCTTCGAATTTGGGTAAACCTATAATAAAATCCATTGAAACTTCTTCCCAATGTTGATTTGGTATAGATAATGGTTGTAGGATATCTGGCACCTTGATTATTTCTCCCTTATTCCATTGGAAAACTAAACATTCAGAAGAAAAAAAATTGAACACTAGTTTTAAGACCTTCCCAGAAAAAATCCTTCTTGATCTAGTAGTATGTTTTCAAGAATCCCAAATATCCTACTATAGGATAAGTGTGCAATTCCCATAGAACCTTGTGTTTGAGTTGGGAATTATTACATAAATATAGGCGATCATTATACCATAAAAAATCATACTTCCATACAAAGTTTTCTAATGAACTAGGGTCCTCATGTTGTTGTTGAATGATATTTCATACCTCTTGATCTTAGTTCCATTCTATATTTTCTTCTTCCACCCAATCAGATTGTGGAATAGAAATAACATATAATCAACCTTATGTTTCTTCTTTTTTCCTTGAAATGGCATCTTCCACAACATTATGTTTTCATTTTTTGTGTATAATTTCAAAGTCATAACCCAACATCTTTGTAACCCATTTTTTTCTCTATTCTAAAGAAAATCATTTCTCCAAGAAGTACTTCAAACTATCATGATATTTTTTTACCTTGAAGTGTCTTCCTATTAGGTAAGGGTTCCATTTCTGAATTGCATGTATTATTTCCAACATTTCTTTTTCATAAATGGGTTTGACTACATTTTTCCCTTTAAATTGGTTTCTTTCAAAGGAAAGGGGCCTTCCTTCTTGCATTAAAATTGCACCAATTCCATGGCCTGAGGAATCACACTCCATAATAAATATTTTTGTAAAGACTAGTGTGGCTAGGATGGGAGTAGTACACATAGCCTCCTTAAGTTTTTCAAAATATTTTGTTTCTTCTTCGGTCCAAGAAAATGCTTCCTTCTTTAATATCTATTAGAGGTGCTTCTATTTTACCATAATTCTTGACAAAATTACTATAATATCTTGCTAACCTTAAGAATCCTCTAATTTTCTTCAAGGTTTTGGGAATCATCCATTCCTTCATATATTTAATTTTGTTAGGGTCCAGTTTCACACCTTCATGAGATACAATGCGACCCAAATATTCCACTTCTTGAACCCCAAAGGAACACTTGGAAGTCTGTGAATGAAGTTGTTTATCTTCCAATAGTTGTAATACTCTGTCAACATGTTGTATATTCTCTTACCAAGATTTGTTGTAGATTGGTATGTCATCAAAAAATACTAAAAAAAAATTCTAAGTAAGGGATTGAAATTAGAATTCATCAAGATTCGAAATGTTTAAGGTGCATTAGTAAGTCCAAATGGCATAACCAAAAACCCATAATGACCTTCTTGTGTTCTAAACATTGTTTTAGGGATGTCTTCCTACCTCATTCTTATTTGATGATATCTCAAACAAAGATACATATTAGTAAATAATTTTTCTCCATGCAACTCATCTAATAATTCATCAATGACAGGAATAGGAAACTTATCTTTGATGGTCCTTTTGTTGAGTTGTATATAATCTAGAAATATATGTCGTGATCCATCCTTTTTTGTAACCATCACCACTGGTGAAGAGAAAGAACTTTGTCTAGGTTCAATGATGTTGACCTTTAACATTTCCTCGATCATGCGACCAATCTCACTCTTCTATGCATATGGATACATGTAATTCCAAATTTTAGGTGGTACACTTCCCGGTTGCAAGTGAATAGCATGGTCATGATATCGGGTAGGTGGAAGACCCTTAGGCATTTCACCAAATACCTTGGAATGATTTTTTATAGCTATTTGTATACCTAATGGAGGAGAATATACAAATGTTTGAACATCAAGTGCGAAAAATTGTGCAACTACACCTTGGTGTGTTGGAATACTAAGAGGGGGGGTGAATCAGTATGAGAACTTTTTAACACTTTCAATCACAATATATAAAAAAATTCAACTTTATCAACAGTATTCAATAGTTCATCACTTATGCATTCAATATATCATTGCATCATAAATAGTATATGTTAGTCCCTAAAGTTTCATTGACTGTGAGAGGGTGCAAGGTACGACATAATCAATTTATTGCAAAGTGTTTTAAAGGTTTTAATGATTTGGTTTTTGGGGTAAGGTGGTTGAAAAATGGCTCAAGAGTATAGCATAACATGAAAATCACAATCATAATGTAGCATATCCCATTGACTAGTTAAAAGGTAGTCACATAGATGAATTAGACTAGTAAATCCTTCACATAAATCCTTGTCTCAAAATATCAAAAAGAAACAAGACCATCAGCTTGATATCAAAACTTGAAAATAATTTCCACAATAAATTTTTCACTGTATTAATTAACAATCAAGAAACAAAAGCATTGCAATTTGAATAATGAATTCAAGAATGAAGAAAGAAAACAGAGTAGAAAAGAGTGTCTAACCATCCATATGCCTTTGCTATTAACTGTCAAATAGAATAATAATGCCTTACAAGGAATTTTCAGAATAAGTCCTTTGGATCTCCAATTTTTCGACCACAACACAGTCTTTCCTCTGCCTATTTAAACTATCCATAAAACCTCCAGATCCTATCATCTAGTGTACTTTTAATGACTAGATCTGAATAGTATCTATCTACTAAGGAAGTTAGCTCAAAAAGAGATTTTACAATCCAAAAATAGATCATTGTTCAATAGCTTGATATTGTATGATCTTGCCAGCATTATCGTTGATTCTACAAAACAAGGAGTAGTTTGATCTAGTCATACAATTTGAGGTATTTACATTTCACAGGCCAAAAACGAGTAGACACTGCCATATTTTCTGGAAAACATCAAAATTATGATTGTAGAAATCTTCATGAAATCTTTAGGATATAATCATAGCAGTAGCTTTAGCATTTTTCTGTTTGAGCTTTGTGGTAAGCACGAAATTGTGCCAATAGAGTCTGAAGTTTATTTCTCTGAGTTCTTTGAGCAATTCCCTTTGCTCTTTTTTCTTCTTTTTGAAACCTTGAATCCTTTCTTGCGGACGAGCATTCCATTGTTCTATTTGTGCCTTTTCTTTCTTCAACTGTCTCACTGTTTTCTAGAATTCCTTGATCCTTTATTTATCAGTTCTGATTTTAACCCTGAATTCTGAGAACTCTTCAAAAGGTAAACTCATTCAAATTTAAGGCAACCTTGGGTTCTTTCGATTTAACTTGGTATTTAGAAACCAATCCTGAGCTATGTTCTTCATCAGAACTTGCTGAATCCATGGCTTCAGGCACATCTGATATGTGATTTGATTCTACAAGGTAATCCTTTTTATTCTCAGGAATATCACTAATACCTTTAGCAATTTCTTTAGCTTTTGCCAATCTAGTTGTAGCTCTCGTTACAGGTCCTGTAGATGATGAAAAAATTTGTTTACCTTTGTTTACTGTTTTCTTAAGCAATGGAGTTCCTTTTTCCTTTTTCCTGGTACCTGCTTCAGCATCTTCAGAGTGATCTTCTATAATTATGATGTTTTCTTCTTTGATCGATGGATTATACATGGCTTTAGACTTCAACCTGTACTTGTTGGTAACCCTAGTAGAATTCCTTCTAGGTTTTTAGGACACAAACACACCTTTATCCTTTGTCCTTTTGACTGCAGCGCCCCTTTTACTGGTTGATGGTGATTCATGCTTGACTGTAGTTTGAGTATTAAAATATTCATCTGAATCTTCTTCCCCTTTAACATATTCCTCAAAAAACATTTCGATTTCTGGATCTAACTTAGGTCTTTTACCTCTGCTATTCCTCGTCACCCTGATATCAGGCATTTCTTCATTAACATGGGTTTCATCAATTGAAATATTTTGTTTTTGTGTAATAGTCTTTTTTCCTTTGCCTTTCTTCTATTTGTTGGACAGTGTGTTAGGATTTAAGGATTACATGAGCCAGCTCCAGTGTTTCTGTAATTTTCTCAAAGAAGACATAACTAAAGTCTTAATTAAGACTTGATGAAACAGGCTTCTCTTTGCATTGGTGGAGAGTGGCTGCACTCTCTTTGACATCTTTTTCAAGCTTTTGAGTAGAAAGTAAGGTAGATTTAAGGGATAGTCACCATTTAGATGCATTAATATCCTAATGTGGTAGATATAGACTAGTGAAAATCTACCTTCGCAGGTGATATACTTGTGGATAATGATTAGAGAAGTGTGCCATTTAGGTCTAATCCAGTTGCAAGGAACTCCCCTTCTCCAATTCAGATTTTTCTTATCTGGAAGAAGGAATTGATTGACAAACTCTGTAACCACATGCTCTTTCTTCCACCATCTTTCTCCACTAACCACCAATCTGCAAGATTTAGCAATTGTCTGTTCTGTCACCAGCTTCAACATCTTCCCGATCTCCACCTCATGACCATCAAATTTCAGTGAAAACTTCATGGAGACCTGCTCGTCGTAACCTTGAAAAGTGGTAAGGAATTCAAACCACCCAACATATCTGAACCTTTGAGCCATATGAGGATAAGCTTCGAGGAATTCAACACCCTTGGGTTCTAATCTGACTACCTATCCACTCCTCTTAGGCGCCATCAAAACATAATGCTATAACTGGCACGGTTCAGATTCCTAATTTTCCACCTGTAATTTGTTAGTATATAACTGTTCTTCTGAGCAAATACCTGCACCTAAAATTCAGCAAAATCAGACATAGAATGGCAGTTTCAATATAATGATCATTGAGAATTGGACGATTTTAAATGGGTCCTTTGCGGGTACAGAGAAATCCAATCATGTAACGATTTGAATCACAAAATGATTCCAAAGCTATTGTGGGACACATGCGAACTCTCAAACAACGATGTGTGTCATCATAATGAAATCTGGGTGATGGGTGCATATTAAGGCATGATTATCTCTGCGCTATGGGAATAATGCTATTCCAGTAGCGCTATTAATGACTTAGCATAATTTGAATTTGTAAAGTTAAAACAGGCATATAAAGTGACACATCATTTAAAACCATGTCTTACAACTCCAAACTTAAATAAATTATTCAAAAAGATGAAATGCAAACCATAAAAAGCTAAAAACAATGATTAAAATCAAATGGAAGCAGATAATAAAGTGCAGGTAGGAAGGGTTTGGGATTAGTGTTTCTCACAAAAGCAAAAGCAAAAATTAGAGACTAACACTGGCTCCTTCTGGGGATGGAGTTTTGATAATAAACTCCAAGAACTGCAGACCAATGCCTTTTCCTTTATCTCTGATTCACTGATATCCTTGCATCTGTCAGTCTTTTATTCTCAGCATAACTATAAAAACAAGTCCATTGGGTATATGGAGTCTTTATTGAAAAGAAAACCTATTGTACTAACTGAAAACCTGATGAATCATTAGAGAAAATAGTTCTTCAAGAACCTCCCATTAACTGGGCCCCCAAAAGTTTATGTGTTGTCTAAATTATGCAGGAGAAAAGTGTTATTGTTCATTACCTTGGCTATTCTGAAAGGACCATGCCATAGGTTATCAAACTTACCATGTTTTTCTTTATCCTCTCTCCTGTCATCCCATATTAACACCAAATATCCCTCATTGAAAATATCTTTCTTAGTTCCCTTATCGAATGTAGCCTTGACTTTTCTCTGGTGAGAAACAACTTTCTGATTCACCTATTCTCTGACCTGTTGAACTTTAATCATCTGAAAAATTCTCCTTTGGATATCATTGGGTTTTTCTAACTCTTCTTATAGAAACTTTAAAACTAGCAGGCCCAGTTGAGTTGGAAGAATAGCTTTTGTCCCATATACCATATGGAAAGGAGATGTCTCAATAGACTTCTTGTTGTTGATACAATCAGCCCAAAGGGAAAACTTTAACTTGGAATCCCATGATTTTTTATTTTCTGCCAGTAGTTTTTTGATAATCCTTATCAGAGTCTTATTGGAAGATTCTGCCAATCCGTTCCCTTGGGGGTAGTAGGGGATAGAATGAACCAATTTGATACTATACTTATTGCATAATTCAATCATGGAATTCGATTTAAAATCCTGTGCATTATTAGTGACCAGTTGTTTAGGACAACCAAACCTAGAAAAAATATATCCTTCTAGAAATTCCATGATTACCTTGTCTGTTGTATTCCAAGTCAGAATTGCTTTGATCCACTTCGTAAAATAATCTGTGGTTGTAAGAATCCATCTATGTTGTCCTGAAGATGACAGATTAATCTCTCCAATGAAGTCCAATCCCCACTATTGAAATGGTCCATGGGTGATGTTTGGTTTCAGAGGCAAAGATATAAGTTTATGCTTTCCAACAAATTTCTGACAGGGTTCACATGCCCTGACCTGAGAAAAAATATTTGAGAATAGAACTGGCCAATAGCCTTCCAATGATGATGGCCTCCACAGACACCATGATGCAGATCATGAGAAAAAAATTTAGCTTCTTTTTCATCAACACACCTCAATAGAAAACCATAAGGGTCTTTCCAGAATAGGGTTTGATCAACAATGCAGTACTTTACTGCTCTTAACTTTAATGATCTGAATTTTGATTTATCCAACTCTGGGGGAGATTGAAAGTTCAGAAAAAAAAATATGATATCTTTGTACCATGGTGAAGAAACATACTTGATGTTTACCTGTGAATTTGTTTCTTCAATCTGGACAGAAGAATCATGTGTCTTGTCTGAAAGATGGTACAACCCAATTGTTTTGCAATTAGATTCTATCATTAATTTGGCAAGGCCTTGTCCTTTTATCAGCTGAGTAGGCTTTATGGTGAGATCATAATCTAGGATTTTTGTTTTCTATTTCCCTCGCTTTCCTTCACAATCAGGCTAAACCAATATTTCTTTGACTGCACTGCTTGGGACATAAGATGTAATCTTAAATTAAAGAACATATACTATGAAGGATTTCAGAGCCTTTACCAAGGCATAGGCCTATTTTTCTATTATATCATACTTCAATTCAGAGTCTCTGAGGGTTTTTCTAAAGAAGGAGATGGGTTTCTCGTATCCTTGCTCATTTCTTTACAGAAGAACAACAACTATGGTATTTTCTGATGCAAATGGAAAAATCATGAATTCTTTGGAGTAATCTAGGCTAATTAGAATAGGTGCTTGAACAATAGCATGCTTGATCCTTTCAAAGGATTCTTTCTCTTCTAGTATCCACTTAATTTCTGCATCCTTTTTCAACATGTCAGTAATGTACTTGATAATCTCTGCAAAGTTAGGTATAAACCTCCTTAAAAAATTAATTTTACCAATGAAGGACTAAATAGACTTTTTGTATCTCGGAATGTCTATTTGTTGGATAGACTTTACTCTTTTAGGATCTATTTTAATACCTTCAGTTGAAACGATGTGTCCTAAAACATTTCCTTCCTCCATGGAAAAATGTGATTTTTTTGGATTAAGTGATATACCGTACCTCCTGCACTTCTCAAAGGTCTGCTTCAAGTGTTGTAAATTTTCTTCATCGGATGCTGAAAATATAGTGATGTCATCAAGGTAAATAACCATAAACCTGTCTTTCTCCCCAATCAAAGTGATGTCCATATCCCTTTGGAATGTGGCTCCCGCGTTCATCAATCCGAAAGGCATATTTTCATACATAAAAGTGCCCCAAGGAGTGGTAAAAGTTGTTTTCTTTTTGTCCTCTTCCATTACTGATATTTGATTGTACCCTGAGTATCCATCAAGCATAGATATCCTCTTTGCGCCGACAACTCTTTGTAAGATATAATCTATTTTTGGTAATGGATAATTTTCTTTCAAAGAGCACCTGTTTAGATTCTTGAAGTCCACATAGAGCCTTATCTCTCTATTCTTCTTCTTGACATGTACAAGGTTGGCTACCCATTCTGAGTATCTCAGTGGCACTATGATTTTTTCTTCCAGCAACCCTTGCAGATCCTTTTCTATTATAGGTAACAGTAAAGGATTAAATTGCCTGAACTTTTTCTTAACGGTTTTTTATCCAGGTTTCAGAGGAATTTTGTGTTGAATAATCTCTGTATCAAACACTTTCAGATCTTCATAAGACCAGGAAAATATATCTGAATATTGTTTCATCAATTCAACATATGATTCTTTCTATTTTTGTGACAATTTTCTAGATATTTTGACCAACCTGGGGTTTGCATCCAGACTAATGTCACAGTCCACTACATCTGTTTCTTATGTTTGGATAACAACCTTCCTAGAAACATCATTGTGATCGAACAACCTCTCTGGTGGAACCAAACCTTTGGGCAGATGGTTTTTCTTCAGTTTAATGATTTTTTGGCGAGCAATAGTATCTTGAAGGACTTTTGTAGCATGTATTTCTGATTCACCATTTTCATCATTTTGATCTATTGAAATGTTAGAAAACTCTTCAATAGTTTTCAAAAATCTTTGAATTTCCTCATCATCTTTAAAAACCTGCCAATGTTTTATATTATCCGGTATTGAGGGTCTGTGTCTGACTTCAACTTCAAACTTCAGATTACGAAACATCAGAGTTTTAAAGTTTCTAGCTGCAAGTACCAAAGAGTCATCCTGTTGATTTAAATTTCTGTGCACAAAAGTAATATTGAATGCCAAAAATAAATTATCCATGTAATCCCACACCTCATTTCTATATTGTTTTAACCTTTTCTATTTGGTTTGATATATATTCTTGATCTGGTGAATAATAAGTTATGAGTCTCCAAAAACAGGCAACTTATCTATACCCATATCTCTAGCAGCTTTCAAACCTAACAACAAGGCTTCATACTCAGTGATGTTATTAGTGGTGTCAAATTCAAGTTTATATGACATAGGAATAACCTCCTTGGTAGGGGAAATGAGGACAATGCTAGCTCTAAAACCTTCTTTAGAACATGCTTCGTCAAAATACATTTTCCAAACAAAATTGTCTTTACTGTCTCCAACTGCAGTTGTTGTCTTTCTAACTGATACTTCTGCCATATCATCACTCATATGAAAAATAGAAGAACCAAGTTCATCTTCTACATCATATATAGGATGATTAGTGGGATTATTGTGATCACTTACCAAATTTTGGTGGTATGTTAGCCACAATAACATCTAATACCACACTTTCCATACGTAATTGGGAAAGAGTAACAACCACATCTTTCATAACTCCAAGGCATTTGACTTTCTTGGAGTCAAAAGAATATAGATCATGATATGGTCTAGTAATGTCCAACCCTAATTCTTCCATCACCACCTTAGGCATCACATTATGCAAGGCACCATAATCCATTAAGAAGTTGTGCAATATCCTGTCATGGACATTTAATGAAATGTAGAATGGTGGAGAGGCATCAAATCTGTCTTCAATGTGAGGTCCAATAGTTATAACAGGGTTTTCATCCTCTATATTTACTGTATCTGAAAAGGTGACATGAGTTGGAGCCTGTAGAGCCTTGAGGACAATCTTTCTGAAGGGTTTTGTTTTCATGAGTTCTAATAATGGCACTGAAATCTTGATTTTGTTGATTTCGTGTTCTAAACTGAAAGAAGAAACGTTTATGTCTGGTTCCTTTATGTCAACAGTAGTATCCTTGGCAAGTTGTTTCAATGGTTGATCATCTTGAATCTTGGGACTTCCTTTGATAATTTATGTTTTAACTAGAGTACTGGCCTTCTTTATGGAAATAGGTGTATCTACTTTAGGTACATTCGAACTAGATCTGAGATTGTATTTTTTCCTTTTAGGTTCCTTTTGGATGATCTCATCTTCATCCCCTTCCTCAAACTGGTTTGCAATCAAAGCATCTTCATAATCTTGTTGTGTCACATGTAGAGGAGATGATTCAGAATCATTCAAATGAACTGCAGGGTCTTCTTATGTATCATCTTCGTCCTCCTCCTCATCTACTTCATTATTATAAAAAGGAGACAAAACCTTTTGGTCATCTTGGTTTTTTATTCTCTTGGTAAGATTTGAGGTGCATTGTTTGGCCTCCTGAACTGATTTGGATTTCTATAACCACTCTCCTATGTAGGTCTACTGGGTTGTTTTTGTTCCATCTTCAACCTTTCCATTTCATATGTTAGAGTTTTCAACATCTTAGCCACTTCATCCGTCTTAGAATCAGATGTTGAATTAGAAGATGAAGGCAACTCTTCCTTTTTCTTTTTCATGTCTCTAACACTTCTAGACTTCAATTTGTTTGCTGCTAATATGTTTGATTCTACCTCGATAGTAGCATCTTATCTTGCATCAGGCTAAGGGTAGTAGCTCTTCTTTCCCTAAGAAAAAAGGAAAATTCGGCATCGAATGCATTGGAAAAAGTGATTTTAGTTGATGTCTCTGAAGGTTTAATCTCCTCTGGAATTTTACCATACATCTGGTTGAACCTTTTGGTAAAATCAGGTATTGATTCACCTTGTTTCCTCCTTAAGCACCGAATTCAGTAATGTAGTATAAAAAGTCTTTCTTCTCTACCCAGTGTTTAAGAAAGGCATCATCTAAGGCTAAGATATCAACAATTGAATTAGGAGGCAAACTCCTGAAGAAATTTCTTTCTTCCCCATTTAGACTCTGCACGAATAATCTCATCCACACATCAACATGCTCTACATTGAAATTATTTGCAAAACTATAAAATGAACTCAAATTCTTTTCAGCAGTAACTGCTCCATCTCTATTGAATCTGGGCAAGTATCTCATATAATCATTTGGTGGAAAGGCAAACATGACTTGTGGAAAAACCAAAGGGGCATACTTTGCTGCAACTATTTCATACATTCTGTCTGCAGCCATATTAGCTATTTTTGGTGCTTTGGGAGTAAGCAAGATTGGTGATGTTGGAGGTGAAAATGTCCCTTGTGTATTACAACTTAGTTGTATTGTCATTGAGTCTTGATCTTTAGCAGATAAGGATTTCTCTTCTGGACTATGATCAGATAATGGGCTAAGAAACAAAGGATTCTCAAAAGAAAAATAATATGATTTAAAATCCTCAAATGAGAGAGATTCAAGAGATGACGAAGGTGTCTCTGGTTCACTCTTAATATATGTGTTGTGACCTCTCAAAGTTTCAATCACAGGCAAGATGTTTGAATATTCCTGTTTAATGAGTTCAGTAAGTAACTTCCATTGTTCTAGATTTAATTCTGAGATAGTTGAAGGGAATGAAACTGTAGCAGGCTCAATAACAGGTTTAATTTCACTTTCAAGATTCACCTCTTCATCTACTTGCATTTTGGTGATTTCAGAGGATTGTCCTTGAGAACTTTTTGAAGACAAATTTCCTTTTAAGAGTGAAGACTGTCCAAAAAGAACCTTAAGTTTTCTTAGTAACTTTTCAAGATCTGGAACTGCTGCAACAGGCTCATGATATTGATTTTTCCTGGTTATTGGTCTCTTAGTAGATGATGAAGAAGTTAGAGGAGTTTTAGGTCCTTTCCCTTCTCTTTTAGGAGACAAAATTACCACAGAGGAGTCGCCAGGTGAATAATCACAGTCTTAAATAATGTCCAAAATCTTGTTCACCATCAATATCTAAATATAATCTTGTCATTTCCCCAGGAAAGATATCTTTGTTTCTTCGTCCCTGGCAACAACGCCAAAAATGTTAGTCCCTAAAGTTGCACTGACTGTGAGAGGGTGCAAGGTAGGGCATCATCAATTTATTGCAAATTGTTTTAAAGGTTTTAATTATTTGGTTTTTGGGGTAAGGTGGTTGAAAACTGGCTCAAGAGTATAGCATAACATGAAAATCACAATCAGAACATAGCATATCCCATTGACTGGTTAAAAGGTAGTCACATAGATGAATTAGACCAATAATAAAATAGAGGAGGAAGCTTCTAATTTGTCAACTTCACATAAATCCTTGTCTTAGAATATCATAAAGAAACAAGACCATCAGCTTGATATCAAAACTTGAAAATAATTTCCACATTAAAATTTTCACTGTATTAATTAACAATCAAGAAACAAAAGAATTGCAATCTAAATAATGAATTCAAGCATGAAGAAAGAAAACATAGTAGAAAAGAGTGTCTAACCATCCATATGCCTTTTCTATTAACTGTCAAATAGAATAATAATGCCTTACAAGGAGTTTTCAGAATAAGTCCTTTGGATCTCCAATTTTTCGACCACAACACAGTCTTTCCCTTGCCTATTTAAACTATCCATAAAACCTCCAGATCATATCATCTAGTGTACTTTTAATGACTAGATCTGAATAGTATATATCTACTATGAAAGTTATCTCAAAAAGAGCTTTTACAATCCAAAAATAGATCATTTCTCAATAGCTTGATATTGTATGATCTTCCCAGCATTACATTTGATTCTACAAAATAGGGATTAGTTTGATCTAGTCATACAGTTCAAGGTCTTTGCAGTTCACAAGCCAAAAATGAGTAGACACTGCCATATTTCTTGGAAAACGTCAAAATTATGATTGTAGAAATCTTCATGAAACCTTTAGGATATAATCACAGCAGTAGCTTTAGCAGTTTTTTGTTTGAGCTTTGTGGTAAGCACGACATTGTGCCAATAGAGTCTGAAGTTTATTTCTCTGATTTATTTGAGCAATGCCCTTTGCTCTTTTTTCTTCTTTTCGAAACCTTGAATCCTTTGCTGCTAACGAGCATTCCATTGTTCTATTTGTGCCTTTTCTTTCTTCAACGGTTTCACTGTTTTCTGGAATTCCTTGATCCTTTCTTTATCAGTTATGATTTTAACCTTGAATTCTGAGAACTCTTCAAAAGGTGCAGGCTCGTTCAGATTTAAGGCAACCTTGGGTTCTTTCAATTTAACTTGGTATTTAGAAACCAATCCTAAGCTATGTTCGTCATCAGAACTTGTTGAATCCATGGCTTCATGCACATCTGATATGTGATCTGAGTCTACAAGGTAATCCTTTTTATTCTCAGGAATCTCACTGATACCTTTAGAAATTTCTTTAGCTTTTGCCAATCTGGTTTTAGCTCTTGTTACAGGTCCTGTAGATGATGAAAAAAATTGTTTACCTTTGTTTACTAGTTTCTTCAGCAATGGAGTTCCTTTTGCCTTTTTCCTGGTACATGCTTCAGCATCTTCAAAGTGATTTTCTATAACTATGACATTTTCTTCTTTGATCGATGGATTATACATGGCTTTAGACTTCAACCTGTACTTGTTGGTAACCCTAGTAGAATTCCTTTTATGTTTTTGAGATGCATACACACCTTTATCCTTTGTCATTTTGACTGCGGCGCCCCTTTTACTGGTTGATGGTGATTCATGCTTGACTGCAGTTTGAGTATTAAAATCTTCATCTGAATCTTCTTCCCCTTTAACATCTTCCTTAGAAAACATTTCAATTTATGGATCCAACTTAGGTTTTTTACCTCTTCTATTCCTCTTCACCCTGATATCAGGCATTTCTTCTTTAACATGGGTTTCATCAATTGAATTTATTTTTTTTGTGTAATAGTCTTTTTTCCTTTGCCTTTCTTTTGTTTGCTGGATTGTGTGTTAGGATTTAAGGATTGAATGAGCCAGCTCCATGGTTTCTATAATTCTCTCAAAGTAGACATAACTAAAGTCTTAATTAAGACTTGATGAAACATGCTGCTCTTTGCATTGGTGGAGAGTGACTGCACTCTCTTTGACATCTTTGTCAAGATTTTGAGTAGAAAGTAAGGAAGATTTAAGGGATAATCGCCATTTAGATGCATTAATATCCTAATGTGGTAGATATAGACTAGTGAAAATCTACCTTCGCAGGTGATATACCTATGGATAACAATCAAAGCAGTGTGCCATTCAGGTCTAATCCAGTTGCGAGGAACTCCCCTTCTCCAATTCGGATTTTTTTTATCTGGAGGCAAGAATTGATTGACAAACTCTGTAACCACATGCTCTTTCTTCCACCATCTTTCTCCACCAACCACCAATCTACAAGATTTAGCAATTGTCTGTTTTGTCACCAACATCAACATCTTCCCGATCTCCACCTCATGACCATCAAAGTTCAGTGCAAACTCCATGGAGACCTGCTTGTCGTAACCTTGAAAAGTGGTAAGGAATTCAAACCACCCGGCATCTCTGAACCTTTGATCCATCTGAGGATAATCTTCGAGGAGTTCAGCACCCTCGAGTTCGAATCTGACTACATGTCTACTCCTCTTAGGTTCCATCAAAACATAATGCTATAACTGGCGCGATTCAGATTCCGAATTTTCCACCTGCAATCTGTTAGTATATAACTATTCTTCTGAGCAAATACCTGCGCCTAAAATTTAGCAAAATCAAACATAGAATGATAGGTTCAATACAATGATCGTTGAGAATTGGAGGATTTGAAATGGGTCCTTTATGGGTACAGAGCAATCCAATCATGTAACGGTTTGAATCACAAAATGATTCCAAAGCTATTGTGGGACACATGCGAACTCTCAAACCACGATCTTTGTCATCATAGTGAAATCTGGGTGACAGGCGCATATTAAGGCATGATTATCTTTGTGCTAAGGGAATAATGCTATTCTAGTAGCGTTATTAATGACTTAGCATAATTTTAATTTGTAAAGTTAAAACACGCATATAAAGTGACACATCATTTAAAACCATGTCTTACAACTCCAAACTTAAATAAATTATTCAAAAAGTTGAAATGCAAACCATAACAAGCTAAAAACAATGATTAAAATCAAATGGAAGTAGATAATGAAGTGCAGGTAGGAAGGGTTTGGGATTATGGTTTCTCACAAAATCAAAAGAAAAAATTAGAGACTAACAGTATCATTCATCAGACCATAATAAATATCCATAGATACATAGTACATAGAAATTTAAGTGGAAACCCAAATGGGAGAAAAACACATAATTGTTTCTTATATATATCAAGAATACATTCATAGGAAGCATCAAATTCCAAATTCTTCATCACCAACTGGAAGGAGTCACTAACCCCATGATTTACAGGCACCAACCTGAAGGAATATACAACTCCCTGAATTCTCTAGATGCAACTAGAAGGAGGTTACAACCCCCTAATTTACAAGAACCAATCTGAAGGAAGATCCAAATCCCTGTGTTCTTTGGTACCAAACAAAATGATGATACAACCCCCTTATTTATAGGCTCCAACTTCCTGAGTTCTCTAGAACCAAACAGAAGGAGGCTACAACCCCCTTGTCTTTCCTTGTCATGATTCCATGAAATATAATTGTAGACTCAAAATGTCACTACCACTGATCAAACTGTAACTTCCATTGTCATTGATACATAAACCAACCTTTCATTGTCACTTCCACATCAACCTATGACTACCACTGTGACATAAAATTGTCACTGATGATCAACCGATCATCCAACCTATTACTGTCATCGTCATTTTCACTATCTTTATCGTTGATCAACAAAATATAACCAGATCCACTCACATGGATACCAAAACCATCATCATACCATGTACATCAACCAATTACCAAAACATGTAGCATACCATGTACATCATCTTGTACCATATCATGTATCAACCATGTACATCATCTTGTACCATATCATGTATCAACCATGTACCATACCAAGTACATCAACCATGTACCATACCAAGTACATCAACCATATACCATATTATGTACATCTACCATGTATGAAATCTGCACCATCCCATTCATCAACCATATACTATATCACTCAAGATATGTATCAATCATGACATACACCATGTACCATGAGATATCATCAATGAAGTGCCTTAAGCATAACCAATATAGCCACAATACCAAGATACCAATATAGATGTGTTTCTAATCAATGTACCATAACATCACTAAGGTGCATATCAACATGTACCAACATCACCAAGACATGACTCAAGCATACAACATCTAATGCATGTACCTCAATCATGTGCCATAATCTCATCAAGAAGTTCCTCAAACATGCATCAATATCACCAATAAATGTCCTTCATACATGTACTAAGAATATGCCTCACACCATGCACCAAATATGTGTCTCAAACATATACCAATGCCTCAACAAGACACCAAAGGCATGACCATCACATCATCAACATGTAACAAAGATGTACCTCAAACCATGTGCCAACATCCATAAACCATGTACCAAGATATATCATCAAACATGTGCCATATCACTCATGATATTACTCAAGAATATTCCATACATCAAACCATATTCCAAGTATCCAAGATGTGCCTCAAGGAATATACCAAAACTCACAAGGACATGCCTCAAGAATGTACTAACCTTCCAAGATGCAAGCCTTAAAACACATAGAATAACATACCTTTAGACCTATAGCTTACCTGATACATGAGATTTTAGACCTTTGGCTCTTCCTTGGCCTCAACATCCTAGTACTAGCATCCTACCCTAGATCTATTTCAGCCTCACAGGACCAAGACAAGTGCCACACGGGGCCTCGCGTGACAAACACTAAGCAACCCTTGGGGGTGCCTCATGGGGCACTAATAGTATGACCCATGGGGGTCATCCAAATCAGGGTTTCTCAGAAACCCTTAATATCCTCTAAAATCATGAACTTTCGCCTTCACACTTCCTTCACTGTTTAAGACTCATCATAACATATTCTCTAATATATTACTTCCTCGCATACAATATATTCAATAAACTTGTGTGTGAATGTACAAATGAAAGGCTTCTTGTTGTGTATTTATACCTTTGCTAAGTAACTTCTCTCCTTAAATTAAGGGTCAACCTGTACTTTCTTGTTATAACCACTTTACCCTTTTAATTAATGACTTGTAACTATTTTAGGGCTTCTTAACCATTCTTCAGGGCTTCCAACTTCATTACATCATAACTCCTCAACCGTGAGGAACTACATGACATTTCACCTACCGTTGGAAACAAAATGATGAGAACAATCCATCTATGAGTGTGATACCAAAATTTACACTATCATTCATTTCCTTATTCCTCAAACAACTTCGGGCTTCATGACCACACCTCTATGGATTCTTGTAGACTTCTTCAAAATGTCTTCCTTTGAGGGTCATTATTAGAGCTATGCCATAAGGGGGGCACTTTGGAGAATTCTCTAAATACACCCATCACATATGTTGAAATCAATGACAACCACTTATGTTGACATCAATGAAAACCAATTGTCCAAAAACATCAATGGAAACCAAGTATCCAACATGGTTTCCATTTTTTTTATAATTTTGTCATGCTATTAGATATTATCACTTTATAGGGTTTCACTTGGATACGTCTAAGCTCTATTTCCTTACTCTCGAAGGGAAATATCATGAAAAGATATTGAAAATTAAGGGCCACAGTTCCCAATGATTGTAACCATTGGACCCCTTATAAAACATCAACACCCCCCATTTTGATGGAAATCATTAGGCTATCCAAAAAATGATCCACCATGTTCAGCTTAATTCTATGGAATTTCCATGAATAATTTATGGTACCTCCATCTACAATCATTACTTGAATCTCTAGTGTGGGATATACAAAGAAATTGAGATCTTTTGCTAATTTATAATTGATGAAATTATAGGTACTACCAGAATCAATAAATATTATTACCCTTTTCTTTTCGATGTATCCTTGTATCTTGAGGGTGTGTGGAGTATTGATGTCCACCAATGCATGACAAGATATTGTTGGAGTAGTCTCTTCTAAATATGGATCTTGTGGTGGTTCCAATTCCTGATCTTCTTCCTCTTCACATTCTATGTAGGATAATTTCTTCTCACCACATTTATGCCCCTTACTGATTTGTAAACTTTCATGGATATTCCACTGGAATAGTTCTTCGCAACAGATCTAATAAACAAAACTAAAATATTTAATATTAAGGTTATTTTTCCTTTAGATCTCCAAAATATGTAGTTATTGATTTTTTTCTTATGCATGAAATAGATAAAATGTGGAAAATAGAGAACAACAAAAAAAAATCACACCATCCACAAATAAACACAACATATGACCAAGGAAACCCAATACAAGATCAAGATAAACCCAATTAGAAAGTGAGGTTACTCTGCTTTATTTTTTCTGGTATAGGAATCATGCAAGTACAAAGAAAGAGGCACTCTCCCTAGAGTTTCCTTTGACCTATGGCCTGCATGGGTGCTACAGAATCTCTCCTCCTCTATTATGCTCACACAATACCACTCTCAGATGTTCTTCTCAGCTATGGAACAAGATAAAATACCAAAATAATGGAACCCCTTCTCCTCCTAGTGGCCCAATATTTAACCTATCCTGATATCCATCTAGGGGTAGGTTTTTGACTTCCTCAAGCCTCAATTGTGATAGATTTTTTGAACTTATAGAATACTTTTTAAATTATATACATGAATATCCCAATATGCATGAGTAACAGGAGAAGACATAGCATCCTCTCATATGATGGTGGTCAACATGGTAGGTCAACTTGAAGGAGAAATAACATTCCATACGAGCTTCAATTGATGCATTTTTTTACATAATTGGAAAGGTATCATGGGGTCCAAGCTTTGTTAGGAAAGTTTTGACCCCAAAAAAATTCATTTCATGCCTCAAAAAGCCCAAAAGGTTCCAAACCCTAATTTCTGAAACTGAGACTTGCCACTAAAATGTCCCCACAAGTTGATTCCTACAATTTTTTCCACTTTAAAAGGATCAGGATATATGAAAAAGAATATAATAATCCAATATGGATCATACCTCCCTATTTAGGGAGGATTTTGGTACCCAAATATTTACTGAATGGGGAGAGGAAAAATTTTCTCTACCTTCTCCTTGGAGTACCACTTTTCTTTTCTTAGAAGTTGTACTTTCAATCTAATATACCAAAGGTCATGTTGCCCCTATATTATATATCTGGACCACTTTTTCCAAACTCTTTCCTCTTTCCTCTTCCAACTCTACCTAAGCATTTGGCGCTAAGTCCTCTATGGAAGGTAGGACCTTCTCCTCTTAATCCAACATCAAAGGATCATAGAGTTTGAGATTGTCCACATTCATTGCAGAGTAAATGCACATGTATGGGGGTAAACTAAGTTTGTAGGAATTATATCCCACCTTTTATTATACCTCAAAAGCACCATACTGCAAATCCTTGATATTCTTACTAGGACCCTGTATCCTTTCCTTATTTAGTTGTAACCATACTTTGTCTCCCACTCTAAATATTTTCTTTGTTTTATGTTGGTCATTCCTAGCCTTTTACTTTTATTGTGACTTATTTAGTGTCTTTTATACTTACAAATGGATCTGCCTAATATTCTCATCAAAAAAAAAAAACTTTTAATGCATCTCATGTGAGGTCTTCCCTCACTCCTCCTTGTTTTCCATATACAACATCTAAGGATGAAGGTGGGAAATACCCAAATCAAGTTTCAAAATGTGACTTACTGGTAGAGGTGTGGACTAATCTATTGTAAGAGTGTTTTATATAGATCAAATTTTCATCCTATGTCTTCAGATGCTTCTAATTTTAACCCCTCAAAATATGCACCAAATTCCTGTTGACTAGTTTTGTCTGCCCATTTGTCTATGGATGGAATTTTGTAGACCTCTTCAACTTAGTATCCATATTCTCCCACAATGTAGTCCAAAATTCTTGTTGGTACAACAAAGTATACATCCTCTAACATACCATGCTACATATTATTTCATTCTAGGCCAACACAAATACCTTTGTAAGTTGGGAACTATCTTCCCAACACAAAAATTTCCTACAACCTTGGAGGTGTGAGTCTCTTTGATAATTTGTAATTCTTCACCTTTAGGAACACAGAGCTTATCAATATTGTAGAGTAAACCATTCTGGAAATGATGATAGTCATCCTTGCCGTCACCTTCTTCTATACGAATTTGGCCTTGTAGCTGCTGAAACACCTCCTTTAAGTCCTCATCTTCTATTTATTCCTCTTTGTATGCATCATGGGTAAAAGGATCCATGTGAAACAGAGTTCCCAAAGCTATAATATTGGATGTGGGTGTCCATGAAATCATGTATGCCAAATTATTTTCACTACCCTTCTTATACTTTATGACCAATTGAAATTGTTGTAAAAAAACCCATCCACTTGTAATGTCTGGTTTTTTGCAACTTACTATGGGCCTGCAAATACCCTAGTTGTTGGTGATATGTGTAGATTATTGTGATACCCCATGAATTGAAACTTTGACAATTACTATTATTATTTTTGTTTTAGAATTTTAATTATTTTCCAAAAGACAATTTGGTCGATTGACCAAATTTGAATTGTAAAACCTTATTATTTTATGAAAAAGAGCGGCAGATGTTGAAGGAAATTTTATAGAGGGATTTTAGAATTCAAATTTCTTGGCAAAGTGGAAGCATACTGAGACAAGTCATGAAGTTAACTCAACTTCAAAAAGACACATTCCATATTTATAGGAGAGTTTATGAAAATGTGTAGAATTTAATCTGACGGGTGGTCAGTGAGAAGGAGGCTCAAGACAAGTGTCACAAGTCCTAGGAAAAACAAAAAGAAGTCATGAAAAAGTAATGGGATTCCATTCCTAGGATGCAAACTGATATCTCAAGGATGCTACACATTGAATTGATTTGACACAACAATTTTCTAATATTACACAACAAGATGGTACTCAGAATTTTGCAAGAGGCCACATAGGTAGCTCCTTGGATTCCGAACTCAACTCGAGGGTGACATAGGTTGACAGAGATTCTAGTCTACAGTTGGGAGGAACATAGTATTCAAAATGTGGTCTCCCCATGTTCCAGGTGTTACTTCTTTATTAGGAATATATTGATATGAATGTTTACTGTGTATTATTGTGCTTTTATTCTGACCAACATTATTGGTTATGAAGTATTTTAAAGCAAAAATAAGTCATAACAGTATTAGGTCTAAGTGATTTTATGAGAAATTAAATTCATACCATAGTTTAATAAAGAAATATTATTGAAATAAAAAAAATAGTCATTCTATTCCTAGATCTACGAACAGAGTCGTATTACAAGTAGAAAACCCAATGAAAATTACGAATAAAACCTAGTTATTAAAACATGAATTGTACTCGAATCAAAAACCTGTATTGAGTAAACAAATATTAACAAAGATACAAGTAATTATTGTGTATGTCCAAAAAGGAATCGATACTAAGTAAACAGAGTTACATAAAATTACATAACTATAAAATGCGTAGACAACAGTCTTAATCTACAAGACTTTAATGAATATTTATATACAAAATTATTCGGTCGACTCGCTTGACATAAAGTATAAAAAGAGAAGTTACATATTGTGATATCATGCTTGAAATTTAATTAGTGATGGAACCCAAATACCTTCTTCAAGCAAGGGTATTTCTGACACCTACATAATAATTGTGAAACAAGTTAGAATGTTGTACGAGTTTAATTAGTCAAAAAAAAATTGAATTACATATACAAACAGAGACAAACTTACCATGGGTATACAAAACACTTTTGTATCTCTTTTTTTCGCCTTTGAACTACACTCAAATTATGAGGTTTGTCGGATAAATGATGGGTACCCCTCACAACAACGAACATGGCAGATCATTAGTTAAAAACACCCAAGAATAAGTTTTAACAAGGATTCAAATAATGATTCACTTACATAATATAATCAAAAGAACATTACTATACTCTGTATGAGTACCGTACCTGTGCAAATATTTTCAACATAAGTCCTAACTAATTTTAGGATGTGTAAAACGATTTGAAATGTTTTAATCATCGATTGTAAACGAGAGAAATAAAAAGAAGAAAAGGTAAACCCTATATTAATTCTTGTTAAGGGTAAAATTGAAGCATAGAATTCGTAAAATTATGGGTTCAATCAATAAACCTCAAAGTCCAAGTAAAAACTCTTCAGACCATAGGTTAACCAGAAACAAGATGCACTGAGACCAAAATAAATTTTACAATCAAAACTTTTACATGGTAGATATATATAGAAAACAAGATATAAAGAAGTTTGTTAAGGAAAACAATACAGAGACACACTAAGCATAGCCGACAGAATAACGTTTAAACCCAACTGTAAACTAGCATCCTAAAAATTGCTCAAGAATCATTACAAAGATAATAAGCTACAAGAACTAGTTTATAGGAAGTAGGAAAGAGTAAAGGATATAAATTATACTCTTACCATTTAGGGAAGACAACCTTGGAGTCGATAAAAATACCAACCACAAGCCATAGAAGCTATGAATTCCCTGTCTCTTGCAATTAATTCCACAGTGAATGAAAATGGGTTCTGGACAATCAAACCTTCAACATTGTAACTCAGGAACTATCAAAGATACGGGAGAGTCAAGTAAGAATATCAAACCTCTCAAAGAACCTCTTAGGGTGAATGAAGAGCTGAGAAAATGAAGCTAAAAAGTGTGAAATGAGCCAAGTTTGAGATAGTTCGGGATGGTTAAGGAGCCAACAAGAAAACCCTAACACCTATAATAATAATAACACTACACATATACATTCCTTAGGATAGCTGCCAATAAAACCTCCTCGATATGGTAACCCCACAGGTGGAGCATGCAAGATTGATGCATGGTAAATTCTTCGCATGACACACTTTTTAACGAATAAAAATTGGTAAGAATTTAAATTAAGAAACGGTACTATAACATGAGTTAATCCCTTGTAAAAATTCATAATAAATCCCATTAAGTATGAACCATCCTTTCATATGCCAAGTGTTATACATTGGATTATATACAATGAAACCCATTTAATATATGATATACAATGGATGATACAATGAAACCCATTTTATATACATTGGATGATATACAATGAAATGCGTTTTATATATGATCTTACCTTAACATGAAAATACAATACAAAACTTTGTACACTGAATACTTTAACTCATATATGGTATGAAACGATTAAAGGGTTATAATAATAATGTTATAGTGTCAACTGGAGAATGTATAGCCATAGGGGGAGGCTATAACAAAAGACAAAACCCTCGTGTGACCCTTATACATGGCGGTGGTAATGTCCTCAATAGTAACAAATATACACATAACAAGCAGATTATGAAACCTAGTAAAAGCTATCTCATATAAGTTATTAAGTACCTAGTCTTAGTGGAATAAGAATTAGGTTATCCTTTATAAGCATGATGTATAGTGAAGAACTATATGGTTAAGTATCAAGTTGTTAAACTATTTATAGTATAAGATACTATAATAAGTTATGAGAAGTTGTAAAGGAATTTATGTGTAATCATTTAGTCTCTATGGTTTTCTCGTGAACATAATAAAACGATGAAAGAATAGTGAGACTATCGTATGATAAATGAAAACAAGGAAATAGACTTATATGCGACTATCATATGATAATAAATTAATATACTGATATGTGACAATTATGAGAACGAGAAAGCATTAGATTATTATGGATGAATACACACACACACACACACACACACACACACACACACACACACACACACACACACACATATATATATATATATATATTCCTGAATGGAATTTAAGGTGTGTGGCATAATGGTATCAGAGATGTAGGTTACAACACTGGCCTTTTTATGGGATTTATCACAAAAGAATGTAACATGTAAATTGTCTTGATTTTCTTCTTACCTTTAGGAAGAAAAATAATTTGATTTGCAAGAAAATGACAGAAGTACCTGAGCCTCAGGGAAAATAATCTGATCAAGAGAATCATGATCAAGGGGATTTAGGTGATGGACATCTCTCGGTGGATATGAATAATGATAGGCATTCAAAAACTATAAATACATTAACAGATCTGAGAGAAGAACTAAAAAATGTGAGAGGAGATAACAAAAGAATTTTAAATAATCAAGAGGAACTAAATGCATTTATGCATGAAAAATTGTGCAATCAAAATAATGATAAAAATAAGGGGAAAAATTATAACAACTCTAAGATATCCCAACTGAAGAAGAAAGCAAGAAAATTGGAGTATCATGAATCTGAGAAAGAATCAATATACAAGGATAAGGAAGATATTGAAACGTATACTGAAAGTAATTCTATTCCTAAACAAAGGACCAAAAATAAACCTAAAAAACATGATGTAGTGTAACACACCCTGCCACCCACAGGGAGGGGTACGCCACATTCAAGCCCACCCTTGGACTTATTTCTCTTACCGATACCTTTTTAAATTAATAAGGATGCATAAAAGAAAGGATCTAACGACATGAGAAGTAATAACCATCAAGCATGCATATTCTAAAGATTCAATTAAATGATAAATAAATACACATCAGAATACATTCATATACAGATAAATAATACCATAAGAGAGAGAAGTTATATTTATAAAAGGAGACACCAACTGGCGGCAGACCAAGGACGTTCCACCCAACTGTAGACACTACTGCTCCAAACTCAGCAACACTGTCACCCCCGAGCCAGGGCTATGAATCCACAAGGACGGTTCAAGAGTGTTACTTATATTCCCAAACTAGTCAGCACTCAAGCTCTCATAGGCTTTCCCAGCACTCACAACAATCCAAGTACCCAACTCACTTCTATCTAGCTTGCGCCACTCAAGAGAATGGACCTCCACCCTTCTCTGCCACATAGTCCCTCATGTAGTCCTTCTCCTTCTAGGGCTCCAGCGCAACTGGTCCAGAATCTTAATGTTGGAACTCTCATGACTCGCAGCGGCTGAGGCATCTCATACATGCAGGCATCAAGTCATGGATGGATTACACCAGTGACCTATGTAGCCAATGATACCATGGTTGCTCTTCAAAAGTTTATTTTCCTTTCCCAAGTCAATACGCGGAGGAGGAAGATGAACGGTGATGGAAAATGAATGGAGTGAGATCTCCACCCAAGGTGTGAAATAGTGAACAATCAGTGAATAAAGGTGTGAGGGAAAGAATGGAATGAAAGGATAGGTGAAGGAGAGAACGATCCAACCCCCCAATCAGACCAGGGACGGTTTTAATTATTTTCGTGGGGAATCAAGAACCTCCTGGCCTTCCCCAAGAAGCTCATGTAACTGATCCACTCCCTTAGAAAAAAAGGGTAATTAAAAATAGGAAATAAACATTTATCCCCTCACTCCCCCTCTCTTGTGGAATCATACCCCCCTATAACTCTAGTCCTTGTCCATCTAGCAACCAACTATGTATTTATTATTAATAATGATCAAAGCATTACATTTATTGGGCACACTGGACTTTTAATAATTTTTTGGGCACTCTGGCCTATCAGCATTGTAACAATACATTATTTAAAATGGGGGTTCAAAACCCGAGGTGTTACATCCCCTCCCTCTTATTTTGGCATTGTCCTCAGTGCATATAAAAAATAGAGATCAAAATATCAAAAATTATTCAAAAATTTGTGGGTACTCTTCCTGCATGGCATCTTCATACTCCCAGGTAGCATCTTCAAGACCTTAGTAGGTCCAATGAACTTTTACCAGCTCTATAACTCAATTTCAAAGCATTTTGACCTTTTTGTCCAATATCCACACTAACTGAACCTGAAAGTCTCCCTCTGTCTCTACCTGAATCAGATGCCAATCAATAACATGGTTAGGATCATGTACATATTTCTTTAGTAAAGAGACATGAAATACATTATGCACATTCATGGAAGCAGGCAATGCAAGCATGTATGCAACTGGCCCTATTTTGTCCAATATTTCAAATGGACCACAGAATCTGGCTGCCATACCCAATTTCAAGTAGATTTTCTTGGGCTTCACTTTCAAAAGTACATTCTCCCCTACTTTAAATTCTCTAGTTGTCATGTTCTTATCTGCATAAAATTTATGCCTATCATGAATTGCCTTCAAGTTCTTCTTGATCTTAACCAGCTGGTCTTCCATATCCTTGAGCAACTCTGGCCCAAGTACCATTCTATCTGTTGGGTTGTCCAAGCTCACTGGATTATTGCATTTCCTACCATACAAATCTTCAAATGGGCTCATTCTCAATGAAGCTTGATACCCATTATTATATGCAAACTCAACCAAGTGTAAGTAATATTCCCACTTAGATGATTTATCCAGCACATACATTCTCAACATATCTTTAATTACTCGGCTGACCGTCTCTGTTTTCCCATTTGATTGAGGATGGTATGATGTGATAAAGTTTAGATTTGTACCAAATCCTTTAAACAATCCCCTCCAAAAATTGGAGGTAAACATTGTATCTATGTCCGAGACAATTGTCCTAGGTATCCCATGCAACCTAGCAATCTCCCTCATGTAAATTTCTGCAATATTAGCTGTTGTATGCGTTGTTTTTATAGGAACAAAATGAGAAGACTTTGTTAATTTTTCAACCACTACCATCATTGAATCATGTTGTCTTGTTTTCCTGGGTAATTTAGTTATGAAATCAATGGTTATCACTTCCCATTTCTTCTCTGGGATTGGTAATGGCTGCAACAAACCCGTTGGGTGCCTATGCTCAGACTTCACCTTCTGACATTCCATACATCGAGTGATGTAATCAACAACATCCTTTTTCATTCCAGGCCAAAAGAATTGTCTTCTTACTACTATAATTGTTTTCTTATAACCAGGATGTCCAACATAAGGAACATCATGCATTTCCTTCAATACCAAATTCCTCAGTTCTCCAGAACTAGGAACATATATTCTATTCTTATGCATGAGTAATCCATATTCCTTTATCTCATATTCCCTTATTTTATGTTGTACATCTAGTTATTGTAATATTTCCTTTACCTGTAGGTAATGCTGATCTGCAACAAGATCATCTAAAATTATGCTCTTCAAGTCTGACTGATGCATATTGTCAGTAGTAGCATGCATGAGATGCACTCTTCTACTAAGTGCATTGACAAATTTATTCTCTTTTCCTTTGATATGCTTGATATCGAGGTCACATTTACTTAAAAATTCCAGCCATCTCATTTACCTCGCATTTAAGGTTGGTTGTTCAAAAAGATACTTCATGCCAATGTGGTATGTCCTTAATTCAAATCTCTTCCCCATGAAGTAATGCCTCCACATATTCAAGGCGTGGACAATGGAATCAAGCTCCAAGTCATGTGTGGCATAGTTCCTCTCATGTTCCTTAAGATTTCTAGACTCGTAACCAATGACATGTCCATTTTTCATGAGGACTCCCCCAAGTCCTTCCTTACATGCATCTGTACATACCATAAAACTTTCATTTGGGTCATCAATCTTTAACACAGGTGCACTAGTAAGTAATTCCTTCAACAGATTAAAATTATCTTCACACTTAGGTGTCCATTCAAATTTAGTTCCCTTATTTTGCAAAGAAGTGATGGGATGAGAAATCTTAGAGAACCCTACTATGAAACTTTTATATTAACCAGCTAATCCCATAAAATATCTGACTTCTAACACATTTATGGGTGTTGGCCATACTCTAATGGCCTCAATCTTCTCTGTATCTATTGTTATGCCCTTCTCTGAAATAATGTGTCCCAAGTAATGGATCTTCTTTTGATAAAAAGAGCACTTACTCAGCTTGGCATACAACTGATGTTCTCTCATCACTTGCATTACCAGTCTTAAGTGATGTTCATGCTCCTCCTCAGACTTAGAATAGATAAGTATGTCATCCAAGAATACTATGACAAACTTATCCAATAATTTCTGAATATGTCATTCATTAAGCACATAAATATAGTTGGTGCATTGATCAGTCCAAATGGAACCAGTACAAATTTATAATGCCCATACTTGGTCGTAAAGGTTGTCTTATGAATTTCCTCTTCCTGGATCCTTACCTGATGGTATCATGACCTCAGGTCAATCTTCAAAAATATCTTTGCTCCTCTTAGTTTATCAAATAGGTCATCAATTATGGGTAGAGGATACTTTTCCTTTATAGTATACTTATTCAGTTGTTGAAATTCAATACACAGCCTCAAGGTTCCATCCTTCTTTTTGACAAAAAGTACTGGTGCTCCCCAAGGTGAAACACTTGGACATATGTACCCTTTCTTCAACAATTCCTCCAACTGCATTTGTAATTATTTTAACTCTGGTGTGCTCATTCTATAAGGTGTTTTTGACACCGGGGCATCTCAAGGAATTATATCAATTCAGAAATCTATCTCCCTTCTTGGTGGAAACCCTGGTATTTCTTGGAATACATCTTCAAATTCCTGTAGTACCGAGAAAGCTTCAAGGATTGGCCCCTTCGTGTTTTTTGGCTCTTCCACATGAGTTGCATACAATTGACATCCTTTTCTAAAGCATCTCTTCAACTGTAAGGCTGAAATCTCCTTTATAGAGATGGGTCTTGGGACTCCTTTCACAGTGCTCTATTTTCCATCTCCATCAAGACATGTAAATGTATTTCTATGAAAATCTAGGACAACATGATGCTTGTCCAACTAATCCATTCCAATGAGAATATCATAAGACCCCAAGGGTATGATATTCAGATCAACACTACTATTAACACCATTAAGACTTATGGAACAACTTCTGACCATATCATGGATTCTCCTTTTGGTTCTAGTGGCTAACTGAACGAAACTTGATTTTCTAAGCTTACTTTTCTCCAAATGTAATCTATCCACTATTTTAGGATCAATGTAACAATGACTTTCTCCTGAATGAATTAAAATAGCAATAGGTTGATTTATGATCTTACCTTCCACCTCGATCATATGGGCCTAGTACTCTACTTGTCGATCATCTAAAGATGCATAGATTCTTCCCATATATTCGACTATTGTAGCCTCTTGGAAATTGTGCACAGTCTTCATTGTGTCCTTTCTGTGTGGGCAATCCTTGTACAGGTGATCTTCTTTTCATCCCCAACATTGGATAGGTGGTCTTCCCCTTTTTCTCAAGTATTATTTCTTCGATTCACCCTTAGCATATTGATCTTGATGATTTCTATTAGGCTCATTCCTATTGAAGGGAGGTTTGAATCCTTTCCTCCTCCGATCATACTTCTCCTTCTTCTTATCCTTCCAAGATTTCTGCAGGGATTATCTTCCCTAGCATTGCTCATATAGGTATTTAGCCTTCTTGATGGCCTCAGTCAAGGTTTAGGGCTCATCATACCTAATCTTTTATTTATAAAAGGTTGGTAGTCCACTAAAAAACCTTTGTATCTCTACCTTTTCATCGTTTATAAACCCAACATATTTTAACAATCCCAAGAACTTCTTCTCATATTCTTCCATAGTCATGCTTCCCAGCATGAGTTTAAAGAACTCCTTCATTTTCTTGTCATAGAAATGCTCTGAGAGGTAGTCCTTCTTGAAGTACTTCTTTAACTTCTTCCAAGTGATCATATTCTCATTAATATGTTCAACTTGCTTCAGTTGATCCCACCACATTGCAGCTTTCCCGTGTAAATGGTAGGTGGCAATTCGGGCTTCTAGATTTGATGAATAGTTAAGCAATTAAAAATACCTCTTGAGTACAAGAAACCATGCTTAATCCATCAAAGGAGGGTGGCTTAAGCTTCCTCAACTTTCTTTGCAAACTATCCACTTCTTGTCTCCTTATCTGGTGGCTAATAGGAGACACCTCTGGACTGCTTATGGAATCTTCTGATGCATAAAAATTTCTTTTTGAATAAGGAGGTGAGTGGTGTCTATGAGTTATATTGGAACTTCTCGAATAACCATCTCTTCCACGATCCTCTCTTCTTTCATGAAACATTCCTTATTCCTCTTGTTTTGAGTTTGATCCATTCTTTATTTGCCTCTGCAACTAATTTAAGCTTTGTAGCACTCGAGCATTTATCAGACTTTTCTCTCTCATCAGTCTCTCATTGTCTACTTTGTAGCTTAACACTTCTATTTCAGGCTTCTTACAGTTTCTATTAATGTTTCTTTCTCTCCTCTCCCTTTGCGTCCATTGGACTCTGTCTCTGCATTACCAACTCTGGTATTCTGGCTTTCGACCTCCTTATCATGGCTAGAGGCTCCCTCTCATTCTTCCATTTCTTCAATATGCATTCTAAGTTGACCTATTTAAACCCCTTAATTCTACAAAATGTGCACGCGACCATTTTGCTAGAATTAAGCACATCATAAACAAGATTTTCCAAACCATGTATACGTACCTTTTCTTCTCAATTCATGAAGAACATATATGTATCAATCTGCACCATATAAGACTTCCATGTTATCCCTTAGCTGATACAAAATTAATTTTTTCATAGGCACTCCCTTCAAACCACTTCCCCAGGTGACCACAGCTCGAAACCATCGGATGGTCCGTATTAACTTCGGACTTCAGGACTTCAGGATATAATACTACAAAGATCAATGATTCTTGTGGATTTGAGATCAATGGTCCTCAAATTCTTCTGGACTTTAGGTAGTTCTTTCCCTAGTGCTTCGCTCTGAAAAATCTCTTGGAGTACTAAGCTTCCGAAGTGAGAGATCTGGCACCGCCTGTCCTTGTTGATGGACAGTCCATATCAACTTTGGGCTTCGGACCTTTGGGAGTTCTGGATTTTTGCATATGTCTTTCTTTTGAAGTGGTTATCTGCCAGAGTGAAGGATCTCCTGCCACGTTTCCACTTCGATCAATGTTATGGATCTACTCTGGCTCTTCAGAGTTTCTAGATTTTGAGAGTCCTTTACTCACTCAAATTTTTCTTGCTTCCTCCCGAAGTACGATATCACCTGACACATGTCCCCTTCTTGAAAATCAATGACCACGAGTGATTGTAGAGATTCAACTCGCTCACTCTTTAATTTCCTTCCCTATCCACCGTTGATCTTTTGATATAGCAAGATCAACGATCATGAGTGATTGTAGGATCACAACTTGCAGAAAATTTAATTTCCTTCTCGATTCTCACAATGCCTCCCCACCATCGATTTCTCTCCAATGATATTTGACAGTTGTTACTTAACCTTTACTTCGCCTTCATCAGATGTCCCTTTTTCACCTTCCCTTCAACCCAACGATCTCAGATCTCTCTTGATCCCACAGTGTTGATCACTCCCGAATTTGAAGGGAACGGTCACGATCCTTCGAACCCTTACAAAGGATCTTTGACGTTCTAGCTCCTGCGTAGATTTTGAAACGCCATTCCTCCTGAGATTTTCAACTTCATGGTCAGAATTTGATCTCAACCATGAGACTCTGACCAATAGACTCGGCCCATATCAGCCCGGTGTTTCAACCAGAAGCTCTGATACCAATCGGTAACACACCCCGCCACCCACAGGGCGAGGTACACCACCTTCAATCCCACCCTTAAACTTCTTTATCTTACTGATACCTTTTTAATTAATAAGGGCACCTAAAAGAAAGGATCTAATGACATGCACAGTAAAAAACATCAAGCATGCATATTCTAAAGATTCAATTAAACGATAAATAAATACACAGTGGAATACATTCATATATAGATAAATAATACCATAACAGAGAGCACTTATCTTTATAAAAGGAAACACCAATTATCTACAGACCAAGGAAGTTCCACCCAACCGTAGACACTATTTCTCCAAACTCAGTAGCAGTGTCACCCTTGAGCCAGGGCTATGAATCCATAAGGATGGTTACTTGGCTTCCCGAACCAGTCAATACTCAAGCTCTCATAGGATTTCCCAGCACTCATCGCAATCCAAGTACCCATCTCACTTCTACCCAGCTTTCACCACCCGAGATAATGGACCTCCACCGTTCTCTTCCACGCAGTCCCTCAGGCAGTCCTTCTCATTCCAGGGCTCTAACGCAAATGGTCCATAATCTCAATGTTGGAACTTTCAAGAATCACATCTGTGAACAAAGATGGACACCGACTGATGCATCTCATACATGTAGGCCTCAAGTCATGGTTGGATTACACCAGTGACCTCTGCAGCCAATGATACCATGGTTTCTCTTCAACAGTTTGTTTTTCTTTCCCAAGCCAAGACATAGAGGAGGAATATGAACGGTGACAAAAAATGAATGGAGTGAGATCTCCACCCAAGGTGTGAAATAGTGAACAATCAGTGAATGCATGTGTGAGGGAAAGAATGGAATGCAAGTATAGGTGAAGGAGCGAACGATCCAACCTCGCAATTAGACTAGGGACGGGTTTAAGTATTTTCTTGGGGAATCAAGAACCTCCTAGCCTTCCCCAAGAAGCTCATGTAACTGATCCACTCCCTTAGACAAAAAGAATGAATAAAAATAGGAAATAAAAATGTATCCCCTCAAGCCCCCTCTCTGGTGGAATCATAGCCCCCTATAACTATAGTCCTTGTCTGTCTAGTAGCTAACGATGTATTTATTATTAATAATGATCAAAACAAGACATTTCTTGGGCACACTGGCCTTTTAATAATTGTTTGGGCACTCTGGCCTCTTATCATTGTAACAATACATTATTTAAAATGGGGGTTCAAAACTCGAGGTGTTACATGAAGTAATGGGAGAATTTAAGAAGATTAAACCACCAACCTTCAATGGAGAAGTTGAGACTGGTGAGGAAGCAAAGGAATGGATCTTTGGTATGCAAAAATACTTTCAAATTTATAATTACTCAAGTGAGCTTAAAGCCCGAATGACTATCTATAATATGACATAAAAATAAGATATATGGTGGCAGGATATAAAAAGAGTAAAAAATATTAAGGAAAGGAAAATCACTTGGAAAGACTTTAAGAGATATTTTAAGAAAAAATACATGTCTGAAGAGTATTATGAGGGTAAATCCAAGGAGTTATATGAACTAAAACTAAGAAATATTACGATGAAATATTTATGTAGTAAATTTATGATTTTGTCGCATTATGTGCCTTACATTGTGGATGAAAAAACCAAAGATTCAGTGATTTTTGAGTTTCCTACCTAGTTCTTATAAATATCGAATTGAGTTTGATAACCCAAAAACATTGGAAGAAACCATGAGGAAAGATAAACTTTTTTTTGAGTAGTATAAAAATAGAAATAATAATTCTAAGAATTGGAATGGGAAAAAGGTTGAGAGGTTTGACCCTAAGAAGAAAGGGGGAGCTTACTCTAATAGAAATGTTGATAAAATATTTCAAAGAGGTAATAATTTCAAAACTAGTAAACCTTTCAATCAACCTGAAAATAAGAATACCAAACCACCAACTTTATTCAATAAATAAACTGCCCAAAAAGAAACAGTAAAATGTTGGGAATGTAATGGTCCACATTAATATAAATATCATCTTCTCAGGAAGAAGGTAAATAACAATGTGCAAACAGTGCAGGAAGAAACTATAGTTGGTGAGATGGCAAGGTCTACACCAAAAATCAACGCAACATTGGAAAATCATCAGGAAGATCATCAAATTTCAATGGTAGAAATTGAAGGTATGATACATAACCAACTAGTTATTGTTTTAATTGATCCAGGTGCTAGTTTAAGTTATATTTCACCAAGAGTTGTAGAAATATGTAAGTTACATAAGGAAAAGTTTGAAAAGTCATGGTTAGTACAATTAGCTACAGGAAATAAAAGGAGAATTATAGAGGTTGTTAAAAACTGTGAACTTGGTATGAATGAATTAAGAACATAGATGGACTTAAACATATTACCATTAGGATCCTATGATGTGATAATCGGTATGGATTGGCTGGAAAAGTTTAAAGTGGTCTTAGATTTCTATAATAAAACATTTACCTATGTATATGAGAGAGGTAAAGTTATAAACATTAATTTAGTATCAAGACCTATTAGTATTATAGAAATAACAACCTTACAAGTTAAAAGATGCATTCGAAAAGGGTGTAAACTACTTGTTGTACACATAAATTATAATGGAAAAGAGGAAAGTAATAATGAGTTAGATAACTTTCCAGTATTGTACGAATTTCAGGACGTATTCCAGGATATTCTCGAACTATCTCCTTGGAGAGAAAAATATTTCTCCATAGACCTGATACCTAGAGAAATACTTGTTTCTAAGGCTCCTTATAGGATGAATATACTAGAGTTAAATGAAATAAAAAGTCAATTGCAAGAATTGATAGCTAAAAAATATATCGGACCAAGTGTATCTCCATAGGGGGCACCGATACTTTTTGTTAGAAAGAAAGATCGAACTTTACGTCTCTGTATTGATTATAGGAAACTTAACAAAATTACTATTAAAAATATATATCCATTACCTCGTATCGATCATTTGTTTGATCAAGTACAGGGAGCTACATTTTTTTCTAAGATTGATTTACGTTCTGGTTATCATCAAGTTAGGATAAAGGATGAGGATATTTATAAAAAAATATTTAGAACAAGGTATGGACATTACGAATTTTCCATAATACCTTTTGGGCTGACTAATTCCCCAACCTCATTCATGTGCTTGATGAACAATATTTTGAGTAAATGTCTAGATAAATTTGTGATCGTCTTTATAGACGATATACTCATCTATTCGAAGGATGAAAAGGAGCATGGAGAACATTTAAGAATAATATTATAGATACTAAGAGAACATAAATTATATGCAAAACTAAGTAAGTGTGAGTTTTATAAAGACAAAGTTCGGTATCTGGGAGATGTAATTTCCAAAGAAGGTATAGCAGTTGACCCGGATAAAACAAAGTCTATAAGGTATTAGCCTAAACCTAAGTATGTTTTGAGCATAAGATCCTTTATGGGTATAACTGGATATTACCAGAAGTTTATAGAACGGTTTTCCAAGATTGCATATTCTATAACATCATTGCAAAAGAAAGGAACTAAGTTCATCTAGTCTAATAAATGTCAAGAGATTTTTAACAAATTAAAACAACTCTTAACTACAAATCCTATATTAAAATTGGCATACCTAGATAAATAATTTGTAGTATTTACGGATGCATGTCGGGAAGGGCTTGGAGGAGTGTTAATACAAGAAAACAATGTAATAGCTTATGAATCTCAGAAACTAAAGAAACATGAAGAAAATTACGTAACACATGACTAGCAATTAACTACAATAATACATGCATTAACAATGTGGCGACATTATCTAGAAGGCTGAAAATTCTTATTGTTGACAGATAAAATCGCCTTAAAATATTTTTTTGATAAACATAATTTAAATGCTCGCCATGCAAAGTTGTTAGCCTTCTTAAGCAAGTATGATTTTGAGATAAAACAAATTAAGGGAAATGAAAATAAAGTGGCATATGCATTAAGTAGACATGCAAACTTGATTTATATAGTTACTAGAAGTAACTATGAAACAAATTTAGAAGAAAGGGTAAGGTTAGCAGCTGAAAAAGACCCAGAACATCAAAATATTAAGTTAAAAATTGTTGATAATTCAGCAAGAACAGAAGAATCAAATTTTAGATTCTCAAAAAGTGAATTGTTAATGTATAAAAATGGATTATATGTACCTGAATCTAATGAAATTAAGCTATTAATTTTAGATGATCTACATAAGAAACCATATTCTGGACACCCAAGTTACTAGAAGTTAATTACTATGTTGAGAAAGGAATTCTATAGGCCAAATATGAAGGACGAAAAAAAAAAATATCTAGGTAGATGCTTAGAGTGTCAAAAATTTAAGGTTGAACACCAACATCCATCTAGACTACTACAACCTTTACCCATTCCAGAATTGAAATGGGAAGTGATAAGTATGGATTTTATTACCATATTTCTTAGAAGTAGTAAAAAAAATGACTCAATTATGGTTGTGGTTGATAAATTAAGTAAGGAAGCACACTTCATACCTATGAAATCAACCTACAAAGCTATTAATATAGTATAAATATTCATGAACAGAATATTTAGGTTACATGTAATTCCTAAAGTTATAATATCTGATAGAGATGTTAAGTTTACAAGAATTTTTTGGAAGGCTTTATTTAAAGGGTTAGATACCCAGTTGAACTTCAGTACTTCTTATCATCCACAAACGGATGGGAAAACTGAAAGAACTAATCATATTATTGAACACATGCTTAAAATGTATGTTATGGACATACCTGGTAAATGGGAGGAATATTTTTACTTAGTTTATTTTGATTATAATAATCATTATCAAGCTTTAGCAAAGCTTAGTTCTTTTTGAAATTTTATAGGGTAGAAAATGTAATACACATGTTTCATGGAGTAATCATGTTAATAGATTGATGATAGGACCATATATGTTAAAATACATGGAACTAACAATGAAACAGGTACAAGAGAACCTAAAAAGAGCTCAGGACAGGAAAACATTTTATGTTGATGAAAAAATAACTCCAAGAGAGTTAAATGTTGGAGATCATGTGTATATTAGAGTTAAACCTAAAAAGAGTTCTTTACTATTGGGCATGTATACTAAGTTAGCAACTAGATATTTCAGTGCATTCAAGATACTTGCTCAAATAGGACCTGTATCTTATCAAATTTAACTTCCAGCTACGGTAAAAGTACATGATGTGTTTCATGTTTCATTACTGAAAAAGTATATACAAGACCCTACTCACATTGTTGATTGGAGAATGATATAGGTGGAACCCGTGGGTGAGTTCCTAGTAGATCCAAATCATATTCTAAAAAAGAGGGAACTTACACTCCAGAATCGAGTCATAGGAAATGTAAAGGTGCAATGGAAGAACCTTAGTACATAAGAGGCTACTTGGGAAATGGAAAGTAATATGCGGGAAGCATATCCATTTATGTTCCAGAATGGTACTGATGGAAACTAGTTAACACCAAGGAAGGTTTTAGGTTCTAAGGGGGGGTGTATGTGATACCCCACGACTTGAAACTTTGAAAATTATTATTATTATTTTTATTTTAGAATTTTAATTATTTTTCTAAAAGGCAATTTTGTCGATTGGCCAAATATGAATTGTAAAAAACTTATTATTTTATGAAAATAAACACATGTGAAAAAAGGGGGCACACATTGAAGCAGTTGTTAAAGAGGGATTTAGGAATCCAAAGGGGTTGGACAAGTGGCAGTAGAATGAGACAAGATGTGGAGTTAACTCAACTTCAAAAAGATACATTCCATATTTATAGGAGAATCTTTGAACATGTGTAGAATTGAATCTAATAGGTGGTCAGTGAGCAGGAGGCTTAAAAAAAGTGTCACAAGTCCTAGGAAAAACAAAAAGATGTCATGACAAAGGAATGGGATCCTGATCCGGATCTCGGGGGATGATATCTGGATGGATTGAATGCCGAGAGAGGAGGATCTTAGAAATTCCAATCTTGCATAAAAAGAAACATGGACAAAAACAACATGTAAATAAAGTACTTGGGAGGTGAGGCTCAAAGAAGAGCCTCGCCTCTAAAAGTAACTACTAGTAAATCACTCAAAGCTAATGAATCTCACAAAATTGAAAATATGAGAGAAACCAAAGTGAGTAACTTGATATTATGAGAAGGCTTGCTAGGCCTTTATATAGAATTACAAAATGGTCCCTTGGACAAAGTCAAAAAGATCTCATTAAATAAGTCTCTATTATTAGTATAATAGATCTAACTACCCAACTAACTAAATAGTGGAAAATAAAACCCAATCCAATAATGGAAAGAGATCATTAAATGTGTCTCTATTATTATAATAATATATCTAACTATCCAACTAACTAAGTAGTGGAAAATAAAACCCAATACAATAATGGAGAGGTGTGACTCTCTTTGACTCTTATGTGCAACACGTTATCCCAATTAATTAATGAGGAGGTGGGAATCTCCTTGATCCACATTGAAAATCTATTAGCTTTATAACTTTATGACTTTTGTATCTAAATTTAGACCATATACCCCCTTAAAATTCGGATCAATTCCATTCCTAGGATGTGAACTGATAGCTCAAGGATGATACACACTGAATTTACTTGACACAACAATTTTCTAATATTACACAACAAGTTGGTACTCATAATTATGCAAGAGGCCATCTAGGAATCCCTTTGCATTCTGAACTTAGATCGGGGGTGACAGAGGTTGACAGAGACTCTAGTCTACGATTGGGAGGAATAGAGTCTTCAACGTGTGGTTTCCCCAATTTCCAAGTTTTACTTTTTTATTATGAATATGTTGATCTGAATGTTTACTGTGTATTATTATGTGTTTATTGTGACCAAAATTATTGGTTATGAAGTATTTTAAAGAATAAATAAGTCATAACAGTATTAGATATAAGTTATTTTATGAGAAAGTAAATGCATACCATAGTTTCATACAAAAATATTGTTGA
>ML781523.1:979928-1014300 GCA_009831015.1 Picea engelmannii | reverse complement strand
GGGGGGGGGGGTGAATCAGTTGTTAATGTGCTTAAACAATTATGCTTCTTTTAAATTTTTTAGAAGGCACTCAATGATAATTACAATAATGCAGGAAAATAAGCAATGGCACATTCAACATCAGTCACATATATGAGATACATAGAGACAGATATTTCCCGAGGAAACCCATAAAGGGTAAAAACCTCTTCTTCTTTATATGATAATAATTATTTACATTCTTTACATTATCATACATATGAGCACCTACTCATTGTGAGGCTACAACCTATGTTTTTGCAAGATGCAACTTGCTGAGAGCACCAACTCTCTATTTTCTCTAGCACCCACTAGAATGAAGCACCAACTCCCTGGTTTCTCTAGCACCAACTAGAAAGAAGCACCAACTCCCTGGTTTCTCTAGCACCAACTCCCTGGTTTCTCTAGTACCAAATAGACGAAAGCTACAACTCCCTGTGTTCAAGAACCCACTTGAACCTCTGAGGACACCAGTCCTCCCTAGAACCTCCCTACCACCCTGGTTTATGAATATGAATTACTTAAACTTATTACAGTGATATAGTTTTCAACAACAACTTACCAGTCTCATCATTGTTCTGCAAGATTTCACTACTCTGTCTTCCTCACTGTCTTCCTGCACGCATCCATTGCACTTTTCTGTTCTTCTGCCTCTTATGCTTTCTGCACCATTCCCATTCAATGCACCTTTTGTCTTCTTTCCATTTCAGCTTCTCCACTCCACCTCCTTCTTCACACATGCATCTCACACCACCGCAACAACCCTGATATCTTATTTGTTCAACCTTCTTATGCTCTATGTGAATCTTGTGCATGCCCTGTGTCCAATGGTTCTGCATGCTCTACATGTCGAGTGCTCTTCCTGTTCACCATGGAAACTCTTCAGCTTATCTGTTTGTTAATCCCATGTGTCCATCATCACTGGGTGTCATGATCAAATTACTTCGCCTCACCAACAGTTAAGATTCTTCATCTTCTGTTACAGTCGAGCTCAACTACTTTGTTGCATTTACAGGCTCCAACACTCATCCAATTGTCAATCGCCTCCACGAACAGTTAGTGTTCTACTTGTATATGCCTTGACATTCTTCACCTCCTCTGTCAATCACCCCAAAGTGTCTTTGAGTCCTCTAGAAGAAACCATCAGTGGTTTCTGGCAGTTACACTATGACGTGCACCAATAGCCCTCCAATTTGATTCAATTTCATCTACACCGTTGAACGACTTTCATTAGTCTTGCATTCATTTCAGAATTCCACTCTTCGACATTTCGAGATCACCATGGTGGAGGATTTTAGTACTCTCCATTTTCCGACCCCCGAAACTCCGAAAAGGAGCTTGTCTTCACTAACTCCTCGGAGCTTGTCTTCACTAACTCCTTCCCCCATCTTTCGCCGATGTGACCTCTAGCTGAGCCTAACCGTGTTTTTCATTTCGGCTTTTCGACAATTCGACATTCATGTGATAAATTGTCTTGACACTCCATGTCGCGATCCCTGAAATGGATCTTGGTTGCTCTAGCTCTTTCCTCTATCTCTCACCGATGTGACCAATGGCTATGACCATAGCCTTATTCAAAAAGCTGCATTTCACAATTTTGCGTTTTGACACTTCAGCATTTTTGTACTCCTATGGTGAAGTGTTTCGACACTTCAACTCCCGGTATCTAGAACTCCAAAATGGAGCCAGATCAACGGTTTGGTACTCCAATGTTTCTCATTTCGGCGAATCAGCATTTTGGTATTCCTGTGGTAAATTTTCTTGACTCTCCATGTCGCGGTGCCTGAAACTCCGAAATGGAGCTTGTGTATGACATTTCACGACTTCGGGTTTCACGATTTCGGGACTCCTCTGATCAAGAGTCTTTAGTCTTGACTCCTCCTATTCCCGGTATCCAAAACTCTGGTATGGAGTCTTTATCATTTCTTGACTTCGGGTTTCGCGACTTTGGGACTCCTTATGATGAGAGTCTTTGTCATTTCCATCTCCCGATATCTGAAATCCTGGTACCCAGTACTCCAAGTGATGCGCCTATTTCGGTTTTTCTCATTTCGTCACTTCGGGACTCCTGATGATGTGACTCTTTGACATCTCCATCTCTCGGTAACTGAAATCCCGGTATCCAACACTCCGAGTGATGTGACTTTTTTTTCGGGTTTCGGGATTTCTCATTTTGGCACTTCGGGACTCCTGATGACGAGAGTTCGTGACATCCCTATCTCCTGGTATCCGAAACTTCGAGCGATGTACCTATTTCTCAATTTCGAGGTTTCACATTTCACGACTTCAAGACTCCTATGTTGGAGAGTCTCGACTCTTGACTTCTCCATCTCCTGGTAACCGAAACTCTGAAATGGAGTTTTTGTTGAGGTGATTTTTTGGGGTTTCGCATTTCACCTTGCTCGTTAAAGAGTGTGTAATTTCCCCTGGATCCAACATCGGTCGGACCTCGGGCTCATATCTGACGTTCATCGGGAAATCTTCAATGAGATCCATCATTGCATACTCTGATCTTGTCGAGATTGCTATGCAGCGTCTTCCCAAAAGACTTATGGTGCCCGCCTGGCACATCCTTCCTGTACTCAAGCTATCATCTCTGTTGTACTTGCCATCAATGACAAGCATACACTGTCTGTAAAACATGCCAACAATATCCCCCTTTGGCATTTATGGCAACAAAGGCACCCGGACCTGTTCTTTTCTCCCATTTTGACATCAATGTCAAATAAAACACGCTCCCCCTGAGTTGTTGCATTATTTTTAGGAGGTATCAGATATGCAATCAATATAAGACTCCCCCTTACAGGATGGACTCTCTTAGGTGTGAAATGGGATGATACCCAGCTTCTGTCGGAGATATTCAAAAGGGGTCTTAGCTAGGGGTTTATTAAAGATGTCTGCTATTTGTTCTGTGGTTGGAATGTACTAAACCTGAACAACCTGATTGGTGACTTGCTCTCTCAGAAAATGGTATTTTATGGGAATATGCTTGGTCTTGGAGTGGAATACAATATTCTTAGACACACTGATGGCACTAGTGTTATCACAATGAATTGGGATCGGTGCAGCGTATTTGACCTCCAAGTCTTCAAGTGTCTGAATCATCCATAATACCTAAGTGCAATAGGTAGTAGCAGGAATGTACTCTGCCTCTGTGGTTGATAAATAAATGGAACCTTGCTTTTTACTAATCCATGCTACTAATGAGTCACCCAAGAAGAATGCTCCTCCACTGGTGCTTTTTCTCTCATCAACACAGTTTTCCCAATTTGCATTTGAATAAGAAGTTAACTGAAAATTCTGATTTCTGGGATACCACAGACCATAAGTCATTGTTTCTTTCAAATACCTGAAACTCCTTTTGATAGATAGTAAATGACTCTGTTTAGGTGCATACTGATATCTTCCAACCATTCCTACAGCATGCATTATGTCTGGGCAAGATGTTGTGATGTACAACAGGCTACCTATCATTGACCTATATGAACTCTGATCAACATCAGGTGAGTAATCATCCTTGCTCAATTTGCAGCCAGTAACCATAGGTGTGCCCACAGGTTTAGAATCTTCCATTTGAAACCTTTTCAACATTTCTCTTAGATATTTTTTTTGAGGAATGAACATCCCTTCAGACCTCTGAGTAATTTGCAGACCAATAAAAAATGACAGTTCTCCTATCATGGACATTTCAAACTCAGATTCCATGGCAGAATCAAACCATTGTACCAATGGATCCTTATTACATTCGAAGATGATGTCATCTACATAGACCAATACAATGAGCAAATTATTATCCTCTCTTTTAATATATAGATTGTTGTCAGTTGTTCCTCTCTTGAACCCTTTGTCTTTGAGATACATATCCAATCTGTGATACCAGGCTCGAGGGGCTTGTTTTAACCCATATAAAGCTTTCTTCAGCTTGCATACTAATTCAGGGTTATCAGATAGTTTGAAACCCTTCGGTTGTTCCATATAGACTTCTTCACTTAAATCTCCATTTAGAAAAGATGACTTGACATCCATTTGATATACTTTAAACCTTTTATGACAAGCATAGGCAAGAAACATTCTGATAGCTTCTAATCTTGCTATGGGCGCAAATGTTTCATCAAAATTTAGTCCTTCTATCTGAGCATATCCTTTATAGACTAACCTTTCTTTGTTCCTGAAAACTTGTCCTTGCTCATTCAACTTATTCTTAAAGATCCATTTGGAGCCAATGACATTTTTATCTTCAGGTCTATGAACCATCTCCCACGTATTGTTTTTCTCAATCTGATCAAGTTCATCATTCATTACTTTAACCCAGTGGTCATCTTTGTTGGCTTCATTAAAATTCTTGCGTTCCAACATGGATATGAAGGCTATATGAGATTTTTCGGTGTTTTTGATTAGATTTCTCCTAGTTTGTACACCTTTGTCTTTTTCTCCAATTATCTGACTTGCAAGATGATTCTTTTTAATGATTCTGGAGGAGTAATTTGAAGTTGACTGTTGATTTGAGTCTGTCTGAGTGTCTGAGTCTTCATCTGATTCAGAGTCTTCATTTTTTTATTCTTGGACCTATTCATCTTCAGCTTTAGATGTGTCTTTTGTAGAAGACTCATTACTGTACATCTCTCTTGCTAGGATTCCTTCATCAAATTTTACATCAATACAATCAACCATTTTATGCAGCCTCTTATTATAGCATCTATATCCTTTACTATTTGTAGCATAACCTAAGAAGATACCTTCATCAGCCCTGTCATCATATTTTTCGAGGTTCTCATCATTATTCTTTATGTAGCATTTACTCCCAAAGACTTTGAAGTGTTTAATTGAAGCAGGTCTCCCAAACCAAAGTTCATAAGGTGTCTTGTCACTTTGTGGTCTGAGGTGAGATTTGTTAAGAATATGGACTGCTGTGTGTATTGCTTCTACCCAGTAGGTTTGGCCAATGTTCTTCTCATTCATCATTGACCTAGCCATTTCCTACACTGTTCTATTTTTCCTCTCAACAACTCCATTTTGTTGTGGAGTTCTTGGGATTGTGTATTCTCTCTTGATCCCATGCTCATCGCAGAATTCCTTGAAGTCTCTTGACATAAACACTCCTCCCCGGTCTGATCTTATTTCCTTTAACCTCTTTCCTGTTTGAGTCTTAGTTAAAGCCTTAAATATTTTAAAATTCTCAAATGCTTCAGCCTTTTCCTTGAGAAAGGCAACCCAAGTAAGTCTGGAGTAATCATCGATAATCAACATGAAGTACTTTTCTTTCCCCGTGCCTTCCTATCTTGATGGTCCACATAAATCCATATGAACTAGTTGGAGTGGTTTCTCTGTTGAAGTGAAGCTCTTGGACTTAAATTGTGTCATGTTTTGCTTCCCTACTTGACAGGGTTTACACATTGAATCTTGGGGCTTTGATATTCTCGGAAGATCTTTTACTGCCTCAAGTTTTTTGAGTTTGATTAAGTGGTCAAAGTCTAGATGTCCAAGTCTCCTATGCCATAACCATCTTTCATCATGTCTACTTAGATGACATTATTCTCTATTTTCTTTCAGCACATATACATTATTTTCTATCCTTATGCCTTTGGCCACCACTTGTTATGAGGTTACATATTTTATCTTGCAGTCCTTGGACGTGAAAACCACTTCACATCCCCTGTCACACATTTGACTTACACTGAGAAGATTATGTTTCAGACCATCTACAAGTAGACCATCTTTGGCTTTTCCTTTTCCATTACTTAAGCTCACCATCCCTTTGCCCTTTATTTTCCCTGGAGCATCATTTCCAAAGGTTACGTTTCCTGATTTGCTTTCACTTAGAGATAGAAACTTGTCTTTGTCTCCCATCATGTGTTTGGATCATCCATTGTCTATATACCAAGGGTTCGCTTTTCTTTGAGTGGACAATACTAATCCACACTTGTCACTTTCCTTCTTCCAAAACCTGACATTTTCAGCAGGGGATTTTGAATCTGGTTCATAGTTCCTTAATCAACAGTCAATAGATTTATGTCCAAAGTTATGAAAGGTGTAGCATTCAATCTCATTATTCAATAGGTCAAACTTATTGTTGCAGTGTTGTCTACTCATTGACTATTGATTATTTCTTGGCCTCCTTAGTTGCATGTCCCTAGACTTAATTTGGCAATTTGCAGTCTGTGAAGGATTGTTACTTGGTTGTATCAATCTTTGTTGTGGGAAGTATTTATTCCTTTGAAATCTTAATTGCTCATGTCTAAGTCTTAAGGAACAATTTAAAGCTTTGTGACCAAAGTTAGAACAGTAGAAACAATAGCCATGGAAAAATTCTTTGTACCTAGGAAATGGTTGTCTTATTTGTGCAAATCGATTTCTTCCATGTTGATGACGTCTTTCAGCAGCGAGTTCATTATTTCTTTGTTCTACAGATTCAGTTCTGGCATATTTTTCCTTACTCATCCTGGGTGGTTGATTGTCTTCCTTCGTTTCTGTCGGTTTGTTGTTGTTATTGGTTTTACATTTGAAAAACTTGATGGATTCTTCGTTTCTTGGCTTGCCACTACTTGATCCCTCTTCATAACCCAAACTAGTTTTCAACTTTGGATTCCTTTGCTGATTCAGGATGGTGGCTAATCCTTCTGAGGCTTTGGTACTTGACAGATTCTGATTATACAAGGCTTGAAACTTCTCCATCTCTTTACTAGTTTTCACTACTTCTTGTTCTAATGCCTCACATCTTGCCTTCTTTTCTGATAACTGTCGTTTCAGAATTTCTTCGATTTTATTTGCCTCTTCTAATTCTACTTTTAGTAGGAGAAGGTCTTCATCGGGGTTTTTACTATATTTCTTGAACTGTATCAACAATTGTCTTTGCTTTATGTTCTTGATTCTCAGTCTGTAAATCTCTTTCAATGCACTGATCAATTCTCCTTCCATGTCAACCACATCTTCTTCTTCATTTCCATCACTCCCTGTGTTGTTATTATCATAATCCTCTTTGGCCATAAGTATGAAGTCATTTAGTTTATCTTCAATAGAGGAGTCGTTGTCTTCATCATATGAAGGATTATCATCATTGTTTACGCAAAGACTTTTCTTCTTAAAGTTATTCTCTTTAAAGAAATTTTTGTGTTTGCACTTCTCCTCTCATCACATGTCTAATCCATTCCTTTGTGGGGACATTTATTTGCAAAATGACCTATCCTACCACAGTTGAAACATTTGAAAGGCAGTTTACCTTTGTATTTTCCTGATCCCTTCTTCAATCTCTTCACAAATTTTTCTTCAATTTCATTGGGCTCAGAATCCCCATTCTTATCTGCTTTAAATGATGCTTCTCTGGAGGTGGGTTTATCTTTAACTATTCTCATTTCATATGCAGTCAAAGTTCCTAGAATTTGATCAAACTCCAAGGTTTTTAATCATTAAGTTCTTCTATAGCAAATACCTTCGGGTTGAACCTATCTGGGAGAGATCTCAAGATTTTCTGAACTAAAGAGGGTTCCTCAATTTTTTCACCAAGTGCTTTCATTTCATTTACCATTTCTTCTACTCTCATAAAGTATTTTCCAATAGTTTCATATTCCTTCATCTTCAACTTTTGAAACTATATTCTGTAGGTTTGAAGCTTGGCATCCTTTACCTTCTCATTACCTTCATAACTGCTAATGAATTTGTCCCACATTTCTTTGGCAGTTCCTAGGTGCATAACTTTTACGAATTCTTCTTCTACAAGTCCACTCAAGATAACATTCATAGCCTTAGCGTTGAAGCTAAATTCTATCTTATCATCCTTATTAGTTAGTACAACTGGCTTTACATAACCAGTATCTACCATATCCCAGACATCTGCACCTAAAGCCATTATGTAGGTTCTCATTCTAACTTTCCAGAAGGCAAAGTTTGTTCCATTGAATAGAGAGGCCTTATTGGTTGAATTTCCTTCATGGCTTGATAGGTTTAAGCTCTAGGATCTACCCTTAGACAAAAGGGGTCATCTTTGATACCAATTGTTGGACAACTGAGANGGGGGGGGGGGGGGGGGGTGAATCAGTTGTTACCGTGCTTAAATAATTATGCTTATTTTAAATTATTTACAAGGAACTCAATGATAATCACAATAATGCAGGAAAATAAGCAATGGCACATTCAACATCAGTCACATATATGAGATACATAGAGACAAATATTTCCCGAGGAAACCCATAAAGGGTAAAAACCTTTTCTTCTTTATATGATAAGAATTATTTACATTCTTTTACATTATCATACATATGAGCACCTACTCATTGTGAGGCTACAACCTCTGTTTTTGCAAGCTGCAACTTGTTGAGAGCACCAACTCTCTGTTTTCTCTAGCACCCACTAGAAGGAAGCACCAACTCCCTCGTTTCTCTAGCACCAACTAGAAGGAAGCACCAACTCCCTCGTTTCTCTAGCACCAACTAGAAGGAAGCACCAACTCCCTGGTTTCTCTAGTACCAACTAGATGAAAGCTACAACTCCCTATGTTCAAGCACCCACTTGAACCTCTGAGGACACTAGTCCTCCCTAGAACCTCCCTACCACCCTGGTTTATGAATATGAATTACTGAAACTTATTATAGTAATATACTATTCAACAACAACCTACCATTCTCATCACTGTTATGCAAGATTTTGCTGCTCTGTCTTCCTCACTATCTTCCTGCACACATCCATTGCACTTTTCTATTCTTCTACCTCTTGTGCTTTCTGCACCTTTCCTATTCAATGCACCTTTTTACTTCTTTCCATTTTAGCTTCTCCACTCCACCTCCTTCTCCACACATGCATCCCACGCCACCGCAACAACCCTGATCTCTTCTTTGTTCAACCTTCTTATGCTCTATGTGCATCTTGTGCATGCCCTGTGTCCAATGGTTCTGCATGCTTTGCATGTCGAGTGCTCTTCCTGTTCATCATGGAAACTCTTCAGCTTCTCTGTTTGTTAATCCCATGTGTCCATCATCAATGGGTGTCATGATCAAATTACTTCTCCTCACCAACAGTTAAGATTCTTCATCTTCTATTACAGTCGAGCTCAACTACTATGTTGCAGTTACAGGCTCCAACGCTCATCCAGTTGTCAATCGCCTCCAAGAATAGTCAGTGTTCTACTTGTAGATGCCTTGATATTCTTCACCTCATCTGTCAATCACCCGAAAGTGTCTTCGAGTCCTCTGGTAGAAACCATCAGTGGTTTCTAGCAGTTACACTATGACATGCAACAGTATCCCTCCGATTTGATTCAATTTCATCTGCATCGTTGAATGACTTTCATTAGTCTTTCATTCATTTCGGCATTTCGCTCTTCGTCATTTCGAGATCACCGTGGTGGAGGATTTTAGTACTCTCCATTTCCTGACCCCCGAAACTCCGAAAAGGAGCTTGTCTTCACTAACTCCTTCCCCCATCTTTTGTTGATGTGACCAAAGGTTGTGACCTCTAGCTGAGCCTAACCATGTTTCACATTTCGGCTTTTCGGCAATTCGACATTCGTGTGATCAAGTGTCTCGACACTCCATGTCACGATCCCCGAAATGGAGCTTGATTGCTCTATCTCTTTCCTCTATCTCTCGCCGATGTGACCAATGGTTGTGACCATAGCCTTATTCAAAAAGCTGCATTTCGCAATTTCGCGTTTCGACACTTCGGCATTTCGGTACTCCTGTGGTGAAGTGTTTCGACACTTCAACTCCCAGTATTTAGAACTCCAAAATGGAGTTAGATCAATGGTTCAGTACTCCAGCATTTCTCATTTCAACGAATCGACATTTTGGTATTCCTGTGGTAAAGTTTCTTGACTCTCCATGTCGCGGTGCCTGAAACTCTGAAACGGAGCTTGTCTGTGACATTTTGCGACTTCAGGTTTCACGATTTTAGGACTCCTCTGATAAATATTCTTTACTCTTGACTCCTCCTACTCCCGGTATCCGAAACTCCGATATGGAGTCTTTATCATTTCTCGACTTTGGGTTTTGCGACTTCGAGACTCCTTATGATGAGAGTCTTTGTCATTTCCACCTCTCGGTATCCAAAATCCTGGTACCCAGTACTCCAAGTGATGTGCCTGTTACGGGTTTTCTCATTTCGGCACTTCGGGACTCCTGGTGATGTGAGTCTCTGACATCTCCATCTCCCGGTAACCGAAATCTCAGTATCCAACACTCTGAGGGATGTGCCTTTTTTTTTCAGGTTTCGGGATTTCACATTTCGGCACTTCAGGACTCCTAATGATGAGAGTCCCTGACATCTCTATCTCTTGGTATCCAAAACTATGGTAGCCAAAACTTCGAGCGATGCACCTATTTCTCGATTTCAGGGTTTCACATTTCGTGACTTTGAGACTCCTATGTTGGAGAGTCTCAACTCTTGACTTCTCCATCTCCCGGTAACCGAAACTCTGAAATGGAGTCTTTTTTGAGGTGATTTTTTGGGGTTTCGCATTTCACCTTGCTCATTAAAGAGCATGTAAGTTCTCCTGGATCCAACGCCGGTTGGACCTCGGGCTCAGATCTGACGTTCATTGGGAAATCTTCAATGAGATCCATCGCTGCATACTCTGATCTTGTCGAGCTTTCTCTGCAGCGTCTTCCCAAAAGACTTATGGTGCCCTCCTAGCACATCCTTCCTATACTCAAGCCATCATCGTTGTTTTACTTTCCATCAATGACAAGCATACACTGCCTGTAAAACATGCCAACATACTAGTAGCAAACCCAATGAAAATCATGAGTAAAACCTAGTTATTAAAACACGAATTGTATTCGAATAAGAAACTTGTATTGAGTAAACAGAGTTTAACAAAGATGCACTTAATGATTGTGTATGTCCAAAAAGTAATCAATACTAAGTAAACAGAGTTACATAAAATTACAGAACTATAAAATGTGTAGACAACAGTCCTAAGCCATGGGACTTTAATGAATAAATATATACAAAATTATTCGCTCGACTACTTGAAAAAATGTATAAATAGAGGAATCACATGTTGTGATATCGGGCTTGAAATTTAATTAGTGATGGAACCAGAATACCTTCTTCAAGCAAGGGTATTTCTGAATTTCCATGGTACCAACCTCCTTGGCACCTACATAATAGTAGAGAAATAAGATAAAATGTTGTATGAGTTTAATTAGTCAAACAAAATTTTAATTACATATACAAACTAAGATGATAAACTTATGATGGGTGTACAAATATCTTTTATATCTCCTTCCATCACCTTTGAACTGCATCTGAATGCTAAGGGTTGTCGAAAAATGGATGGGTACCCCTTGCAACAACGAAAAGGGACCATCATTAGTCAAAATTACCCAAGAATAAGTTTTAACAAGGATTCAAATCACAATGCACTTATATAATATAATCAAAAGAACATTACTATACTATGTGCGAATACCGCACCTATGCAAATATTTTCAACATAAGTCCTAACTAATTTTAGGAAGAGTTAAACTATTCAAAATGTTTTAATCATCAATTGGAAATGAGAGAAGAAAAATGAAGAAAATGTAAAACATATATTAATTCTTGTTAAGGGTAAACTTGAAGCATATAATTCGTAAAATTCTGGGTTCGATCAATAAACCTCAAAGTCCAAATAAAAGCTCTTCGGACCGTAGGTTAAGCAGAAACAAGATGCACTGGAACAGAAATACATTTTACAGTCACAACTTTTACACGGTATATATGTATAGGGAACAAGATATAAAGAAGTTCGTGAAGGAAAATGATACAGAGACACACTAAGCATATCCGACAGAATAACATTTAAACCTGACTGTAAACTAGCATCCTAAAAGTTGCTTAGGAATCATTACAAAGATAATAAGATACAAGAACTAGTTTACAGGAAGCCAAAAAGAGTAAAGGATGTTCATTAAACTCTTACCATTTAGAGATTCCAACCTTGGAGTTGATAAAAATACCAACAACAAGCCAGAGAAGCTATGAATTCCCTGGATCTTGTAAATAATTCCACAATGAATGAAAATGGGTTCTGGAAAATCCGACCTTCAACACTGTAAATCGAGAGCTCTCAAAGATACAGGAGGATCTAGTAAAAATATCAAAACTCTCGAAGAACCTGTTAGCACATATTCTTGAAAAGGGATATTTTGCCTTTGGAGTTAGCCATTGGGTGACCAAATGTGAGAAAAGGGGTTTAAAAACCCACCATGTGCATTTTTATCCAAAGTCGGGGCGCAATTGTGAAAAGGAGCACACATACCAGGTCGGTGACAATCAAGCAAGCACAGGCTTAGTCTCAGTCGTCAGATCCATTAGATAAATCAGTTCGGCAACCATCGGGCGATCAGGATTATAGAGTTGTGCAAAGTTTAGCATCAGACCAAGGCTCGGTATCATGAGATATGGGCCGTTCATTTCAGAGGGACACGTGGTGCATGATCAACATAGTCGCGATTTCGTGAGTCAGAAAGGTCAAAGAGAAGAGTTTTTAGAACTCACGAAATGAGAAATCGTGACAAGATCGCAACCGTTGATCAAAGAAGAGATCTAGATCATTAGATCTGCTTTTCATGATTTCACGAGTCGAGAAAGTAAGAGGGTAGAGTCTTGAAGAATCGCGAAGCGTGAAGTTTCGAAAAGATCTGGGTCGTCCAGTCAAAAAGAGTCGAGGGCCATTGATATGACATTAGCAAATTTTGGAGGATCAGGAATCAGGAGTTTGAGGTTCTTGTCATAAAGTTTCATCCATGGACCAAAGTCCCGAGACCCAAAAATCTGATTAATCAATCTCAGTCGTCCAAACCTAAGGGATGCATGGTGCCAGATCAAGTAATTTCACGGTTTCACAAGCCAGAGTTTTGGAAGTAGAGCACGTCACGACTCCCGAAACATGAAATCATGAAACGCCCCAAAATCAATCTCATGGTCTCAACGTCTGATCACATGGGAAGCAAGTCTGGAAAGAGGGGCTAGCACTCATCGCTTATCTGGAGTTTCGTGTTGTCAGGAAAAGGATCATGGCCATTCATTTTAAATAAAGTCATTTCGTGATTTCAAGTATCGCGATGTTGAGGGGAGGGAGGAGTAAAGACTCCCGAAAGGTAAAGTCCCAAAAGTTCCTTTGGGTGTAAGCTCCAATTCGTAGCCTAAGGTCGCATGCAAGGTCAGGTTGATGGAAGAGAGTCGTGCCAAAGGGCCGAAAATTCCTATTTTTATTGGAGAAGGACAGCAGCAGGGCTCGAGGCATCGAGATTAATTCAGCAAAGTCATGGGCATCGCCTGGAGAATTCATGGATGTCAAGCTCCATCCCGATATTCATGCAGTTAGTTAATGGAAATGGGGAAGGTGGTTGAAACCTCATTTCACCACATAAATAGAAAGAACGGAAGGATTGTCCATGGAGGCCGACTTCCAGCGCGAGGCACCTCTGTCAGCCATTTTTTTTGCAAAGCCCATAGTGATCTGATCTTGTGTCTGACAGAAGAATGCATGTACAGGTTGATAGAAGAAGATACAGACGCAAAGCCTTGATTGCAGTAGCCAGTGCTCATTCCTAGAGGGAGCAAGCTGTTTTGAGTATAAATACTCAGATTTGATATTCTGTAGGTGTCGATGGTAGAGCTACGCTCCCACTTGTAAATTTTTAATGAAGCCTCTGGTTCTCTGGTTATGCTATGTATTTGAGATTTCTTGTTTAATGAAAGTCAACCTCTTTTCATCTCTTTGTAAACTCTCTGTTAAGACACTTAGAATTGGAAGATCCAGTCAAGGGTGGTGGTGTTTTTGCGATGCAGGTTTGATCACTGCAATATCTTCACCATTTTTAATCAGTTTCATGTGTTACATTTTCCCCTCTTATACTGAGTAGCTCGAAATTGGAGGATCCAGTCGAGCTGTTACAACAACATTGTGATGTTGGTTCAATCATCGTGTTGTTGTGGTTGTGTCGTTTAGACATATCTTAGTGTCTAAAGCTTCGAGTCTAAGAGGATCTCGTTCTTGAATATTTTCCTCCTCAGGTTGTTGGAAGATGAAATGTCCATAGTAGACCCTTACATCTTCTCACCAGCTCTTCCCCCTACTCACCTTTTACAACAAATCACTAACTAAATTTAGATCAAGACCTCACTTGCTTATTTGTGCCAACCCAGTTTTCTGAGTTAGAATGATATAATCCTGAGACAGTGTCCATTAGACCACCCTTAAATTTATTCATTGTGACATACAAATTGATGGGTACTAGGCTTACCTTTGCCGCAATCCAAAGGTGAATTCTGGTGCTAACATTTTTGGTGGTATTGTTGGGGACAAAATTGAAGATTTTCCATGGGATTGAATGACAAAGCTTACTAGTTTTGAGGGTGCATAAGAACCTAGTACATCAAAGATTGCAACTATGCACCTGGCGACTCCACTGTGGTGACTCCAATGTTTCCAGTTCACTGTTTTAGTTGTGGCTACTTTTAGCACACCTAAAAGATAACTCAGAGGATCTTTCTCGAGAAGGTTTTCAGCAGATGCTTTCTCAGCTTGAGAAGTTCTTTGGGGGAACGACAACGTTAGGATCTGGCCTTTGATGGTGAACAAAGACCATACACATTCAAAGATGTGCATCATTCACCTGGTGACTCCATGATTAAAGGATCGATCGACGACTCCACTGGTTCAAAATGGAAAGGATCCTAGCTAGAAGGTTTGCTCCTTTTAATTTTTCGGCTATTCCTGGTTTTCCTAATGTTGTCCCTACTCCAAATGAATGGGGCGATTATTTTCCCATATTTAGAGAGCATAAAGAGGACAAGCCGGCTTAGCGTCTCCATGATTTTCATGAACTCATGCATCAATAGGATATACATCACGAGGATGTATTATTAAAAAAAATTGTGTTCCCACTAGCAGGGGATGCTCGTGAATGGTATCATTCTTTACCCCCTGCTAGCATCTCCTCCCTGAGAGAGTTTCATGCAACCTTCAGTAGGCACTATCAAAGGCATTATTCCTTTGATTTAATATGTCATAATTGTTGTGAGGAATATGAAGGCCATGATCAAGATGTGGTTGTGTATTATGAAAGCTGCAAGGGTGAGGACCATGAAGAGGAGGATTCTCTGGGTGAGTTGACAGAGCTGGTAGAATATCTCTCTGCAAAGATAGAAGAGTTGAAGGCAAATCATGACTGCTACATTTTTGAAGAAAATACAAAGGATTTTCCAGTTCTTGGAGGCCCTACTGATGAGGGTGGTATTCAAGATTCCATGGTGGTAGAGACATTAGTTTTTTCCCCTCATAAGCCTGTTGTATTAGTTTTAAAGGAACGATCCATTGTGGAGGAGGATTCTTTTTTTTTCTTCACGAGATTTCCCATGATGTGTTTACATTTGGGACTGAAAATAAGGATTGGGATATCATTCCACTTTGGCCTATTGTCCCTATCTTTGAGGATTATTCAGATGAAGAGAAGCAAATCCCCACATCACAGTTCACCGACCAAAGAAGTGACCAACCTGTATATGACAATTGCAAATCAAGTTCTGAGCTAGATGTGCAGGATTTCCAAGAACAGACTGTTGGGCCTTATCCTCTGTTCATTAAGAAAGATTATCTTGAGGAAATCATCCCTCCTAGACCTGCCGAAGACACTAAGTAGCAAGATGAAGAGCACATTTTTCCCATGGGTCCTATTTATGATGATTATGAATCTAACCCTTAGGAGAGCCAAGAATAAGAGCCGGAGGAGGAGCAGAAGGGGTCGTTTATCTCCTGTCTAGAGTCTATCAGTGAGCATCCATCGCCTGAGATCAGTCATCCCCCATCAGCTTCTCATCCACCTATGCCTATCAGAGATATTCAGTCATAGGTAAGCAGTTGTGTATTAGAGAAGGATGCATGTTGTGAATTTTCTGGAGTTTGTCGTGTTAAAAAAATAGGACCGCGGAGTAATAAAATAAAACAAATGCAGAAACAAAACACAAAAGATACACAATACAAGAGAGACACAGATTTACGTGGTTCACCCAGTGTGGGCTACGTCCACCAGAGAAATTTCCAGGTCCTTCCTTTATTATTATCCAGCAAATGAAGGGATACAGCCTACAACAAAACCCGTTGTAACTTCCTCTTCTTTGTCTCACAGTCTCCTCTCTCAGAATACAATACTTGCCATAATGCATAGCCACAATACATTTCCCTCATAACAGAGGGTTTCCTTCTAGGGAAAAAAACCCTAACATAATTTCTATCGTTAGATCTGTGACCTTATAATTAACGGTCCAGATTTACAATGAAATTACAATATACATTTACAAGGAAATTTTTCCTTCGGGGGCTTCGCCCCCAAACCCCACAGAGGGGGTACCCCCCCTCTACACTCCCCCACGTGGAAGAGTGTACATACTTTTGGGGTGTAAAGTATTCATGGGGTATAAACATAGCTGAAAACAAGGACCTCTGAATCAGGAACATAATCAGGCTCCACAACCAACATGTTGCTCGGCCTATGAGCTTGTGAAGGAATACATGGAGTTGTATTTTCTTCATGCTTTGAAGCCTCTCAACTTCATCGCGTTATCATTGGGAGGAGATATGAAAGACGTAATTGTTTTGTTGTCACAATTGCATCAATTGTTATCAATCATCCATAGATTGAAGGATCTTCCAGTTAGGAAGTTACTTGAATGGCTATAGTGGAAATTTTCTTTCACCTAGCACTATGTAAAGATTTATTAGTTTAGAATTGTACATAAATAAGCTCCTTGCAGTAGGTTTTTTTATTTTGTTTTTACTTTCGGCCTGTATTTTCAGCAGTGTGTTTTGAGGTTGACTCCATATCCCAATAGAAGGTGACTAGAATTGCAAAAGGAGATCTTAGAGCCTCGCAGGGAGGACTCTATCCCCCATGGAGCCTAATGTTAGCACATATTCTTGCAAACGTATATTTTTCCTTTGAAGTTGGCCATTGGGTGACCAAATGCGAGAAAAGGGTTTAAAAAACCCATCGTGTGCATTTTTATTGAAAGTTGGGGCGCAATTGTGCAAAGGCACACACTACCGGGTTGGTGAAAATCCATCAAGCACAGGCTCAGTCTCAGCCGTCGGATCCATCAGATAAATCAGATCGACGACCATCGAGTGATCGGGATTATAGAGTTGCGCAAAGTTTAGCATCAGACCGACGCCCGAGATCATGAGATCTAGGCCATTCATTTCATAGGGACACGTGGTGCATGATCAACATAGTCACGATTTTGCGAGTCAGAAAGGTCAAAGAGAAGAGCTCTTAGAACTCACGAAATGTGAAATCATGAAAATATTGCAACATTTGATCAAAGGAGAGATCTAGACCGTTAGATCATATTTTCGCAATTTCGCAAGTCGGGAAAGTAAGAGGGTAGAGTATTGAATACTCGGGAAGCGTGAAGTCCCGATAATATCTGGGTCATCCAGTCAAAAAGAGCTGAGGGTCATTGATCTGACATCGACAAATTTTAGAGGATCGAGAATCGGGACTTCGGGGTTCCTGTCGTAAAGTTTCATCCATGGCCCAAATTCCCAAGACCCAAAAATCCAATTAATCAATCTCATCCATCTGAACCTAAGGGATGCATGTCGTGAGATCAAGTAATTTCATGGTTTCGCAAGCTGAAGTTTCGGAAGTAGAGCACGACAGGACTCCCAAAACATGAAATTGTGAAACACCTCAGAATCAAGCTCATGGTCTTAGTGTATGATCACATGGGTAGAAGGTCTGGAAAGAGGGGCTAGCGCTCATCACTTAGCTAGCGTTTCGTGTTATCAGGAAAAGGATCATGGCCATTCATTTTAAAGAAATCCTAGTCGTCGATCTCGAAAGTCGTTTCGTGATTTCGGGTATCGTGATGTTGAGGGGAGGGATGAGTAAAGACTCATGAAAGGAAAAGTCTCGAAAGATCCTTTGGCTGTAAGCTCCAGGTCGCAACCCAAGTTCACATGCAAGGTCAGGCTGATGGAAGAGAGCCATGCCAAAGGGCCGACAAATGCTTGTATTGATTACAGAAGGAGAGCAGCAGGGCTCGGGGCATCGAGATTAATTTAGCAAAGTCATGGGCATCGCCTGGAGAATTCATGGATGTCAGACTCCATCCCGATACCGATGCAGTTATTTAAAGGAAATGGGGAAGGTGGTTGAAACCTCATTTCATGACATAAATAGAAAGAAGGGAAGGATTGGTCGTGGAGGCCGATTGTCAGCCTGAGGCACCTCTATCAACTATTTTTCCTACAAAGCCCATACTGAACTGATCTTACGTCTGACAGAAGAATTCATGTACATGATGACAGAAGAAGATACAGAAGCAAAGCCTTGATTGCAGTAGCCAATGCTCGTTCATGGAGGGAGAAAGCTATTTTGAGTATAAATATTCAGATTTGATATTTTGTAGGTGTCGATGGTAGAGCTACACTCCCGCTTGTAAAGTTTTAATGAGGCCTCTGGTTCTCTGGTTATGCTATGTATTTGAGATTACTTGTTTAATGAAAGTCAAAATCTTTTCATCTCTTTGTAAACTCTGTGTTAAGACACTCGGAATGTGTTCGATCATTGTGTTGTTGTGGCTGTGTCATTTAGACATATCTTAGTGTCTGAAGCTCTGAGTCCAAGAGGATGTCATTCTCAAAGCTTTACTCCTTAGATTGTTGGAAGACTGGATGTCCATATCAGGCCCTTACATCTTCTCACCAGCTCTTCCCCCTACTCACCCTTTACAAAAACTAACTGACTAAAGTTAGATCAAGACCTCACTTGCCTATGCGTGCCAACCTAGTTTTTTGAGTTAGAACGATATAATCCTGAGACAGTGTCCATTAGACCACCCTTAATTTTATTCATTGTGACATACAAACTAATGGGTACTAGGATTACCTCTGCCGCAATCCAGAGGTGAATTTTGGTGCTAACAGAACCTCTCAGGACAAACGTAGAGCTAAGAAAACAAAACTGAAAATTACAAAATGAGCCAAGTTCGGGAGAGGTCAGGATGGTTAAGGATCCAACAAGAAAACCATAACACCTGTAAGAATAATAAAACTACACGTATACATTCCTTAGGAAAGTTTTTGATAAAATATTCTTGATATGGTAACCCCATAGGTGGCGCATCCAAGATCATTGCATGGTAAATGCTCCATATGACAGATTGTTTAACGTAGAAAAGTTGGTAAGAATTTAAATTAAGAAAAAGTAATATAACACGAGTTAATCCCTGTTAAAACTTCATAATAAATCCCCTTAAGTATGATTCATCCGTTTGTATGCCAAGTGTTATACACTGGATGATATACAATGAAACCCATTTAATATATGATATACAATGGATGATACAATGAAACTTGTTTTATATACATTGGATGATATACAATGAAACCCGTTTTATATATGACCTTACCTTAACATGAAAATACAATAAAAAAAAGTGTACGTTGAATACTTTAACTCATATATGGTATGAAACGATCAAAGGGTTATAATACCAATGTTATAGTGTCGAGTGGAGAACGTATAGCCATAGTGGGAGGCTATAAAAAACAAACAAACCCTCTTGTGACCCTTATACATGGCATTAGTCATGTCCTCAATAGTAATGAATATATAGATAACAAGTAGATTATGAAACCTAGTAAAAACAATCTCATATAAGTTATTAAGTACCTAGTCTTAGTGGAATAAGACTTAGGTTATCCTTTATAATCATGAGAACTATATGGTTAAGTATCAAGTTGTTCAACTATTTATAGTATAAGATACTATAATAATTTATGAGAAGTTGTAAAGGACTTTCCTTGTAATCATTTAGTCTCTATGGTTTTCTCGTTCATAATAAAATGATGAAAGAATAGTGAGGCTATAGTATGATAAAGGAAAACAAGGAAAAACATAAGGTAGGAATAAAATAAATTAAAATAAACTTATATGCGACAATTATGACAATGAGAAATCATTAGATTATTATGGTTGAATATGTATATAATCTTCAATGGAATTTAAGGTGTGTGACAATGATGGTCTCATTTCCCATCATATAACGCTTCTACTTTTTGGCATCTTATACAAGGCATAAAGCTCCTTGTCATAGGTAGGGTAGTTGAGAACCGGCCCATGAAATACTTCAGAATAATAACATATGCACCTTCCTCCCTAGATTAGTACTTCTCCCATTGCATACCCACTTGCATTTGTCTCCACTTCGAAAGGATTCTGTAACTTTGGTAGCGCAAGCACTAGTGCTTGGATAATATTTATTTTTATATCATTAAAGGCCTTTGGTTATTTTTCCCCCATTGGAAACTCTTACCACTAGTTTTTATACCATGAAGTGGTACATCTACTGCTAAAAATGAAGCTATGAACTTCTGCAAGTATAGTGCTTCACCAAAAAAACTCCTAGATTTAGTGAAATTTGTAGGAACTGTCCATTTCATGATTTCCTTCATCTTTGCACTATCTATATTGAGCTCCCCTCCACCAATAACATACCCAAAATACACCAAATACCACTAAGAAAACTCACATTTATTAAGATTATCGAACAACTAGTTCTTTTCCAGAGTCTTTAACACCTGCTTAATATGTGATATGTGATCCTCCATGTAGTACTATAAACCAGTGTTGGACAGTTGGTTGTCATTGATGTCAAAAAATATTGGATTGATGCCAAATGATATGATGGGTATATTTGTAGAAGTCTACAAATTAGTCCCCTTATGGAATAGGTCTAAGCATGGACCTCACAGGAAGATGATTTGAAGAAGTCTACAAGAAATACCTAAGTATGGTTAAGGATCATGTAGTTTATCATGGAATTTGGTCATGAAGGATGGAATAAATGAAGGTGCCTTACTCATAGATGGATAGTACTCATCATTCCATTTACGGTGATATGTGGAATTCCATGTGGTTCCTAAAGGTCAGGTAGATGTGGACTTGTAAAGTTGGAAGCCCTGAAGAGTGGACATGAAGCCCCTAGTTTGTTATACGTCTTGGTCAAAGAGGTAAAGTTGTTGTAACAAGAAAACCCTAGAAGCCCTAAATTAAGGAAAGGATTTAGCTAGCACAAGTATAAATACACCTCAAGGATTCATTCATAAGTACACTCACACACTTATTCATTTTTTATTTTTATTTTCATCTAGTAATCTTTTGGTAAAGTTGTAGCATCATTTTCTGAGGTAGCAAAGAAGGGTTGATGACGAAAATCTCAGAGTTTAAAAAAAAACCTAGTTTATGAGGTATACACAAGTTGTAGGCCTGTAAGGGAGCATATGTATGTGGGTTGTAGTGGAGAAAGGGGCGTATATACGAAAGATGTATAAGGGAAAGTCGTGTGCATTTGAAAAGCTAATGAAAATTTGAATAGATGTTGGTACCAGATCCCTAGAATCTAAAATCAAGTTCACAGTTCAACATCTTACTATTTCAGTTCAACTTCAGAGGTATTGGTATTGTTGTATACATGTTTTGATGGTTACTTCTTGTCATGATATGGTGTATGCTTAAGACATACTTGGTATGGTTGGTTTGGTATTTCGATATGGTATATCTTGGTTTCTTGGTGGAGTGAGGAGCATTCTTATATTTGGTTCAGCACATGACATGGTTCTTGTAGTTCTTAACTTTGAGTTGATTGTATATGGTTGAGGGATATTTATGTTGTATGGTGATATATGCATGAGGGGAATGCATAGGTTCTTTTAGATGCTTCATTTATGACATGGTACAAATATGCATATGGTTTATAATATGGTACATGGAACATGTTGTACATGGTTGATGCTCTAGTTCATGATTCACTATTCATTGTTGATGTATCTTTTAGTTCATGATTGATGGATGAGATAGTATGTATATTGGTATACAGTTGATGCATGCTATGGTATAGGTTTATTTGGTTGATGATCAGATACAAGTTGACGAGACAATGATAGAGATAGTGAAAGTGACAGTGATATAATTCTGACAATGACAATGGTAGAGATAGTGATGGAGACAGTGACAGTGACAGTGACAGTTATAGATTTGTAAAAGTGAAAAAGTTGTGAAAGTGAGAGAGTTTGTGGTAGTGGAAGAGTTTGTGATAGTTGGTCTACATTTATGTTTCAGGGTGGCAGAACAGGGGAAGGAAAGGTGGTTATAGCCATCGTCTAGTTGTAGCCATAGAACCTAGGGGGTTGTAGCCTCCTTCCAGTTGTAGCTGGAGAATCGGAAGTTTGGTATTCCAATGAATGTATTCTTTTGATATATATATATAAGAAAATCATTCTATGGTTTTCTCCCATTTAGGTTTCCACGCAAATACTGGTGTATTGTGTTCTTGATGTGATGTTTCTTATGTTTACATGCTTATGATATATATGATTGGATGCATTCATAGATGATACATTGATTATAAAATGTTGAATATTGTTGGTAAAGATAAAGAATATATATATTGTGGTTAAAAGTGGTATAATTTCTCATTATTGATTCACTCCCCCACTTAGTAATCCAACAATTGGTATTTGAGCAGGTCCTTTAAGAAGCAATCTAACAACTAGAAGGAGATCATGGATTATGCTAGAATTTGGGTGCCACAGTTTGATGGAGAGAACTATGTATTATGTAGTAAAAGAATGAAAATATATATACATGAACATGGATTCAATGTTTTTCGAGCAATAGTAGATGGACACAAATCACCGACCACTACCCCAACAGATAAGGATGGAAAGAAACTTGAAGACAATGATTCTAGATCCAGAAATGCTATCCTGAATGGGTTGACTGAATCAGTATACACCAAGTTTGTGAACTGTGAATCCACAAAATAAATCTGGGACAAACTAAAGAATAACTACGAAGGATAGGCCAAAGTTAAAGGAGCCAAACTTCAAACATTCAGAGTCTAGTTCGAAAAATTGAAGATGAAGGAAGATGAAAACATTACCTCCTACTTTCTACAAGTTGATGAGACAACCAATGCCATCAAGGGTCTGGGAGAAGAAATGAAGGAAACAATCAATGTTCAAAAGGTATTGAGGTCTCTACCTATGAGATATGATTTGAATATTTCATCCCTGGAAGAAAGAACATATCTAGACACATTGAGCATGGATGAGCTACATGGGATACTCACAACTTATGATATGAGGATAGAGAAAGACAATCCAGTCACCAAGGAAGAAGCATTCAAGGCATCCAAGAAGACAAAGAAGAAAGACAAACAAAATCCAAAGTTATATTGTAGTTGTAGTAATTATTCAGAGGAAGATGAAGAAATAGATAACTTCGTCAAAATATTCAGAAAGGGAACCGAAAAATACAAAGGTAAGCTTCCATTGATTTGTTTTAATTGTGATGGTGTTGTTATATTTGCTAATAAATTTCCTTATAAGAAAAATAAAACAAATGAAGAAGAAAAATGACCCTAAAAAGAAAATTCAAAAGGGCAGAAGAAACAAAAATAAGTTTTTCAAGAAAATCCTTTGCCCCAAGGAAGACAGTTCTTCGTCAGACGAAGGTGAATTCAATGACAGTGATACAGAAAGGGATCTATTCATGGAAATAGAAGACTCTAACGATGAAGGCTCTGAAGAATAATATTAAGAGGCTGAATTTGATTACAGAGAAGAACTGTTAAGTGCCACATAAGTAATAAAAATGGAAAATAAGAAAAACAAGTCACTCCAGGAAGAACTAAAGAAAAAAGAAAATTCTCAAAATTCCAACTCTGAATAATTAGAGCAGATGATTACGATTTATAAATTCCAATCAAAATAAGACAAGAGAATAAAAGAAACACTCAGAGAGCAGTTAGAATAAAGAGACAAAACCATTGAACACTTGGAGGCAGAGGTAGTCACTCTAAAGAAATATCTCTAGAAGAAGGATATGCAACAAAAAAACACCAAGATATTGGATAATCATATTAACATTAAAATACCTCACTTTTACAGATATGGATTGGGATACAATCAGACACATATAGAGAAATTTTCAAGCTCCAAAATAACAAAGCAAGAAGCAGATCCAAGAAGCTATGCATAAGTTGTCATAGGTCCCTCAAAGGAAGAAGACATGCAAACTCAAGGGGAATATTACAGAGACACTGCACCACCTAGACTATTCAGAAGTTAATATTAGCAGCAACCAACTACAGAAAGAACCCAAGAAGAAGAAGGATTGAGAAGAGTGACCCCATTCAGAAGATCTTCAACTCATAAGTATCAAAGTATTTTTCTTGGTTCATGTTATTCATGTTATAACTTTTGGCAAAAAGTTATAAACTGTAGAGCCAATACCAAGAACAGAAGCAACTATGAGGGATATACAAGAAATAGTTATCAAGGAAGATCTCATGAAGCATAGAGTAGAAGCTACAATAGATTTGGATCTTTAAGTGATGAGGTAGAATGTTACAAGTGAAACAAATTTGGACATATAGATAGATATTGCAGACTCTTTGTTCCTCTAAGGGAACCAAAGAATAATATCATCAGTCATAAGCAGGAACCACAAAGGATATGGATAAGAAAGAAGGATCAATTCAACACTGAAGAATGCAATATTTCTGTGTAAGCTCAACACAAGAAACATGGATGGTATGTTGATATTGGATGCTCCAAGGATATGATCGATGATAAAGACAAGTTTTTGAAATTGAAGAAGGAAAGAGATGGATCAGTTTCATTTGGAAATAACAACCCAACCATGATTATTGGAAAGGGTACAGTCAATGTTGGAAGTAAGGATTCCATGACATAAAATGTTTTATGGGTCGAAGACATGAAACACAATATGTTAAGTATAAGTCAAATGTGTGATCAAGGACACAGTCTTGTGTTTGATTCAAAGAAGTGTGATATAAGGAAAGCTAAATCAGGGAAGTTGGTAGCTACAACTATAAGAACTCCAAGAAACATATATGTTCTAAATTAAATAGGAAAGGAAATATTTTTTTTAGGAAATCATGATGAAAGTTAGCTCTGGCACAAAATAATGGGTCACGTGAATTTCAATAATCTTTTCAAAGTCAACAGAAAGGAAGCAGTAAGACAAATTCTTGAGATATCAAAGCCAAAAAACATTCTATGCAAGCCTTCTCTATAGGTAAAATAGACCAAGACAAAGTTCAATTCAAAGGATTATTCCACAACAAAGACACTTTAAATTGTGCATACTGATCTAGCTGGACCACCTAGAAAAAATGTATTGAAAGGTGAGAAAAAATTTATGCTATTGGTTGATAATTATACAAGAATGACTGCAATCTATTTTGTCAGGAAGAAGTGAGAAGGATTTGAAAACTTCAAGATATACAAGGAAATGGTTGAAACTAAAATATATTAAAAAATCAAGTGTTTAAGATCAGATAACGAAGGATAATTTACATCAAAGGAGTTTATGGACTTTTGTAGTGAGCATGGAATAAAAGGAAGTTATCGACAGCCAGGACACCTCAACAAAATGGAGTTGTCGAAAGAAAGAACATGATAGTACACGAAATGGACAGAACCATGTTGATGGATTCAAAATTAACATATGTATTTTGGGTTCAAGTAGTAAACACAACAGTTCAGATTAATAATAAAGGAATTCTTCGAAGAAACACTGATAAGAATCCCTACGAGCTATGGAAAGGAAGACCAGGGAATGTGAAGCACTTCAGAGCTTTTGGAAGAAAACACTACATCAAAAGAGAAGACGATGGAGTGGTAAAGTTTGAATCTCGATTTGACAAAGGAATATTGGTTGGACACTCAAGAGAAAGGAAAGCATACAAATTCTTTAACCTAAGGCTCAAAAAAATAGTGGAAAGCATCAATGTGACAATTGATGAGTCTACTGGGGGAAAGAATAAGGAAGGAAGCAATGAATATGAATAGTTCCATGAAGAAGAAGAATTGAAGGAAGAAGAACAAAACGAATAAGAACAGTCAGGAGAAGAGAAAGAAGATGAGAAACAAGAACTTAAAGCACCTCCAAAGACACCTAGCAGATGAATGCTAAAGAATCATCCATTGGATCAGATCATTAGAAATAAATATGTAGGGGTTGAAACCAGAAGAAGAATATGTTCACCATAACAACAACAACTAGCACTTTTATCTACTATCAAGCCAAGCAGTTTTGAAGAAGCCAACAAGGATGAATATTAGGTCAAGGCTATGGATGAAGAGTTATATCATATTGAAAAGAATGACACATGGGAATTGGTTCCAAGGCCAAAGAATAAGATTGTCATTAGAACTAAGTGGGTCTTCAGAAACACGTTGAGAAAGGATGGATAAGTTACTAGGAATAAAGAAAGACTGGTATGCAAAGGATACTCTCAAGTTGAGGGTATATATTTTGAAGAGACGTTTGCTCTGGTTTCCAGAATGGAATCAATAAGATTGATTCTAGATTATTCTTGTTCCAAAAACATCAAAGTGTATCATATGGACGTGAAATCAACATTCCTGAACGAAGATCTAGAGGAAGAAGTCTATATTGAGCATCCTGAAGGATTTCAGTTAACAAAGAAGGAAGGATATGTTTGCAAGTTGAAGAAAGAAATATACAGACTCAAGCAAGAACCATGAGTGTGGTATTCTATACTGGAAAGATATCTACAAAAGAAAGGATTCAGGAAAGGAAATACAAACAACAATATCTACATAAATATTGATCAAGACAATATATTAATCATTGAAGTTTACGTAGATGATATCATATTTGGAAGTGACAATGACAGAATGAGTCAGAAGTTTTCTAGAGACATGAAGCATGAGTTTGATATGTCATTTCTTGGAGAGTTAACTTTCTTCTTGGGACTTCAGATATGCTAGAGCAATAAAGGTATCTTCATCTCTCAGGAGAAGTATATCAGAGAAATGTTGAAGAAGTTTGGAATGATATGTAAACCATCCGGTACTCCCATGAAAATAAGTTTCAAGTTAAGGATAATGATTCCAAGGATGAAGATCAGAGGTAGTACATATCGATTATTGGCAGTTTAGTCTATGTGACAGACTCCAAAATAGATGTGATGTAGGTAGTTGGAGAGGTTGCAAGGTTTCAATAAGCACCAAAGGAATCCCATGTTTTAGCAGTGAAGAGGATATTTAGATATATCAAAGGCACAAAATAATTTGGATTATGGTATCCAAAAGGAAATGATCTATCTCTTGTTGCCTACACAGATTCATATTGGGTAGGTTGCATTGATGATAGAAGAAGTATAGGTGGATTAGCTTTCTACTTGGGTGAGTTCTTGGTATCATGGTTAAGAAAGAAGCAACCATTGCTATCCTTGTCTACAACGGAGGAATAATACATTGAAATAACAACTTGTTGTACTCAAGTTCTTTGGAATAAGTAGACATTGCATGATATGTACGTAAAGTATGATGAACCTATTTTAGTACTTTGTGACAACACCAATGACATCAATATTTGAAAGAATCAAGTGATACACTCTAAGATGAAGCACATTACGATCAAGTATCACTTCATACGGTAATAGGCTACAGATAAGAACATCAAGCTAGAGTATGTCAGGACAAAGGAGAAGATTGTGTATATCTTCACTAAACCTCTTGCGAGGGAACCTTTCGAGTATCTGTGATAGAAAATTGGAGTAGTTTCTACCCCACAGTGATCCACTCAACATCAATATTAACTAGATAGGGGGGGATAAATAGAAATATTGAAGAATTTCAAGTAACAAAACTTTTGAATTATTTTCATATATATATCAAATAATTACACGAGGAAGCACCATGAAGAGAAAAGTATGTAGAGTTAGCAGAGGCTCTTAGATAGGGGGAGTAACCTCGGATGAGGAGTACCCTTTTCCATGGATGTCAAAGTGGGAGAGATAAAGAGTAATCCATGAAGAGATAGAGGCATGCAGTCAAGGGCAGAAATGGTCCCACGGGGATTATGAGCATAAGGATTTCCATGCTTAAGTTTTTCCATCAATGCCAAAGGGGGATATTGTTTTACAGTTGGTTGTCATTGTTGTCAACACATATTGGATTGATTTAAATTGATGTTATGGGTATATTTGGAGAAGTATCCAAAGTGGTCCCCTTATAGCATAGCTCTAAGCATGGCCCCCATGGGAATATGATTTGAATAAGTCTACAAGAAATCCCTAAGTATGGTTAATGATCCCATAGTTGATCATGGAATTTGGTCATGAAGGATGGATTAAATTAAGGTAAATCACTCATAGAAGGATAGTACTCATTGTGGAATTTCTAGTGATATTCCTTACGCCATGTGGTTCCTCACAGTTAGGGAGATATGGCCTTGTAAAGTTGGAAGCCCTGAAGAGTGGAAAAGAATCCCCTAGTTTGTTATAAGTCTTGGTCAAAGGGATAAAGTTGTTGTAACAAGAAAACCCTAGAAGCCCTAAATTAAGGAAAGGATTTATCTAGCACAAGTATAAATACACCTCAAGGAGTCATTCATAAGTACACTCACACACTTATTAATTGCTTATATTTCTTGTGATCTAGTGATCTTTTGGTAAAGTTGTAGCATCATTTTATGAGGTAGCAAAGAAGGGTTGATGGTGAAAATCTCGGAGTTTTAGAAAAAAACCCTAGTTTCTAAGGTATACATGAGTTGCAGTCCTATAAGGGAGAATATGTACACAGGAAACAATGGAGGAAACGACATATATGTGTGGGCTCTAGAAGGGAAAGTCACGTACATTTGAAAATCTCATGAAAATTTGAATAGATGTTGGTACTAGGTCCCTAGATTCTAAAAGCAAGTTCACAATACAACATCTTATTGTTTCAAGTCATTTTTTGAGGTATTGGTATGGTTGTATAAATGTTTTGATGGTTACTTCTTGTCATGATATGGTATATGCTTGAGGCATACTTGGTATGGTTGGTTTGGTATTTGGATATGGTATATCTTGGTTGCTTGGTTGAGTGAGGAGCACCCTTATATCCGGTTTAGCACATGACATGGTTCCTATAGTTATTAACTTCGAGTTGATTGTATATGGTTGAGGGATATTCATGTTGTATGGTGATGTATGCATGAGGGGCATGCATAGGTTCTTTGAGATGCTTCATTGATGACATGGTACATATCTGCATATGGTTGATGATATGGTATATGGAACAAGTTGTACATGGGTGATGCTCTAGTTCATGATTCACTATTCATTTTTTATGTATCTTATGGTTCATGATTGATGCATGAGATAGGATGTATATTGGTATACACTTAATGCATGGTATGGGACAAATTTAGTTGGTTGATGACTAGATATAGGTTGATGAGACAGTGAGAGAGACAATGATAGTGACAATGATAGTGATAGAGACAGTGACGGAGATAGTGATAGTGATAGTGATAGATTTGTGATAGTGGCATAGTTTGTGATAGTGACATAGTTTGTGATAGTGGCAGAGTCTATGACAGTTGGTCTACATTTATATTTTAGGCCGGTAGGATGGGGCAAGGAAAGGTGGTTGTAGCCACCTTCCAATTGTAGTTGGAGAACCTAGAGAGTTGAATCCTCCTTCTGGTTGGAGCCAGGGAATTAGGGAGTTGTATCTTCCTTCAGGTTGGAGCCTGAGAATAGGGGGTTGGGGCCTCCTTCTAGTTCTAGCTGGAGAATCAGAAGTTGGTTCTTCCAATGAATTTTTTCTTTTGATAAATATATAAAAAAAACATTTTGTGGTTTTCTCCCATTTGGGTTTCCACATAAATAATGGTGTATTTTTTTCTTGATGTGATGTTGCTTATTTTTACATGCTTCTGATATATATGATTGGATGCATTCATAGATTATACACTGATGATAAAATGATGAATATTATTGGTAAAGATAAAGAATATATATATTTTGGTTAAAAGTGGCATAATTGCTCATTACTAATTCACCCCCCCTCTCAATAATCCAACAAACGGTATATCATCTGAATAGACAATAACAAATGAATCTAGATAAGGGAGTAAAACATCATTCATTAGTCTCATAAATGTATTTGGTGTGTTTCATAAGACGAATGGCATAACCAACCACTCATACAAACCTTGCATTGTCTTGAAGTCATTCTTCCAAGTATCTTATTCTTTGACTCGTACCTGGTGATATCTTGATTTCAAATCTATCTTAGTGCAGTACTTCGCATGTTTCAGTTGGTCCAAGAAATAATCAATCCTTGGAAGGAGGTACCAATTCTTCAGTGTAATCTTCTTCAATGCCCTGTAATCAATACACATTCTCTAAGTCCCATCCTTCTAAGGAAAAATTATCATGGGTGACCGATAATTTGAGGTACTTTGTCGAATCACACCCTACTCCAAGAACTGTTGCAATTTCTTCTTCACTTCATTTTCTTCTATAATAAACTATCTATATAGCTCAATATTCGACAATAGGGAGTCTGGAAATAATTGTATTTTGTGCTCCACATATTTCTTGGGTTGTATCCCTTTAGGATCCTTGAACACTCCTTTGTATTCCTATAACAATTCCTCCAATTGATGTTTTTGATATTTAGTACACACTTCCAGGGATGCCTTCACTCTTATTGAATCATCATCAGAGTGTTTCTCTCTTAAGAAAATAAAAATATATTTCTTACTAGAACTAATCAACTTCTTGGCTTCATTTACACTTAATAGTGAGATATTTGAATTTTATTTATGTGTGTTAATGATTTAGGACTTCCCATCCTTGTTTAGTCGGTATTGGTTAGATCTCCACATGAATATTACATCCCTCATATACATGTATGGGATTCCAAACACTACACATACATCAATGAGTACTACATCCAATTCCACTTCATCAGCAAAATCAACACTTATAACGGATTTAATCTTACACTGTTTCATTACCTTTATCTTTGCATACGTGTTTACCCAACCCAATGGATAGGGTTAGGATTATCATGAACCTACAATCCAAGATTTTTTACTAGATCCGCTACTATGATATTATCTTGTGAACCAGAGTCAAACAAAGAATATATCTTGGTCTTCTTGATTTGGATCTTAATGTGGAAGAGCTTGGTCATCTCCTTGTCTTCTTGGTGTTGAAGGATAATCAAATTCACCTCCTTATACACATATGTGTAGATAGTATTTTCATACACATCTAAGCTACTTTCAACCTGATTGCTTGAATTTGTGGCTAAAATAATATTTGCCTTTATGTCCTTCTTGCGGTTCTTTGGGTTCAACTCTGGATGTAGTTTCCAACATTTTTCGTCGGTGTGGCCATCAATGTTGTAATGATTGAAATGGTTTATAGGATATTTTCATTGATGTGTAGTGGTTGTTGTCTTCTTATATTTTCCCCCTTTCCAATTATTCTTCCCCTCCTTGGAAGCATCTTGGTGCTCTTTCTGCTTCAAACCACTTGGATGCGCCTTCTTTTGGCCAATGTTTTCTAGGTAATGTGCTTGTACACATAGCGCATCCTCTATCCTTGGATTGAAGAGTATCACCTAATTTCTTTTATGAATGTGTAAACCCTTCAAATACTTTAGGAGTACATATGGGCTCTTGGGAGAGATACCTAGCATGATGTCAATATTTTTGAACTTAGTGGTGTACTCCTACACACTTTTCCCTTACCTCTGCTTGAAGTAGTACCACTGGATCCATTTGTCCCCTACATACACAATAGGGTACAATTGGGAATTCATTAGTGTTTTGAATTCCTTCCACCTAATTACTGGTGGATCACCCTCCAACCTAATTGTTTCTGTGTGTATTTCCCACTAGGTTCAAGCATGGCCCTCTAAATTCAATCTAGCAAATGAAATATTTTTCCTTCATCTATATGGTGAATGCCAAAATAAAATTCTAAATGTTGTAACCAATGATTAATTTTTAATTCATTGATCTCACCTTTTTATGGCCTTCTATCCACTTTCGCTTCCATATTGAATAGGGATTGTGAAGGATTCACGACACTGAAACTCAACTGCTCTTTTTCGAATTCTTTCTGCAACTCCTTTCCTAAGTCTTCCTAATCTTCTGATTTCTCCTTCGATCTATTCTCCAAGTTATATCCTCCATCATATATAAATGGTTTGATATTTATTACTATAGCCTCCATGAGGAGGTTCATATTGCGACTAATTCAACAACTTGCACTTCCAACCACTCAAATATCTCTTTTGCTAGATATTGAGGTTTATTATCAATAGACGCATCCACCATATATAGGGTTTCAATGAATTTTCTTTAAGTCGATTCATAGATCCTACAACTTCCCACAAATACCCAAAAGAAAAACCTACCCCGATACCAATATGACATGTAAAATTTCATGGATATTCCATTGGAATAGTTCATCACAATAGATATAATAAGCAAAACTGAAATATTTACTATTAACATTATTTTTCCTTTATATCTCTAGAATATTTAGTTATTGATTTTCTTCTTATGCGTGAAATATATAAAATGATGAAAATAGAGAATACTAAAACAAAATCACACCATCCACAAATAAACACAAGATATGACCCAGAAAACACAATACAAGAGAAAACCCAGCTAGAAGGTAAGGTTGCTTTGCTCTCTTTTCTCTAGTATAAAAATTATGCAAGTACAAAGAAAGAGGAACTCTCTATGGAGTTTCCTTCGACCTATGTCCTATATGGTTGCTACATAATCTCTCCTCCTCTATTATGCTCACATAATACTATTGTCATATGTTCTACTCAGCTATGTAACACGATACAATTCCAAAAGAATGGAACCCCTTCTCATCATTTCTATTTTTCTTACCTATAAATGGTTAGGTGTTAGTTTAACTGATGAATTCTTTCCTCTATTATTGTAGAATATCTTTCAATCATGTCTCTATTTACATTATTGTTTTATGTTTTCTTTCAAGTGGAAAATACATGTGTTTATTTCTTCTTCTTCTTTTTTTCAATTTCTTGAGGTTGTTGGTATCTTCATTTTGAAAGAAAAATGGTTTCTATTGTTTCCTCCCTAGAAATAATTGAGATAATTCCATTTGCCTATTTTCTTAGGATGTATTTCAACCATGTTTCTTCTTGCAACATTTTGTTAATATTTCTTGACTCACTCACTTTGTGGCCAGTTGATCTTGAAAAGAGGCCTCCACATGACTTGAGTTTCCTAGTTGTTGAGCTTCTTTGTATGTTAAACAAATATAGAGACTTAGTGAATTTGCATGCTTGGACTCTCTCCATTATTGGAATTGACCTTTCGCTATGAAAATACAAAGACTCATCCATTTAATTCAACCTTGTGCGAGATATTTAACTTTATGGGTTTTATGCCTTTGTTAAAGTTGGAATAGTTTTTCATCTTTTATTTTTTATTTTTTTGGCATTGGAATGTGATTCATTTTTCCTAACCACATATGGGTTTCTTGAAACCATGTGATAGTTTCCATGTTCCTATATTTCAAGAACTTATTTCTAAGGGAATCAATAGAGTTGAACTTGTGACCTCCCCAACAAGGGGGAGAGATATCATGTTTGGATTATGAATTCTTGAGCTAACCATTAGGGATCTATATGTGTGTGTGTGTGTGTGTGTGTGTGTGTGTGTGTGTGTGTGTGTGTGTGTGTGTGTGTGTGTGTGTGTGTTATGAAAGTAAATATATCCTTGAAATTACAACGACTTCCATTATTGCATGCTACGAGGGTATTATCATTATCAAAAAAAAATTCTCTCTTTTTCTTAGATTGTAGATACCAGTCTCTTCTAGTGCAGTGTATAACTCATTTGAAAAATGGTTAAGATGAAAAGACCTAGTAGCATAAATAAAAGAGGTATGTATTTAAATATTTTGATATATGTCAAGACAAAAATAGATTTAAAATAGTAAAAAATATTAATTAAAAAAAAACTATATATTTGGAATCTAGATAGTTGAATATATATATTTTTGTAGTTTCAACAATAATGGAATTGTGTAGCTTATAGAAAAATAATGACAAAAGAAGAGATATAGAGAGGTATTCATAAAAATCTAGGTTTTTATGTATATGAAAAATAAATCACTAGGTTTGTCTTCTTTAACCTAAATCTGAGGTAACTAACTCAACAAACATGCATTATAAAGTTGTCACTCCAACCCAAAAAAACATTGAAATGAAAATAATGTGCACACTCTTTAGGAATGTGCACGCATTCCTAAAGTGGGTATGTGTTCCTAAAGCATGTATTCATTCCTTAAGAGAATGTATTTTTCTAAATCATGTGCACATTTCTAAAGTGTGTGCATGTTCCTCAGATGCATGTGTGTTATTAAGTACAGGAATGCACACAGGTTCTTGTTAACACGAAATAACTCTCTCTCTCTCTCTCTCTCTACCCCACGCACTCTCTATCTCCCTCTCTCACTCCCCTCGCCACTC
>ML781523.1:938616-965129 GCA_009831015.1 Picea engelmannii | reverse complement strand
TTAACTCTCTATCTCCCCCCATCCCTCTCTCTCACTTTATCCCTCTCCTTCTCTCACTCCCTATTTTTCTCTCTTTCTCTCTCTCTCTCTCTCTCTGTGTTTATTGCTCGATATATCCCATTCTCTCTCTCTCTCTCTCTCTCTCTCTCTCTCTCTCTCTCTCAATATCCTACATTTACCCTTATCCCCTCCCACTCCCTCTTTCTATACCTACCAATCTTTATGTATCTCTCACACTCTCACTCACCCTCTCTCTCCACCTCTCTCACTATACCCCTCTCTGTTAAAATTTCTCTTAAGAATTTAAGTGTGTTCAATATTCTTTAACATCAGACTATTAAAAAAATAATTGCATGCATAAGGATCATTGAAAGAAAGACATCCACAATATACACAATTTTTATATTGGGAAACCCTCGTGGGGGATAAAACCAAACAAATCTTATTCAATATAGATTCTTCAACAGGTACAATGTATCTTTAAAGAGAGATCTCACCAAATAGAACATAAACCAGAAATCCTAACCAGAATAGGGTAGCACACCACTAGACCAAGATAGTCCTCCAACAAATAACCAAAACCCTTCACCATAACACCTTTCCTCTATAGTTGTGTCTTCTCCTCATACATGTGCACTTTTACTTGTGTGAGAGAGATTGTGTTGTGAATTATAAAAGTGAGGCACCTAGCCTCTTATAAATACAAGTTGAGCCACCCAGAATTAGGTCAAGGCCGACTTGTACACTTTACCCCTTCTAATTTTCAATTGACTTTTTCCAAGGCACAATAGGGCCAACTTTTACAAAGGCACAATAGGGACAACTTTTAGAAAGGCACAATATTACTCTTTAGTGTTTTATCTTGGTTTAATAAAATATTTGATAATAATAATATCTTTTGAAGCTACTCAAACTTCAACACTCCCTCTTAGAAAGGAAGGTATTCTTCTGGCACGATCATCACGATTGCTTCTGCACTTCTATACACTTGACCATTGACTTGTTGAATTTTAATGAATCTATATTGAAGAAGTTTTGTAACCATGTCAACATCCAGGGTCTCATCATCCATCTCGGATTTATGTCATCATGGGCCTTTAACTCACTAGCTCATGGGTTAAATCATGAAGATGGGTAACACTTCCGTGACAATCGGGTCTTAAAAATTCCTAGCGAAAATTTTTCGGCTGAAAAAATGTTGCTAGGATTTTTTTGGGCTGAAAATTTGCACGTCAAATTGAACGACGTCCTAAAGGTGCCCTCAAAATTCGTGTACAATGTATTTAGAATGAATTATTTTCCTCTGGTAAGAATATTTTGACCGAAAGACTTTTCGTCCGAAACATTTATTTTTAACTGATTACGTTAAAATCTAGGTTTCGACTGAAAGATGATTTCGACCGAAAACATGAAATTGGGACTAAAAACAAAAACCAGAGAATTTCCCCAATCTTACCTGAACTTCGGAGGTTGCGGACTCCTGCAAATACTGAGAATTTGATTTCTAAAATGACACCAACATTTCCAAAATTGAATCTTCTTTCAATTCCTATAATTTGTTTTCATTTTATTTATTTTTATCTAATTTTATTTAATTTAAAAAAAAAATCACTGCATAATATTTTCAGTCGACATTATGATTCGGTGAAATGAAATATCGGTATCTCTAAAAATATATAGTGACAAATTTAGAAAAAAATATATTCATAATCCTTAAACTATTCTTTTCAAAAGGGTATATTTAGATTTTAGTTTTAAGTAAAAATTAAGATAGATATAAGGTGTAGAAAAACATGTGTTTAAAAGCTGCAATGTTTTCACCTTAGTCAACTTCAAAAAATTCTAGAAATTATAGTATTCATCTGTTAGATTCAAAATTATAGTCATAATAAAATAGAGTCTTTGTAGATTGTTGCAGTGTATTTTGTTTCTTAAAAACATAAGTTTAATAATAGATACATTGTTATAGAAAAAAGTTACTCATTATCATTCCTTTCATGTTTAAGGAACATATTGTTAAACAACTGTCAAATTGACATATCAAATTATGATAAAAAAAAATAAAAAATTAGTCATTGTAAAGATAACAAAATTCTTCACAAGTTTTGTTTTTACTGTAAAGTGAAATTCTAAATAAAAAAAATACTTTTGTATGCCGGAAGTTGAAGAACTTGTGAAAATACAGTTTGTTTTCTCATAAAACAAGCAAAAGTGTAACCCATCTTCATGATTTTACCCTCACACAAAATCTGACATCTAGTTCATAAAGAACTAGTAACTCATCATCTCACACAAAATATGACATCTAGTTCATAAATAACTAGTAACTCACCATCTCACATACAATTTGGTATCTAGTACAAAAGGAACTAGTAACTCGTCGTCTCATATAGAATATGACATCTAGTTCATAAAGAACTAGTAACTCATCAGCTCACAAAGAATCTGACATCTAGTCCACAAGGAACTAGTAACCGATCAACTCACACAAAATATGACATATAGTTCATAAAGAACTAGTAACTCATCAACTCACACATAATCTGGCATCTAGTCCACAAGGAACTAGTAACCTCTAGTTGGTACACCAGGAAACTAGTCCACAATGAACATACATCTAATCATAAGGATTAGATGATGTAGTGCGCATACACTACCCATCTATCCGAAGGATAGGAAACACCTCCAACCACACAAGTTGGCCCACCAAATAGAAAAGTTGAGTAACTAACCAACCCCGAAGGAATGGCATCTATTGACCTTTTGTGAATTCATGTTGAATGGTGCCACAGTTAGTAACATGCCTGTGAATGACTACCCAGTTGCATTGCCACATGTTGAAGATGATGTCCTAGAATAGTATATGTAACTCGTCACTCCCTATTACTAGGGATGTCCTTCTGCACCACACCAAGATTGTCTCTGAAGTATGCAAACTTCACTCTCGATAGAGGCTTCATCAACATGTTTGTTATCTACTCATATGTAGCGACATATTGGAGCTTCAGTTCTCCCTTCTATACCATATCTATGATATAATGGTACCTAATATTGTTATTCTTGGACTTGTCATGGAACATTGGGTTCTCGGTCAACTTCACACAACTATGGTTGTCATACCAAATACAAGTTTCCTCTAACTTGAGATCAAACAATCCTGCCAACAGCTTCTGAAGCCACACTACTTCACTACTAGTTGAATATGCTTCTATATAATTTTCCCCAGCTGTATTGAGCACCACACTAGCCTTCTTCCTATTGAACCATGAAATCATAGCTAATCCCATACTGAAGCAACATCCAAATGTACTCTTCCGGTCTACAAGACTACCGACCCAATCTGAATCAGTAAAGCCTTGCAGGATTATCTCACGATCTCAAGCATATCTGAGTCCATAATCACTTGTACCTTTCAGGTACCTCATCACATGTTTTGTTGCAATCAAGTGAACACATCTCGACTCAACCATATGTGACTCAATGTGTTCACCGCAAAATATATATCTAGCCTCGTGTTTGTTAAGTACATAAACGAACCAATCATATGTTTATACATGGTGTCATCTAATGTCTTTGAAGATGTGTCACTCAATAACTTCATATTTATCACCATTTGTGTAGGCATGGCCTTACAATCCATCATTATAAATCTATTCATGTTCTCAATGGCATATTTTCCTTGGTTAAGGAAAATCTCACTCGGTGTCTGCCATACCTCTAGACCTAAGAAATAATGTATCATGCCTAGGTATTTCATCTCAAATTTTGTAGAAATATTCCTCTAACTATTAGTGATCAGCTTCTTGTCTCATGTTAGAAATAGGTAATCCACATACAATAGTAATATCATTGGTCCACCATACACAACCTTGAAGTATAGGTTGGAATCTTCTTTACTCTTGGTAATGAAGAGAGTGGAAATTGACTAGTTCCATAGATTGATCCAACAGGAACAAGTCAACAACAACATTAAAGAGCAAGAAAAACCTAGAAAAGAGGAAAATTTAGAATATAAGAGACTCCAAGTTGAGGAGGAATGTCAAAGAAGGAAAAAAAATGAGGAAATAATCAGAAAAGAAAACAAAATTAATGAAGACGAAGCTGCACTTCAAAGGAAGAAAGTTGAAGAAGCCAAGGAAAGGAAATTGGTTGATGAGGCAGAGGCCAATAGATTTTCCTATGAAGCCAAAGCTAAATGGGAAGCTAAAGAATCTGAGTCTAAGAAAAAGGAAGATGAGATATTGAAACAACATCAGTTACAAGATTTGAGTCAGACCCCAAACACTCCATCAACACCCAATTTGGGTATTATGAACATGCCACCTCAAGACTAAACTCCTCTCAATGTTATTCTGGGGGGTTCTTATTTTTCTTCTCAGGCCTTGAATTTTGAGGGAATTATGGTGGCCATTGGAGGGTATTGTTATGATAATAAAATGAGGAATATTGAGAAGATATAGAATAAAAGGAAAGAGGAGAAGACACCAAATCCAAGTCATCTGCAAGGAGAATATTAGAATGGAAGGGACCAATCCTGAAGAGAATATCGTTCAGGAAGCTTACACACTCCATCCTTTTTCAGGACTAAATATTGCCTCATCCATCCTTGAAGTATCCATTTCCCTAAACACTGCAAAAAATACGGTGAAAGAGATCCTAGAGACATATTTAAGAGATGTGAAATATAGGATTACTTCAGAGTTCAAGAACACTGCAAGAGTAGCTGACACTCTCAATATAGAAAATTTGAACAGATCCCTACAAGCACAAAGAGATCAGCTGAATGAAGAGTTTCAAATAATGATCAAGACCCAATATGACACCCATAATAGAGAATTGGAAGCAGAAATAGAGAAGATAAAAACAACCACGAAGGAGAACACGACATCTACACTTACTGTGGATGTTATCAAAATCCAGGCATTAGAGTTAAACAAGATGTTTGAAACTGAGAAGAAAGAATTCCTCAATATGCACGATAACATACAAAGTGGTCGAGAAGAACAACTCATGCTATAAGAATTTTTTTTAGAAATTTAAGGAAGGTATTAGGAATCCCATGAGGCTTTAGAGAAGATTCTCAGTTGGAAAGATATGTGTGAGACGCCCCCCACTACACTGCCAATAGACTCTGATAGAGAAAGACTATGATATCATATATTCTTTGACACTTGTAAATGCATTTTCAATCATGTACAGATCACCCAAAAGGTAGTAACTGGTGCTTGCATAAGGCTATGGAACATCTCAAGCGATCTCATGGAATAAATCATAATGCATCCAATGCTCCCTATTTATGAACCAACACCTGTCACCACAAGAATTGCTAAGTTTGAAGAACACAAAGAAATCATCCAAGTAATCATACAAAGTTTAAATCATATTGAAAGAGAATATTTGGAGGAACACTTGTTAATACCTACCTGACTCACTAGTAAAATCCAACACTTTGTTAAAAACGCAGAAAAGGAGTTACATCAAGATGTGTCCACTAAAGTTTGCAGTTGAAAGGTAATTGTGGAGAAATTACAATTGGGAAAGCTTGAGGACATAATGAAAGAATATTCCCTCTGGGAAGAATATCAGGATCACATGTAGCGGTAGAGCATATCATAATAATAAAATTCCATAATTGTACCCAGATATCTCTTTTCTTTGTTATCGTTATCTTGTTTTCCTATTTGGAACATGAAGAGTCATTTTGTAAAACTACCCTGGGTTTATAATTGCAATATTATCACGTAAACAATGACTCATCATTATAAAAAGGGACTATTATCCATAGTAAAGGGTTTTTGGTTTTTGGAAGTAGCAGGACAACATTTTACTGCATGTGAATTTGAACCTGAAGATATTTTTGAAGATTGTGGTGTTAATGTGTATGAATGTGACTATTCAATTTATGCATGTCTACTCCTATAGTATGTGAATGTTGTTTTATGAACTACTATTGAATTAATGTTCTCATGTTTACAATTACCATGATTTTAAAATTGAGTACAATGACGGTGTGATGCAATTAATTAATCAATTACTTGATTCTAACTGATTATGTTGTTAAATATTCATGTTGTATTATGAATTTATTTTGTGCAAGTAATATAAATATTTCACTATACTCATCCTTTTTAGTTTGATTATGATCAGGATAGGGTAGTATATAATAGAATAGAAACTACATCTTAGAACTGCAATCATTCATCTTAGCTTAGAATCAGTTATTTAGTGTTTTCATTTTTAACTCATCTAAGAACCTCTCGTTCTTAGATTCATATTTATTTATCATATTAGTTAGATTGGTAATTAATCCAAAATCTGGTCAAAAGCACTATCCCAAATGAGAGTGGGTCTAATTGGTACCTGCCATCGGGAATTTTCCCTCATCTGATTGAACGGGTCATTCTGATCCATCAACACATATCTAAGCCATGTGTGAGTATGAGGTGGAGTGGGATAAGAATTATTGGTGTGGGTTTCATGACATACAATGGTTCATATTGTCTCATTTATGGGTACCATTGTAGAGGGTGTGTTGCACCTTCGTTTTCAATGAAACCTTTTTCCAATCCCATTTATTTCCATTAATTAATTAAAGTCCAAAACAATTGGGTACTATAATACATGGAAAGAAAAGAGTATTGTGACATCACTTTAATATGAGGTAAATTAAGTGCCATATGCATGGAAATAAATGGACACCACATAAATGCACCTCCTCAACAAGTTGGACAATTATATAATGTGAGTTTTATTTTGTATGTCTTTTTCAATTATTTAGGAGAAACACTTTGTTGTTCTCAAAACCTCTTGGGTAAGCATTTATAAGGTTTATTATTGGATTTTATATTTTTGAAACTACATTTCCCTCTGGGCCTTCAACCCCTTCTTCCCATGAAATGAGGTACAATTCCTTCTAGGTTCAATGCACCAGAAAATCCCTATCTCTTCCTTTCCCTAATCCCCCCTCTCTCTCTCTCCCCCACTCCCCCATATCTCTCTCTACCCTCCTATATTTCTTCTATTCTCTCTCTCTCTCTCTCTCCCCCCCCTCCCCCCCCTCTCTATCTTCCCCTCTCTCTCTCTTGTGCTCTATATCCCCCTCTTGAGAGAGAGATATTGATAGAGGGGGGGAGAGAGAGAGAGATAGGGGGATAGGGAGTGTAGGAGAGAGGTTTATATGAGAAATAAATAAAGGGAGGGAGGTAGATAAAGGGATAGGATGGAGGAGAGAGAGAGATAAACATATATATTAGGGAGAGAGTTAGAGAGGGGCAAAGGGGGGGGGAGAGGGAAGGAGGGAGAGAGGGGAAGAGAGGTGTGTGTGTGTGTGTGTGTGTGTGTGTGTGTGAGAGAGAGAGAGAGAGAGAGAGATGGGGCGGTAATGAGGGATGGAGGGAGAGAGGGAGGAATGTGGAGAGATAGGGGAATAGAGGGGGGGCAGAGAGAGAGGTATGGATGGATTTAGGGAGAGAGGGGAATATATATGTTGAGAGAAAGGGGCATAGATATGGAGAGAGAGATGGAGGGGAAGAGAGAGGGGGGGAGAGTGGGATAGAGAGTGTTATAGCCTTAAAATTCTCTACCTATGCATACATGGAATTGGCCTTTCTACTTACCTAATTTTTCAAAACACTGTTGAGGAACTCTATTTAAAAATCTATTTTTTGGAGCATATACATGCCATGGTGCACTACTTCTCACGTACATATGCTTGTTTCATGCTAGAAAAATCACGTACTTATGCTAGTTGCATACTAAACAACCCGTGTTTACCTTCAAACGTTGCAAAAAATAAAAAAATTGCAAGGAATTCGACAAATTTTATGGGCTATCAAGGGTTTCCCAACCAATTCACCTATTGTAGCTCATCCCCAAACAAAATAACTATCATTTTGTCATATAAAAGTAAGTCTTGGGGTCCCATTCCAACATCAATAATTAGAACAGTGAAACTCTGCCCAAATCCCTTTTTCCTCCTTGCCCAAATATTTGCAACCCCTTCTGATTTTTTTCCTCAACATTCCCTCTCTAGCCTTTTCTCCTATACAATCCCTTCCCTTAACTTGAAGTGATCAGCTGATTGTGAGAGAAAGAATTGGGATAGTGCACTTGGATTATTATTAAGAGGAGTCCAAACTAGGTTCACAGGAGTGTCATCCTATAAAGGTTTTAATTTTAAATCTTTGCATTTGAATAAAAGAATATTTTTCTCGTCACAAATGATATCTTTATGTTTTTCATTTGATTTATGCATAATGATTTATATATAACCCTAATATTGATGAGTAGAGATAGAATATTTGTAGCATTGTTTTCCTAAGTGTTCTTGCAGGTCGTCTTTGGGAGGAGACTTGCAGCCTGGGAGCTGCAAAGCTAGAGATGGTCTACATCGAACGTTGGACTAAATGTACTACTTCTAACCTACTTTCCTATCTATTTATGTTCATGTATTTAGAGTGTTTGGGGTAGTTTAGGAATTAGATTGTCTTTTAAGGGAGATCATAGCTATGCCTATACTTTGACCTCGGTATAGTAATAGGGGGATTTTTCCCACTAGCATAATTGGCGACTCCACTCGGGAGTATCTCTAGGGTTTTAGAGGGAAATGTTTGAGTTTTTGTTGGCTTATTTATTGCCTTTTGATTTTTTATCAAGTTCACTAAGTATTTTAAGCGTCTCTAGTCACCTACAAAGTGCCTACCAGTTTTTACCTGCTTAGTCAATCTTCCTAGTATTTTTATTTTTGAGAAATCCCAGAGGTGTATGTTCTCTGCTTTGGCTCACCCCATGTACATACATAGTATGCATTGTAGACAACACGTGTACATACGTAATTTTCTGGTCCTGTGTCTTTGTGTCTTGAAAGATTTTTTTTTTAAAAGAGAGGATTTTCTCTTTCCTGATAGAAGTTTAGTCTTCCCAGGGATTTCTTAGACCTTACAGAGTCTTTGTTTTTTTCCTTAGCTTGGGTTAAGGATTGATTTTCAACTTGTTCTCTTGTTTTTCTTTTGTTGTCCTTAGAGGTTTAGAGGGAACTCACAAGTTTTAGAATCTCCTTTGGTTTTTTTTTTAATCCCTACGTTTATGCAGTTGGCTTAGGTCTCTGTCAATATTGGTTTATGTTTTCTCCTTTTTCCTGTTTCTTTCTTTGAAAAACAAAAGATAATTTTTACTTTAGTTTTTCTTGTTAAAGAAATTCAAAAAAAAATTCAAAAAGAATTTTTTCTTGCATTTAGTTTGGTAACATAGCCTAGGTTGTTTGTTTGCAAAAGAAAAGAGTCTCAGTTTCAAAGTTCTTTCTTGTTTTCCTGAAATATAAGTAGTTTTTCTTAGTCAAATGAAAGCACGTTTTAGGAAACTTTTAATTATAAGAACTTGAAATGTTAATTTGAAAAGTTGAATTTTACAAAGAGTTTTACAAGCTTTGCTTTGATTTCGAAGTATCTTCTGATTTCAAATGCTCTAAAGTTTTCTTCATTTTTCATCTCTTCAAAACACCATTAGTTGCACAACTACATCCTTTGTGTAAATCAAGCCTTAAAATTAACGCTTAACTCAAAATATATTAGACTTTTTATTTGTAGGGTTCACCGACTAGTTTAGGTTTTTAAGGCCTTGAAATAGGTGCGAGAGGAAACTTTTCAAGGCCATTTAAAAAAAACATCGAAGTGTGAGATAGGGAGTGTCTAAAGTACAGTTTCATAAGAGTTAGCCGTGACCCCCCTATAACACAGGGGATAAACACGAGGTCGCGTGAGGAAAGGTAAAGGATATAACCCCTCGAAAGTCGTACCAAACATAGTGGAGATTGTATATTCAGGGTCTTTCTTGGGAACAATACTGATCACATTTTCCTATGGAGCTTCATGGACCTTGAATCCATTCGAGATCCTCAGTTGTATTTTGGACCAATTAATTTCAACACCCTTGAAGGGCTTTAGACTTGTTATCCTTCTCATTACGATCAACCTGACTATCGATTGTACCCACCTAGTGACATATTGCGAGTTGGTAACTTAGTTTCTTATATATTACAGAATTACACAAGTGATTGCGGGGGTATACCACGATACCTACGGAAGACATTGGATCGTGCTTTGTATATTTTACTCGGAGGGTGCTTCCGTGTTTGATTTTCACTCACACCAGTTAGTTTCTCTACTGTCGATTGGCGTAACTTTCCTTCCCAGTAGTTAGTCAATTGCTTGATTTATCTTTAGAAACTTTTAGTGTGTGCTCTGTGTTCCATGCTAGTCAATCCTTACTATGTCAGTTGATCATTTCACAAAGTGGAATATCAACATCTCTGTCGGTCGTGAAGGCTTCAGGGCTTGTCATCGATTACTTTGGATCCACCTCCACCACCGTTGAGGTGAAGACTTGATCAAGAAGGATTGTTCGAAGAAACTAGGCCACAGTAAACTGTACCCAAGTTGGCTCTAAGCGAAGACTTTCCATCCCTAGGGGAATCCATCATATCTAACCTATATGTCGAGGGTTTCAAGCCAACAAATCCTTCGATCATCGAACTATCGACACCTCTTTTAATTCAAATAGTCCCCCCCGAGGTGACTTCCCCTGAACGTGAGTTCATTCGGCAAGCGGTGATGGAAGAAAATGTTTCTACTTCGTTGGGGAGTCCCCGCACTCCTGTTATGTCTACCACTAGAGGGGGCATTGTACCTCCTCCCCCACCTCCGCCTATCAAGACCATAGTTGTCCCGACACCAACAACTTCAAGCAGTAGATCGATTCCTTTAATGGTTTCGACCATTTTTTTGTTCACTCATAACATGACATGGACTCCCTTATCATATGGGAAGCATGACTTTGACATGAATTCAGTTCTTACTTACTATAATTTACATACCATGGGTATTGGGGCACGGAGCTCTAATGCTCCCTTGCAAGGATCAGTTGTGGGCACTACTTCCCCTTTTAATGCTATTCCTTATGGTGGGGGTCATATACCTCCTCCATCCCCTTCTCTCAGTGGCATGTTTCAGTAGCCAATCAGGCCTAATGCTAATTATAGCTTGTTTAGTGGAGGAATTTTGGGACCTTCATCCTACATGATGCTAGTGGGATCTATGTCGTTCTCTTTGTTTGGTGCATTTGTGAACAAAACTTTTTCTTAGTCTTCCTTTTCGACTGTAAAAACCCCAACATTGGTCAAAAGAACCCTATGCAAAGTACTATTCATTCACAGGGAGCGAAGAAAGGAGTATAATCCACACAAGGTATTTGGAATCCTTGGAAGGGATCGTTTCCCTCACAGGGGATTTTGATTGGGGGAAACCCCTTCCATACTCAATCGAACCCTGGGAAAGGTTCAGTACATATGCCAGGAGGATCAGCTAAGTTAATTCCCAACCAAGGTCCTTAGAATGTTGCATAGAGAGAAATCACTGCACAAGTCGAGTCGTCTAAGTTCAGGAGTTAGCTAGCAGTCTAACTTTTCCTAGAAACCTGGTGCCAGTCAAAATCCAGGGCCCTCTTTTCATGTAAACATTGTACAACCAAAACTACCCTTTCTGGAAACCCTGCATTTTCCAGACTTGTCGAGATTACTAAATGAACCAATCTGTCACAATCTGTCTTGGCATCCCATGATGACTAAGTTTCCTTTTGACATTCCTAAATTTGAGGGAAATCCTGATGAACATTCAGGTGATCATGTGACTACCTTTCACTTATGGTGTTCATCAACTCATTGAAAGACAACTTCGTTCAGTTGTGCCATTTTCAATGCACTCTTATAGGGGCTGCAAAAAAGTGGTATATTGAGCTAAATAGCTATAAATACTCTTAATTTAATGACCTGGCGATGGTTTTCTTGAACCATTTCCAGTTTCCAGTGAGATACGATACTGACACCGAGTTGTTTTCCAAATTCGAGTAGACTAAGGTTGACCATATCTCAGATCATATCTGAGAGTGGTGACGAAGAAATATATTGATCAAGGTCAAGGTGCCTTCTGCATTCTTTCTTGAGTGGTTCTTGAAGTCTTTGGTTCCCTGTGTATCCAAACACATAGCAACATCTAGGGTGTTTTCTGAGGAAGAGGCTATTATGAGAGCCCAGCAACTAGAACTGATTTACTCCCAGTCTGGCACGCTTTATGAGATCTTACCCGGTGCTCCATGGTATACTCTTTATAAGTGATCCAGGTGGATATTGGTGGCCACCCACCTTTTCCAACTGGCTCAAAATTGTTTTCTGACAATTTTGGCAATTTACTATTTTTAGCAGTTTTAACTTTCGGGGCCATTTTGAGGGCCTAAATGAAGGTTTTTCAGGATCAATCTTCTCAATGATAGACAAAGGCATGCTTGAGCCCCCAAAATTAATTTCCTCAATGATACCTTTCCAATGGGCTATCATACGCCTAAAACGGAGATCGTATGCAAACATTATGACCCCGGGAAGTTGATGTACTAACTTACCTAGACAGGGCCCACATGACTTTTGATGCTTCATCTCCTAGGGTTAGGTTTTTGAATGTCTAGGGTTTTGGGAATTCATGTTTATTGTAAAAATTCCTTTAGAGCCTCATTGTAATCATCTTCTTGCGAATGAGCACAACCGCCACATCTCTTCTCAGAGATAAGCCACCACCATTCTAGCAAGCTTGTTTCCACTGCATTTTACAGTTTCATCTTATTTCCTTATTGAATAGAAAACCAATTTTATTGTATCTCTATTATTTTTTGTTAAGAACCTATTCATAATTTGTAGTCATTTCGTTCTTCTCATAAAATATGTATTAGTGTTATCATATTGGTCTTCTCCTTATCATCTTAATGCATGTCCCCAACGAGGTCGGACTGCAAAGATTTGGGTCTCGAGATTGTTTCTCTTGAGGAAAAAATCCCTCGCACACCCAAGCAACCTCTCATGGAAGGAGAAAAGAAAGATGACAGGACAGGAGATCCTTTCAAACTGTTGAATGAGGAATCCCTCATGCAACAAAGGAACAAGATGATGGATAGTTTTGTGCAAATCCTTCGGCAGCTACCAATAGGCGACGCATCTTCTTCGAGCGGAGGCGTCGCCCCCTTAAAGGTACAAATAAAATTCGATATTCCTATATTTGAAGTTCATATATATGTAGATGTTGTAGAAAATTGGTTGAATCTATGATAAGGGTATTTTTCTGTCCATAACTTTTCGAATAGAGAAAATATTACTTTTGCAGTCCTCAAAGTTGTTCCCCGTGTCAAAGATTGGTGGGAAAATTTCTGTGAGAAAAAGGAAACAGAGGAACCCTCATTATTTACAGTCACGACCACTTTGGAATCCTTTAGGGATGTTATTAAGGAACAATACTACCCTGTCGGAAGTTATGATGAGTTGTATACCAAATTGACCACACTATGGCAAGAAAGAGACCAAGCAGTGCCAGATTTCACAAATATCTTTCATACCTTGCGCACCAATATGGGTATCAAATATTCATCGTGACATATGGTGTTCAAGTATCATGGCTCTCTACATAGATACATCCAGACTAAAATGGAATTTTTGGACATCTCATCCTTGGGCGCAACCTACCAATATACCGTCAAAATCGAGCAAACGATCAAACAAAAGACACGACAATTTGGGCCTGGGAGCCCCTCACAACAAAAGCCAGGAAAGGGTAGCCCCAACCCACAGAACAAAGGAAAGATAAAATATGGATAGTATCAGTACAACCAATCCAAGCCACAAGCCAAGAAGGACACCGAAAAGACAAAGAAAGATACTGGGAAGTGGTGAAACTTCCATAAGAGCCCTTGGCATAACACTGCTGACTGCCGCTCAAAGAAGTCGTTGGTGGCCGAAGTGAAAGCCTATGAATCAGATGCAAGTTCAGACTCTGAGCCAGAACTAGAAATGGGAAGACAGATAATTGATGTGCAACCCAGTTCCACAATTTCTACCACCAAGCTCCAGACTGGTGAACCAGACGAGCCAAAAGAAGGAGAACAACTATTCCATTCACACATGTGGGTAAAAGGCATCCCGCTTCACTTCATTGTGGATAGCGATAGCCAGAAGAACCTCATCTTAGTAGAGGTCATCAAGCAGCTGGCCCCGCTGACAACACCGCACCCACAACCCTAGACCATTGGATGTCTCCGCCAAGGAAGCGATCTTCGCATCAACCAACAGTGTCCATTGTCATACGGCATAAATCCCTTCAAAGACGATGTATTGTGTAATGTTTCTCTTCTCAAAGTTTGTGATGTTATTTTGGGCCAACCTTATTTATGGAAACATCATGCTATATATGAGTCTAGGCCTCGTAGTGTTATTATTACTTTGAACAGGCTATTGTACAGGATACCCGAGGCAATCCCACCTAGTGTTATTTCCTTGATCTCTACTAATCAATGCAGGAATGTCATCTCTCATATGGGGAATTTTGTCTTCTTCAGGATTCTCTCTCAGAATAAGCGGAAGATCATAGCCACATCCATGGTCTCTATGGCCAACCACTCCACACAACAAAATAAAGTAGATAAGGTCATGGAAGAATACTCAGATATCTTCTCCTCACCTATAGGGGTACCTCTACACTGCCAGGTCAATAACCCCATCGATCTGACCCCCGACGCATCGCTACACAATGGGCCAGTCTATTTCTTCTCTCTATTAGAGAATGAGGATATCAAGAGACAGATCCAAGAAATTCTCTACAAGGGGCACATCCATCCCATCTCATCACCTTGCGAGAGCCCAATCATGTTGGTACAGAAGAAATATGGAACCTCGCGACTCTGCATTGATTATCGGGCTCTGAATAAAATCACAGTCAGAAACTGGTACCCGATTCCATGAATCGACGACCTCCTTGATCAACTCACGAGGGCCAAATATTTCAGTAAGATTGATCTGAAGTCTGGCTACCACCAAGTCCTGATAAAACAGACAGATGTATGGAAAACCACCTTCAATTCAAAGGAAGGCCTTTTTGAATGGTTGGTCATGCCCTTTAGTTTGAAAAATGCTCCAACCACTTTCATGAGGATGATGGATGATATCCTATGACCATTCACCAATACTTTTGTAGTGGTCTATCTGGATGACATTCTCATTTACAACAAGACTTGGGCCGAACACTTGTAGCATATTCAGCAGGTTTTGCACACCCTATGGCAGCACAAGCTATATGCCAACTTGGAAAAATGTTCCTTCGGCATGGACATGGTCCATTACCTGGGCTACATAATTGATCAGCATGGCGTACATGTGGATCCAACCAAGATCCAAGTCATCCATGATTGGCCAGCCCCAACCACACTCACTGAGCTTTGGAGCTTCTTGGGCCTTTCCAATTTCTACCACAGGTTCGTGTTGGGATTCTCTCATATTGCATGGGCCCTCAACCAAATAACCAGGGGTGGTGGTAAGACAAAATTTGCATGGGGCCAGTCCCAATAACAAGAGTTCGACAATTTGAAGTAACTCTTGTACTCATCCCCAGTACTTTCACTACCAAACCTGCAGTAGCGCTTTGATATCAAGACAGATGCTTCAGACTATGCGGTGGGTGTCATTCTCACTCAGCACGGCCACCCCGTGGAATATCATAGTGAGACATTATCAGATGTTGTATATAAGTACCCTACTTATGACAAAGAAATGTATTCCATTGTGAAAGCCTGTCGCCAATGGAGACATTACATTCTTGGGAAGGATACAGTCATCCACACTAATCATAAGCCATTGCAGTTCATGCAGACACAAGGAAAATTGTAGAATGATCGCCATCAAAAGTGGTCCACATACTTGCAACAATTCAAAATCAACATCAAGTATAAAAGAGGAAGCACCAATCACATCGTTGATTGCCTCAGCAGACCACCAGTTGTGACACTCACCACGGTGCCATACTTCTACGACCATGAGACCTTTGGATGGCCCCAACTCTATGAGACAAACCCAGACTTCGCCACCACCTACCAAATGTTGGGTGAAAATGCAATTGTCGATAATTTCCATCTTCAGGATGGGTTGTTGTGTCATCTAGACCATATATGTGTTCCATAAATCCCACTATAGTCAGGTGGCAGGACACTTTGTCATCGAAAAGACAGTGGTGATGCTACAAAAACATTTCTACTGGCCGAAACTTCAACAGGAGGTCAGCAAGTATATCAGGTCTTGCACTTCCTACTCTATTTCCAAACCGACCACTAAGAAACAGGGCATGTACACCCCTCTTCCTACTCCTGACAGGCCATGGGAATCCATATCAATGGACTACATGTTGGGCCTCTCGTCCACCAAGCGGGAAAATGACTATTTTTTGTGGTTGTTGATCACTTTTCTAAGATGGCGATTTTGGTTGCGTGCAAGAAGAACATCACAGCAGAGGCCACTACCAAGATCTTATTTGAATGAGTCTGGGTACATTTTGGAATCCCATAAACCATTATCTCAGATTGGGACAGTCGATTTCTCATCACATTCTGTTCGAGCCTCTGGTCACTGCTAGACACCAAGCTCACCAAATCCACGACCTTCCACCCCCAAACAGATCACGAAACCGAGGTTGTGAATCGAATGATTTTGCATATCCTTCACATGTATAATTCAAAGAACCCTCGCACATGGGATGAGAGCCTTCCCTATGTCCAACATAGCTACAACTAATCCCTACATAGCTCAATTGTCCACAGCCCCTTTCAGGTGGGGTTGGGATTCCAACCATTGGGTCCCATAGATGTTGCACTTCCCCTTGCGGTCACCTCGACCGACTGATCTCCTGCTCTAAATGAAGCTAACAAAGCCACCCGATTCATTGAGTGGATCTAGCACATCCTCCAATAGGTTCAGGATATCCTATAGAAGTCCAATGACAAGTACAAGCAACGCCATGATCAACATCAAGTGCCACATAAGTTTCAAGTGGGCAACAAAGTTTGGTTGCACTTGCAGAAAGAACACCTTATAGAACCCCATCAGAATCTTCTCCCACTCCATTATGGGTCATACACCATCACCAAGGCCATGGGGGATAATTCTTTTCAGCTCAACATTCCTCCTTTCCTTGGCCTGCACCTAGTGTTCAACGTGGATCTCCTTCGCCCTTATTTCCTACCATTATTGGACAGCTCAGACGTAGCAGAGCAACGGACACCAAAAAATCTCAACCCCAACTGTGCAAAATAGGCATCCAATGATCATATTCTAGACACACATATCAAGGGAACTCAACAACAAAGGATCCTGCTTTATCGAGTCGTCAAAGCAGGGTAGCTCCTGCACCAAGGTAAGTGGTTCACCTGGGGCCAAATTCAGCAGAAATTTCCTCATCTGATGGGGGAACTCAAATAAATGGAGACCAATGCTTCCTAAGAATGGAGGATTGATCCATGTGGATATCCATGGCCACCCACCTTTTCCAACTAGCTCAAAATAGTTTTCTAACAATTCGGGCAATTTACTATTTTTAGTAGTTTTAACTTTTGGGGCCATTTTGAGGGCCTAAATGAAAGTTTTTCGGGATCGAGATTCTAAGTTATAGCCAAAGGAATTATTGAGCCCCCAAAATGAATCTCCTCAACAATACATTTCCAACAGGCTATCATGCATTTAAAACAGAGATCGTATGCAAAAGTTACGACCTTGGGAAGTTGATGTACTAACTTACCTAGACGGGGCCCACATGACTTTTAGCGCTTCATCTCCTAGGGTTAGGTTTTTGGATTTCTAGGGATTTTGGAATTCTTATTTATTGTAAAAATTCCTTCAGAGCCTCATTGTAATCATCTTCTTGTGAATGAGCATAGCTATCACATCTCTTCTCAGAGATAAGCCACCACCATTCCAGCAAGCTTGTTCCCGCTGCATTTTACAGTTTCAGCTTATTTCCTTATTGAATAGAAAACTAGTTTTATTGTATCTCTGTTATTTTGTGTTAAGCAACTGTTAATAATCTGTATTCATTTCATTCTTCTCATAAAATCCGGATCAATAAGGACAAACAAAATTATGGGCCCCATGTTGATGGCATAGTGGGCTCAGTGCAAAGCAAGTCCACGGATCTATTATCGAATCAGTTATAGCAATTGCCAATTCAATAGACTGTGGCCAAATAGAATCCTAGTTCAGTTTCCCCCTCGACCCAGACATCGGATGTACACATTATGCAATCAATGACTCCTAAGTCCAACCAAAAGACCAAGGGAAAGAAGAAACGAAGAAAAAAAAGGGTAAAGGGGATAAAAAGGATGCTAACAATGTTGGCGAGGGAACAACTGAGAAGGGGAAGGTGAAGTATCTATGTAATATTTTCACATACAACCACTTAACTCACCTATTCCCTCAACTTGCATAATCCCAGAAGCTACTAGCACGACAACAACCTGCTGTGTTGACAAGCCCTTTTCCACAAGGGAAAAATATGGCTCAGGATTCTACATCCACAAGCATGACTTGGGGCAATCAGAGACCCCCCGTGCCTACTCCTAACAACCCAACTGCAAAAATTTATATGATGAACATCAATGCTCATTTATCAACTAGGAATCATGACTACGGAACCCTATAATCTGTCGAGAAGGGCAAGGAGGACTCCAACCCATTGACTCCTCTTAAAATTGAAAAGACAGTGGGTGAGACAATCAATCGCATCCCTAAAGGTTCATTTAAGAAGGATTCCCATAACCCTAACATGAGGGTCACTCAGAACTACTCCATCATGGAGGATCTGGCATAGACCCCTTATGTAATATCCACTCTAGAAGTTCTCCAGAGTTTCCCCTCATGGAGTAAATATTTGTTGTCCACCTTGGGAGCAACAAAAAATAGTAGCTCATGAATGATTGTTTTCGATCCAACCAACCTTAAACCTCATCTTCCTCACCATGTAACCTTTTAGATAGTAGTGGAATACACCGTGAAATTGTTGACACATAACATTTTCCATATGATGGTTGATGAAGGTGCCTCAACTTATGTGATCTCATTGACATGTTGGAAGGCCATTGGCCAACCCGAGTTGTCTCTGTCGCCTACATTGCTTACAACTTTTAAAGGTCGATCGTTTATACCACAAGGTATAATTCCTTCTTACCTCGTGCAGTTAGGGGGTAAAACTGTGTGCGTTGAGGTTGAAGTAGTCGATGCACCTCTCGACTACAATATTTTGTTAGGACAAAGTTGGACTTACACAATGCATGCGGTTGTAGCCACTTTGTTTTGGGTATTATGCTTTCCGCATGATGGTCGAATTATAACCATTGACCAATTTTCCTTCTCTTGTCTTGACCCTTCATCGGGGGATTCCACGGTCCCGATGATTGATAACCCATAGCTTGGCACTGTCAACTTAGGTGCCAAATTGTTTCCATCATTGATGGGAACTTTTGATTATCCACCGCCTTCCAATGATGTAAGGTTTATTTCGATTGTTCCCAACTAGTCGAGGGATGCAATTTTTCAAGTGTTGTATTTTAAAATGGGATAATTTAACAACCCATGGATTTTACCTTCCCCATCAGATTTTATGGAAGGGATAGGGAACCCTGGCATGGCCATTCCCTAATCCACAGTTGAGGTTGCGTACATCATTATCCAACAAGCCTTGACCAAATCTGATATGGCTCCCCCACATGAGCTAGATCCAGTTCTAGAGCCTATTTTGGCTCAGGACTCTCTCATTGCTCAAGACCCTTTAGACTTAGTCTTGCCCTTTGACGAGGTGATTCTAGAGGAAATGACTGGTCCTGACAAACCTTGGGATGTCTATGTCATAGATCTTATTTTCTTCCCAAGCTTAGGAGAATAGAGGCATAAGAGTTTGTCTTAACCATGAATGAAGATAGCCATTGTCTTATTAACCCTTTGGTTATGCATGGAGTATACCCCGAGGGAAACATGGAAAGCATTGCTACAACGATTCCTATCGATATCTCCAAAAGTCCTAGCGTCATGGAGAATGTATTTTTCAGAGTGGATTTCTCCCTCAAAGAGATTCAAATTTACAATGAATTATTCAAGGAGTTTCGCGACATGTTTTCCTGGTCTTACGAAGAGATTCCAGGAATTGACCCACAAATTATCGGACATGAAATAACGACTTGTCATGGTGTCAAACTAGTCCGATAGAATATTTTCCTAGTCAATCCTAAGGCTGAAGTAGAGAAACTGCTCAAAGTTGATTTCATCTACCTCATACAATTGAGAAAATGGGTGTCAAACCTGGTTATTATCAACAAGAAACAGGGCACAATCCACGTTTGTACGGATTTCCGTGATTTGAACAAAGATTTCCCAAAAGACAATTTTCCAACCCCGTTTATTGATCAGATAGTAGATGAGTGTGCAAATTGTGAAGTATTTTCTTTCATGGGCGATTTTTTGGGATATAATCAAATTCAAATCAAACCCGAGGACCAACATAAAACATATTTTATTTGTCCTTAGGGTACCTTCGTGTATCAAAATAATCCTTTTGTCCCGAAGAATGTTGGAGATACTTTTCAGAGAGCCATGTTGTTCTCTTTTCATGACCTCAAACATATAGTCGAGGCGTACTTGGATGATCTAGCATCAAATTCTCGCAAGATATTTGATCATCCCGCCCATTTATGACTGATATTTGAGTGGTGTCGCTACTATAGGATTTGTTTGAATCTAAACAAGTGCAATTTTTGCATAACATCAAGTCATTTATTAGATTTCATCATGTCGAAAAAAGGGATCATGTTTGATCCTCTTAAGGTCGAGGCGATACTTCAATTGCCTCCCCGTGCACAATACCTCAACTTCAGAGCTTACAGAGGAAAGAAAATTGTCTTTGGTGTTTTTTCGCTAACTATGTCGAGATAACTAAAGGTTTCATGTGTCTTTTGAAAAAAGGGGTCCCATTCTATTGCGATGAAGCAACTCAGTTCTCCTTTGAAGTGTTGAAATGTGCCCTGACATCTGCCCCTCTTCTCCGACCTCCTGATTATAAAAGATATTTATTGTTGTATTTGGTTGTTGCAGAGTCAACCATAGGCATGGTCTTGGTCCAGGAGGATGACACCCTCGAAGAGAACATTATCTATTATCTTAGCCGAGGCCTGGTTGGATCGGAACTCAACTACTCTCATGTTGAGAAACTTGCTTTGGAAGATGTCCACATTGTCCAACGATTCCGTCACTATTTATTACTTTGCAATACCACTGTCATTGTTGTCATCAACCCTTTCCAATATGTGTTAACATGATGGGTCATTGGAGGAAATATCAGTAGATGGATAGTTATCCTATAGGAGTTTGACTTGGATTTTTTCTTTGTGAAATCTAAAAAGTCATTGGTCTTCGTCAAACTAATTTCAAAACTATCGGTCGAGTCTAGTGATATTATGCCTAAAGAGTCACCTATCAATGGATATCTTTTTCTATTTGTGTCTTTGAACCCCTGGTATGGATATATACTTGTGTATCTTCATACTTTGGAGTGCCCTGCTTCTTCTTCTCACGATGAGCATCGACGAATTTGACACCAAGCGTGAAACTATCTCATTCTTGATGACACTTTGTATCATCGGAGCATAGATTTAATTCTTTGAATATGTCTTATGCACGAATAAGCAAAGCTCATTTTGAACAACTATCACACCAGAGCATGTCGTGATCATTTTTCTGGGTTGGTAACAACCCAAAAGATTCTACGAGCAAGATACTTCTAGCCCTCATTAATCAAGGATTATGTTGAGGCGGTAAAGAAGTGTCACCTGTGCCAGATCTTCTGTTGGAATATGAATGAACACCTTGCTTCAATGTTTCCAGTCATTGATTTCGGTCCTTTCACCAAGTGGGGGATTTATTTCACTACATGTCACCCAGCTTCTTCCAGGGGGCATCGTTACATCATCGTAGCAGTAGACTACTTCACTAAGTGGGTTGAAGCTATGTCGACATTTAACAATGATGGAAAAATTGTTTCCCTTTTCATTTTTAATCAGATAGTAGCAAGATTCGGTATCCCGAAGGAGATTTTCAATGACCATGGTAGTCACTTCCAGAATAAAATGATGATTGAATTAAAATCAAATCTTGGGTTTAAACATGAACATTCGTCACCCTATTACCCACAAGTGAATGGTTAAGTTGAAGTTGTGAATAATTCTCTCATCATTATTATTCAGTAGACATTCGGCTAATTCAAGTTGGTGTTTGATGTTATATATGACATTGTGGTCTTACCAAACTTATGTAAAGACTGCCATCGGTTTTTCTCCTTTTCAACTCATTTATAGGCTTGAAGCAATATTATGCATCGAGTGTCAGATCCCTTATTTAAAGTTGGTAGTGGATCTACTTCCCGACACAATGCCACTTGAGGAATGTCTTATATATCTCGAGTAGCTCAATGAGTAGCACCGTGATGCATCCTTAGCTAACGAGGCTCATAAGAAATGATTCAAGTGTCAATATGATCAGTTTGTTCACCTTCGTATTTTCTCCAAAGGCAATCTTGTCCTGGTTTACGAACAAGACAAAAATCCCCCGGGGGCAGGAAAGTTCAAACCCATGTGGTTCATACCTTTCATTGTGAAATATGTCTTAGACAAGGGTGCTTACCGTCTGGTTGAGTTTTAGGTAAATTCCTTCGCAGAACCTAGAAATGGTCTCTACCTTAAGAAGTACTACTCTCAGGTCAGTCACCTAGGTGGCTTCTTGTATATATGAATATCCTTTTATACATTTCTTTTCTTTTTCATTTTGTGGACATGTAGTTATTTATGTCTTCTTTTTCACTGTGGCAGATGTCAAGTGAATCAAAGGTTTACTTTGGGTTCACAAACGATGCTAACCGACACACTCAGAGGCTTGCTTCCGCAACTTGGGTAATTTTCACACCTGGATTCCAGTTTCTATCTTTAAGAGGTATTTGTCTAGGTGACACAACCAATAATGTTGTTGAGTATAGTGTAGTGATAGAATTTCTACGTGATTAGTTATCGCATGGAATTTATTTCCTTTGGGTTTACTTAGACGCTCAACTGGTTGTGTCATAGTTAAATGGGGTTTACTGCATTTTTTATCCCACTCTTCACTGACGATTCCTTAGGGTACATCTCTTAGAATGATATTTTGATTATATTACGTATATTCATGTTCCTAGGAGATTTAATCATTTAACTGATACTCTAGCTAATCAAATTTGAGATTGGCATGTTGCTCACATGTAAAAGAAAAACACACACATACACATGTAAACACATTTGTAAAAAATATCTTCCATAAAACAAGAAATATGTATATGTGTGCGTGTGTGTCCAAAAGGGTGTCATGAGTACAAAAGTGGGCATATAGACTCAAAATTTATCGGTATACATCGTTGGGATTAATCCCTCAAAATACATAGTACAAAAATTTCCCTCGACATGTAAATAGTCCGACGCTATCTAAAGTATAGGCATATTGTCCCTGTTATAGTGGACGATGGCGTTTACAAGACTCCATAATAGATGGACCTAGGTCCAAGGCACCCCTACTATATGTGGCTGCATAGCTGGGGGGAGATCCTCGATCTCAGCCATAGGAACAACATGAATGAGAGCAGTAAAGTTCCTCTCCACTCGTCGTAGGACTCTATCAGCCTCTCTGGCTAGGGGTACTCTCTCAATTGTCGGTCCTCCTACTGTTGTTGGTCCTTCCTCTGGACGAGGAAGACTCTTGGTCCTGGTGAAGTATGTTGGTCGAACAGGTCCCACATCTGTACATAATAGAGTTATAAGTTAGTACTCTGACTCCTACATAAAAAGGATATATATAAAAATTAAAAATTTAATAACTTCAAAAAATATATGTTACCTATCTTGCCACACTCCTCACTAGGGAGAACAGACATTTCTGGATCGCTAAGGAAGTTTATCCGTACATAGGGATAGTCCTCTATCATTGGGATCTGACATGACCACCAATCGAATAATTTGTCATCGAAGGCCTCTTGGGTCCTTCCTCCACCTTGTATAGGAAGTAAAACCTCCCACCTTCACACTGTTGGGAAGGAGGCAATATGCCCCCACACTGTCTCTTTAGTACTGAGACTGGGCACCCTCTCAAAGAATAAGGAACACAAAATGGTACCAAACCTAAATTTCTTGTTGGTATGCCTAAGACACTCTATGAGCTTTCTCTTCATGCATACTAGCATGGTAGTACTCCAATAAAAAATGGTCTCTTCCAAGCACTAAACTGCACATTGCATCTATGCATAGGAGGCCTGATGGAGTGTTGTGGATCCATTAATCCACCTGATCATGAGTAAAATCACTCACAAAGATATGATGGTAATCTTGTGAATTGGTACCTGAGAACCTACTTTATCGGTACCAGCCTCACAATGCATCACAATGTAGTCTTCAATGTTATATGGACCTAGAGGAAAATTCCTCAAGTTAATCATTTCCCCTCTCCTAGAGAGGTCGGTCAAGAAGTAAATATCCTTCTTTTTTGGGGTCAATGATTTACCCTCCAACATGAATTTATATGTGTTCGTATGCCAGTACTCTACCAAGGAACTAAGAAACCTTGTTTGTGTCCTCATGAAGAGACACTGAAATAATTTCCAAAGGCCACATTGTTTTAGTGTAGAAATTGCCTTAGGGTCCTCCTCGACCAAGACATCTAGATCCTCATGCTCCCTCTCTCTCCAGTGCACATACATCCTAACACATACAAAGGATCTGACTTCTGTCACATTCTTCAACACTGACAATTCTCTAATAGATTCTATCTTCTCAGGATCCACTGCTATCCCATCTTTTGAAATGATATGTCCCAAATAATGGATCTGCTTTTGATAGAATGAGCACTTGCTCAATTTGGCATGCAGTTGGTGCTCTCTTAGCACTTGCAACACCATCATCAAATGATGTTCATGGTCTTCCTCCGACTTGGAATACACCTGTTAGTAACATTTCTTGTCTTTAGGACCGGGGTACACAGGTCTGCAAGTTGCCCTAGGAGCACCCAAGCGCAGCACATAAAAGAAATCTACTTAGGGCCTAAGTCAAGCAAGCGAGCCTGATCATGGACAAGGGATGCGACGAAAGTTCCGTAGGAGGGCTTCATCGGAAATCCTGGGAGAGAGAGTTTTATGCATTTCAGAAACATGATTCGCGATTTCCTGATCGGCGGGAACAACTGTCAATCGTGGAGGACACGCATCAGGCCATCGCAGAATTGGAGTTTCTGGAGGCATGAAACTCTTACATGAATGAATCACGATATGCGATTTCCCGACTAAATCTGAGTTGTCTATCAGTAGAGACACGTGGCGAGAGATCTCACAGAGTCGGGGATCTGTGATTAGTGAATCTGGATAACTTGTGTGTTGAGCCATCAAAAATGCCAAAATCCCGACAGAGGTTCAGCTCAGGTCACATAAGAGGTGGTTGTATGGATTATAGTATAGCCGGGAGGGCTAACCCATGCACGCGCTCATCGGAGAATCGGTGATCGGGAATTCAAAGGGTCAAGAACTCTTGACAGCAGGAATCGCGAAACCCCAATCCCCGATACAGAGTCAGGGATGACCATGGTCAGGTGCTGAAGGTCGTGAAGAGATTGGAAAGGACCTGTGGACCGGGTTGTTGCAGCAGTGTTTCCCAAGGGAATTCAAGGAGCCGTTAGGCTCAGCGAAAAAGGATAAGGAAGGTAGGTAAAGTCTCGCGTCACCCATTTATTGCAGAGTATGGAGGTTCCGGCTGAAGTTTACCCAGGAGGGTCCCTTTGTACCAATTCTCTGCAGAAAGGTCACACCGAGTCTTCAACTCACCAAGAGAGCCTGAGCACGCCAATTCAAACATTAAAAGAGGCTTGGCTTCCCCCTGGCGCGAGCCATGCTGAATTGAAGAAACATATGACAGAGGTCCAGAGGACATATTTGATTGAAGAAGCGACCCCTCATTAAAAGTCCTGAGATACTATCGCCAGGCGGATTTTGGCTGAAGTATATGTAGGCATTTTTTCCATTTTGTAATGATCGATGGTAGAGCTGATCTCCCGACTGTAATTCTTTAACTGCTATTCTAGCTTCCAGCTTATGTATCTGTAAATGAGATTTCTTGCTTTATGACAGACAGTTCTCCTTTTTCATCTAATTTCATCTCATGCTAGGGAGTTCGTGATTGACTGAGTCATACGAATTGTTGTAGTTTTGTTGTGATAAATGATTTATCATTCCGTTACTGCATTCTCTGGTCTTTTGCATTTGAATATAAGCTGATCTTGTGTTTAAATGTCTTCCTCTACATCCTGTTAGAAACTTTTTGTTTGTAATAGACCTTTGCATTGTTCTGATACAAGTCTTCCTCCCTACTCACCCTTACTACAACTCACTGTCTGGAGTTATTCAAGACCTCACTTGCTCATGTATATCTGGCCTGGTTTCAGAGTTGGAACCACATCGTTGAGTTTATCTCCATTTGATCACCAAATTTAACCACCGTGACATTAAACTGATGGGTGTCGGGCTCTGCTCCTGATAGCAATCTGGGAGTGACTTCCGATGCTA
>ML781523.1:921050-933405 GCA_009831015.1 Picea engelmannii | reverse complement strand
CTTTCCAGCAATGGGGCCTTGATTTTATTGGAGAAATCCACCCCGCTTCTAGTGGACAACACAGGTGGATCCTGACAGCCACGGATTTCTTTACTAAGTGGATAGAAGCCATCCCTACCAGGAGCGCCTCCCACAAGGTAATCATCGGTTTCCTGGAGGATCTCATCACAAGGTTCGGCTGCCCAAGAAGGATTGTCACAGATAACGCAGCTGCTTTTGGGTCTGAACCATTAGTCAAGTTATGTGAGCAGTTCAAGATCAAACTGATTCACTCCACACCATATTACCCACAGGGTAATGGTTTAGCGGAGTCCTCCAACAAAAGTCTGATTAGAATCATCAAAAGACTGTTGGAAGACAACAAAAGGGCTTGGAACTCGAAGCTGAAATTTGCCCTATGGGATGATCGGGTGACTACAAAGAGGTCTATAGGTATGTCTCCTTTCCAGTTGGTGTACGGAGAAGAAGCTGTCTTTCCTTCTCAGCTCGCCATTCCTGTAGAAAAATTCCTCCAGGACTACCAAGAGGAGCCTAATGACATGATCAGAAGAATTCATCAGCTGGTGGAAGTCCAGCAGACCAGAGAGCAGGTAGTGGACAGAATTCAGAATCAGCAGTGAAGGATCAAGCAGGTTTTCGACAAGAAGGCCAAGAAGGAGGAATTCCAGAAGGGAGACCTGGTGCTGAAGTGGGACGCTCCTAAGCAAGACAAGGGAAAGCACGGTAAATTTGAAGCCCTTTGGATCGGGCCATTCAGAATCTCTGAAGCCTTCTCAAATAACACATATCGGCTGCGAGATTTGGAAGGCGAAGAAGTTTTCAGCAGCCCAGTAAACGGGCATTTTCTAAAAAAATGTTTTGTCTGAGCCTTCAATGGCTCCTATTTTCTGTAAATATTGTTTTTCTGTTCTTCGTTTATTTTTATTGTATCGGTTTAGTAAGGGACTCCATAGCCCAACTGCAAGGCACTGGAGCTGCAAAATTAGTCCTTAGAACATCACAGGGATGACTCTATCCCCCATGGAGCCTAATGTTAGTAACATTTCTTGTCTTTAGGACCGAGGTACAGAGGTCTGCAAGTTGCCCTAGGAGCGCCCAAGCGCAGCACATAAAAGAAATCTGCTTAGGGCCTAAGTCAAGCAAGCGAGCCTGATCATGGACAAGGGATGCGGCGAAAGCTCCGCAGGAGGGCTTCATCGGAAATCCTGGGAGCGAGAGTTTTATGCATTTCAAAAACACGATTTGCGATTTCCTGATCGGCAGGAACAACTGTCAATCGTGGAGGACACGCGTCAGGCCATCGCAGAATTGGAGTTTCTGGAGGCATGAAACTCTTACATGAATGAATCGCGATACACGATTTCCCGACTAAATCTGAGCTGTCTATCAATAGAGACACGTGGTGAGAGATCTCACAGAGTCGAGGATCGATGATTAGTGAATCTGGAGAACTTGTGTGTCGAGACATCAAAAACGCCGAAATCCCGACAGAGGTTTGGCTCAAGTCACATAAGAGGTGGTTGTATGGATTATGGTATAGTCGGGAGGGCTAACCCATGCACGCGCTCATCGGAGAATCGGTGATTGGGAATTCAAAGGGTCAAGAACGCTTGACAGCAGGAATCGCGAAACCCCAATCCCCGATACAGAGTCAGGGATGACCATGGTCAGGTGCTAAAGGTTGTGAAGAGATTGGAAAGGACCTGTGGACCGGGTTGTTGCAGCAGTGTTTCCCAAGGGAATTCAAGGAGCCGTTAGGCTCAGTGGAAAAGGATAAGGAAGGTAGGTAAAGTCTTGCGTCACCCATTTATTGCAGAGTATGGAGGTTCCGACTGAAGTTTACCCAGGAGGGTCCCTTTGTACCAATTCTCTGCAGAAAGGTCACACCGAGTCTTCAACTCACCAACAGAGCCTGAGCACGCCAATTCAAACATTAAAAGAGACTTGGCTTCCCCCTGGCGCGAGCCATGCTGAATTGAAGAAACATATGACAGAGGTCCAGAGGACATATTTGATTGAAGAAGCGACCCCTCATTAAAAGTCCTGAGATATTATCGCCAGGCGGATTTTGGCTGAAGTATATGTAGGCATTTTTGCCATTTTGTAATGATCGATGGTAGAGCTGAGCTCCCGACTGTAATGCTTTAACTGCTATTCTATCTTCCAGCTTATGTATCTGTAAATGAGATTTCTTGCTTTATGACAGATAGTTTTCCTTTTTCATCTAATTTCATCTCATGCTAGGGAGTTCGTGATTGACTGAGTCATACGAATTGTTGTAGTTCTGTTGTGATAAATGATTTATCATTCCGTTACTGCATTCTCTGGTCTTTTGCATTTGAATATAAGATGATCTTGTGTTTAAATGTCTTCCTCTATAGCCTGTTAGAAACTTTTTGTTTGTAACAGACCTTTGCATTGTTCTGATACAAGTCTTCCTCCCTACTCACCCTTACTACAACTCACTGTCTGAAGTTATTCAAGACCTCACTTGCTCGTGTATATCTGGCCTGGTTTCAGAGTTGGAACCACATCGTTGAGTTTATCTCCATTTGATCACCAAATTTAACCACCGTGACATTAAACTGATGGGTGTCGGGCTCTGCTCCTGATAGCAATCTGGGAGTGACTTTCGACGCTAACAACACCAATATGTCATCCAAAAATACTATGACAAACTTGTCTAGATATTCTCTGAATACACCATTCATTAGGCACATGAAAACAATGGGTGCATTTGATAACCCAAATGTTACCACTGTGAATTCATAATGGCCATATCTTATTCTGAATGCGATCTTGTTGATGTCTTCATCCTTTATCCTTACCTGGTGATACCCTGACCTGAGATCTATTTTTGAAAATATCTTGGAATCATTCAAATAATCAAAGAGATCATCAATCCTTGGAAAAGGATACTTGTTCTTAATAGTCACTTTGTTCAACTATCTGAAATTGATGCACAATCTCGATGTCCCATCTTTATTTTTCATGAATACGACTAGGGCACCCCAAGGTGACACACTTCGGGGTATATACCCCATATTCAAAAGTTCTTCAAGTTGAAACTGCAACTCTTTCAGCTCTGGTGTATTCATTCTGTAAGGATTTTTTGACACTAGAGCTGCTCCAGGCATCAGGTTTATAGAGAAATCAATATCTCTCTTCAGGGGTAGTCTGGGTACCTCCTGGAATACATCTTCAAGCTCTTTTAATATTGCATGGTATTCAATAGTTGACACCTTATCCTCAGGTGCCTCTTCCATATGAGCTGCAAATATTTGGCATCCCTTCTTGTAACACTTCTTCAGCTGCATTGCTGAGATTCCTCTGACAGTAACTACCCTTGGGATTCCCTACACTTTCCTTGGGTTTCCTTCCTCATACATTGAAATTCTTTCTTCTGCATGAGAGGAACTATTCTGCAGTTGGAAACATTTCCTCATGCCAAGAAGCCATGTCTCGACATATTTCTCCTTCTTGTGCTCTCCATCAAATGTAGGAGGTTTAATATTGTTCATTTCACCCTTCAGTTCATCCACTCCAGGTATCCTGTGATTTCTGGTAGGAGATGGGTTTGAAATACTATGTTCCCTCATCTTGGAGTGCCCTTGGGAGTGATGATGGTTTCTTCCAACACTCCTTGATTTCCTCTTCTCATCAGGGAACCTGGGACTTCCTAATTTACTAGATTCACTTTCCTTATCCAATTTCTTTTCTATCCTTTCCAAGCTCTGTATCAACTTTATGTTGAATTCTCCCTGTTGATCCCTGGCTTTCCTGAGCTTCTTGTTATCTTCTCGGTGAGTCTAGACATTTTTCTAAAATATTTCAATGATTTTCATCATGTTTCCCTCCTTATCTATCTCTTTTCCATGCCCATTGGAGTTTGATCCTTCAACTCCCAAATGGACATCCATTCCTTTAGCTACATTTTCTGAACTGAAAACATTATGTGCCTCCTCAATTTTCTGCACTCCGCAACAATTCAGTTTGGTTCTGACATTCGATAACTCTGCAAACACAATGTGCAGTCAACCGAAATTTGTCAAGACATCTGTCCTTAACAAATTCCACAGTATTCATAGACCAATATGATTCAAATAAAACTTCCAGATTCCATTTTCTTTCTGATCTTTTCTCTGTTATGTAATAATTTTTGGGCACTAGCCCCTTTCTCTTCGCCCCCAACCCATGCGGCCATGGGCTGTGGCCAAGCACTAGTTTGATAGGTGCTTATTCAAGACTTTGGGCCTTTGGATTCAAAAGGTTCTTCCTTTCATTCCCTATGAACCATCTTTCTGAAGTGTCAAGTCTCTGGACTTCACAACTAGTGGCATGCATCCACTAGGACCCATGGATTCCATGCTTGAACTAAGAATAGTCACATCACTTAACTCTTTTCAAATTGCGGGGGAATGCATCCGTGGTTTTGAGTAACCCTCCTTTTGTACCGCAATTATTATGACGCTAACATGTAACCCCCTGGTAAAATCATGGTTTGGAATGCAGGACCGCCTTGGGGAATTAACTCTTGTGCAACTTGGGTTCCTGCAATGCCTCATGGTCTTTGATCTTGATGTATCGTGATGAACACCAGTGTGGTTCCGTCAACCTTTAACTATGTCATGTAACCCTAGGGCCCACATAGTACAACTGAAAACATTATAGGTGGAGGCACGTGGTAGGTAAAGAGGAGGTCCACGTCACCTCTCGGTGACATCATCATGACTCACCACTTCGGCTCTTCGGGATTCGGAACTTCGAACTTTGGGAGTTATCTCCTCCACACACACTAATTCTCCCACACATCAAAATCTTGAACAATCCCATCTATTGACACATGTCCCTCTTGACAGATGGTCTGGATTAACTCTAGACTTCGTAGCTTTGAGCTTTGGCCCTTCTCTTATTTTTTCACCGAAGTCGCGAAGTTCGAAGGGCTTTCAGGTTAACCCTCCTACACCTTCTCCAGATCTGATGGTCATGAATTCTCCTCCTTCTCCTGAATAGATACCTACATCCCACATTACTCAATGGCCCAATACCATGTCTGTCATGGTTTTATAATACCGTTACACCTCCTGAGATTCGTAACACAGCCAAGGAAACCTCTTAGCACTCAGGAATGTTCTGAGGTTTGAAATTGGTTCCTCCTGACACAATTTCCACCTGAAACTTAGGTTCCAATGACCACTTATCCAACCCATCCAAGATCAGTGCTTGAACCTTGGCTTTCATACCAATTTGTGACGTACCCAGCCACCAACAGGACAGGAAATGCCACTGTGGAACGTATATATAACATGCATATTTACTGAATTTAAATCAAATAACACAGAATTACTACTACCATACAAACTAGAATAGAATTGACAGTAATTCCTAAATGCAACGGAACACATGATAACATTTCAAGAATCACAGACATGCATAACATGCATATTTAAGCACAGAAATGATACTTATCTTTTAAGAGGAGTAAAACCACCAACCGCATGCAAACCTTCCATGAACCTCCCAGCCTTAGACCAGGCTTCTCATCACCCCAACATTGGGTCACCCTTGAGCTGGGACTAAGCTCCAACCAGGGCAAGGGAATCCTAGACTAGGATGAGGTTACAAGAAACTGCACAGTGAAATTGGAAGGATTCTCTCCAGGAACCTTCTTACGCCCACTACTCATGAACTCCCATTCCCCACATGCCTATTCCACCCCGAGAATATGCACCTTCATTGTTCCACAGTCCATTAGTTTCTCCACTTCCCCTTTCAGGGTCTCAGCAATAGGCCAGATTAGGAATTCTCAGAGCTTCGTATATGGTTTTGGACTCTCTCTAGGAGAAAATCACTTCCCAAAAAACTCTCTCACCTGGAGAGAGTTGCTCATAGGCCTAACAACCTGCCTTTTAAACCACGGCCTTACAACCCGCTTCTTCAACCACAGGCCTGACAACCCACTTCTTCAACCAGCTTCCACTCAGTTTCCGGCAAGGTGAGGACAACAAAAAAGCTCAATATAACTGAGGGAATAGCAGCAACCCCAATTCGGTAAGGCACAACAAGATTTTGGAAAGTACAGATATGTTGGCTTCATAGAAAAACACATGTCATCTTCCCCAGTTAGCGGTTTCAGAGGTACGTGAAGATACAAAGGTCGACGAAAGAGGCCAGACGAGTTAGGTTAGGATGGAAGAATGGGAAGAGAACCCTCCAACAAGTTGACTTTCCAACTTAAATTTCATGTGCCTGAGATGACACATGTCGCCCATGAAGCATGTTCCTTTCCATTTGGAAGTCACCCGTCCTCCCAAAAGAACTTAGGATAAAAACATATCCTTCTAATCAGTTTTTGGAAAAATAATAAATTATTATTCTCTTAGACTTAATCACTTAAGCTTAGCCCCTCTTTCCAACCTCTCAACCCCCTCTCCTTTACCCAGCCTAGTGGAATCTTAGTCCCCCATCACTCTTTCTTTGTGGTCGGTCTACATGCAACAACGTTTTTATATTACTGATATGAATAGTTACATGTACAAAAACAGGCTCATGGCCTTTAACACCTAGGCTCTCTGGCCTAATAACACATAAAGTTACCATCTTATAATTACTCGGCTCACCAGCCTACAAAACATGTTTACAATTCATAAATACAACCAGGGCTCATCCTTAGGGATATTACAAGATATCTAGATTGTAGGATATCTACAAGTGGGTATGTGTTTAACCTGTTTGGAGGAGCAATAAGTTGGATGAGAAAAAGACAAGTTGTAGTGGCACTTTCAACTATAAAATACAAATACATGGCAACCACTCATGCAAACAAGGAAGCAATACAATTACAAATATTGTGTTCAGGTATTGGGTTGGTACAACAAGCTGTAAGGATAGATTGTGACACTCAGAGTGCAATTTTTTTGGCGAAGAACTCGCCTTATCATTCAAATACAAAGCATATTGATATTCAATATCACTTTGTGAGAGACATGATTGAAGAAAAGAAAATATTGTTGATGAAGGTTGACACTTTGAAGAATGTTGTAGATTCATTAACAAAATATGTGAGCACTGACAAGTTTTCTTGGTGTAGAGGATCCATGTGTATTGTTTCCCTGGATTGTCGACTATGTAACCATGTAACCCCCTGTATGCAAAGAAAACAAAAAGTGGGAGAATATTGGGTATGTGTTATATTCTTTGCACGAGTAGTAGTGTCTGTGTGTTGTGCCAAGCGCTTAGGGGGGTTAGAGGGGGGGGTGCTAGGCCCCCCCTTGGGGGGTGCAGGGAACAATGCTCCTGAGAAAAACATTTCTACCTTGGAAAATGTGTCACATATTTAGGTGGTTTTTCGGCACATGGTTTCTTTGTCGATGTTTTCTATTTTCGGTTGAGTTAGGGTTTTTGACTAATCCAGGTCATTGGGTTAGGGTTTTGGATGCCGCTGGATCCTATATGTATATTGTATTGTAAACAATGTATCATGATGAATGAATATAGAATATGTTGGTTTTCCCAGTTTAGGTTTCCAGGAGAAAAATCTCTGTGTGATGTTTGTATTTTCCATTGTATCTTTTATGTTCTTTTACTAAAAATCTATTTGTAGTAAATATTGTGCAAGGTTAAAATATACCACACTATAATTTTTACCCAATCAATATAATGTAGTATTATACTCCAATAATGATATACACTAGAAATTAATTTAACTTTACCTCACATGGTTGGATGGTTAAAATCTAATGGGGAGAGCCTTCGATTATGTGATTCTAGGTGGTCGTATATCCATTGGCTATGAAAATCATGAATTTATGAACAACAACATTATCCATGGTAAAATTTTTATTATATCTACACATCTCATTACACCCTCTGAGTGACTAGCACCAAGAAAAATATTTCTATTATCGAGGGTGTTGCATGGTTATTGATTATTTTGGTAGCAGCGTGAGGTATTCACCTCCGGGAAAACTTTTCTTAGAGATGAAGATGCCAAGAAGTCAGAGAGTAACCATTGAACAGATCAAAGAAGCCTTGGAATAAATCATAAGATCCTAGAAGATAATTTGACCCCACATAATATTAATAAAGAATAAATATAATACTCCAGAAGTAAAGTCGGCCCCACAGGAAAAAGACAAAGTGAAAATATATTTTTCAGGAATATCGGTCATCCCTAATGGAAAAGACACTTGCCAAGTCCAGTATAAATAAATATGACACCTTCCTCATTTTTCATATACACTCACTCATATATGGTGCAAGTCTTATGGAGAGTAGAAGTTGCAATAGTCCACCAACAAAGGAAGGAAGAAGGGTGCAGGTTTTCTAGGGTTTCCTCATAACCCTCGCTAAGGTTTATATTTTGTCTTGGTGGTACGCTAGTGGACGCCAATTATTCTAGTGCTCTGGATAGGGTTTTATGTAGCTACATTGTTGGGTTATCTCTTATGGAGATAAGTATTCTTCTTTTTTGTTTTTCTCTAGTGGATAGAGCTAGTTCTTAATTATATTGTATTGGCAAGGATATTCTCTCTAAGAAACGTTTGTTGGGTTTTTCTCCCTTGTGATGAAGGGTTTCCCAGGATAAATATCTGTGTCTTTTTTTGTTTGTTTACCTACTTCTCTATGTTTTAGTATATGCTTATTGAATGTGAAAATAATATTAAATTTCCATGGTAAATATAATGTTAACAAAACTATTGAAAATTCAACATGGTATCATAGTTGGTTACCTTCAAAATAGTCTAATCATTGGAAGGAAGATTGTGAGATTTACCACGTTGTTGTAATTTTTTGTTTCTCAAGACCTATACCTTTTCAATATCATTGAGCAACCTATTGTAGAGTTGCAGTTGGAATGTCAGTTGCTTCATGCCAGTTGCAGTTGCAGTTACTAGTTGTCAGTTGCACAAGCCTTGAGATTAGAAGACAAGTTGGATGGTGCTACAATTTCATAGGTATGCACTTGTACATGTTTAAAATTGTATCATTATCATGAGGGTGTTTACAATAGAAGGGATATTTTTTTCCAAGAGACAATATGTAGATCCAAAGGATATCAGATCCAATGCATTCAAAGAAACAATGCACCCTCCCTGGAAGTGAAGACTCTAGGTTTGATTTTTTTTATATGCCTCTAGATGTTATGGAATTATTATGATATTATGTTTCATTCTGATCTATTGAAGTTATGATCATTATGAGATGCACTTGTTTCAAGATAAATTGATCTCCTCTAGGAGATATTCTTGGTTGTTGACTTTGTTTCGGGAAGATTATCTTGTTAAATTCCATGGAGGTTTCCATGGAAATGTTGTTGTTCTTTTTTCTTGTTCTGGGAAGGTTAAAACAGAGGAAGGTCACCAATGATAGCTCTGAGAGGGAGATATAGTGATGGTTGTATAAGGAAACATATTATATAGTCTCTAGATCGATATATAAAGAAGTTTGACAAGACAAGGAGTTTGTACAGATTGACTAGTTTAGGCCCTCATGCATGATTCTATCAATCTAAGTGAGTTATGGCATATGAGACTTGTTTATTTTAATTATAGAGCTCTTCCTTCTCTAGGAAGATGGTGACATTTCTTACAGTGCTCTGTGTAGAGAATGATGGAATTTGCAGAGGTTGTGCTCTTGGAAAGAATGCCAAGGGATATTTTCCAGGAAGTGATCTTGGACTTGGTGTATTCATATCTGTGTGGGCCTATGAAAATTTATTCCTTGAGTGGATACTTATACTATGTGATCTTCAGACTTGGATTTTTGAGGAACATGACTCCCGAGGAGGATTTCACCAAAGTGAAGCCTGTGGTTGGACACCTCAGGATATTTGGGTACATTTATTGGGTACATTGAATCTTTGAAGGAATATCAGATCTACATCCCAAGTCAGAGATAGATTGAGGTCAGAAGGAGTGTTTCCTTTGAGGAGGAGGTAGCCTTCATGAGATCTAGAGGATCTCACATGGATATTGACAGTGAGAAGCAGGAGGATATGTTTTCATCTCCCCCTCACCCCTTCAGTATTTCAGAGGGATCCAGTTGATCCCGTTGAGACAGTTGATCATGTTGATCCAGTTGATCCTATATATCCTATTGATTTTCCTAGTGATATTTCAATAGGCCGAAAAAGTCTTACAGGGGCTTGTCAAACTTTGTCGGAAGTAGAGGGACATGCAACTCCCCATGGTACTTTTAGAAAAATTAAGATACCTCATAGATTTTCGATCTATGTTGAAACAATGAGCCACGTCATTGATTATGAGCCTTCCTATTATGAGGAGGCATCTAGTCAGCATGTATGGAGAGATTCCATATATACACTAGCAAATTTGGGTCATTTTGTGATGGTTATTTCGACATTATTGCAATGTTATGTCGTTGATATTGCGACGAATCTTGAGTCTATGAAACGTCATTTTATGGCACGTGGAAATTTTGATGAACTTGAATTAACTTTGCAAGAGAGACGACCCTAGGTCACTTCTCACAATTGCGACAAAAAAAGAAATATCATCGCCAATATGACAATATAGGAAAACTAAGTGAAACCAACAGTTCATCTCAATTGTAAAGACCATTGCGACGAAAATTTTCATTGTCTATATAGAAAATGCGTCACAACAATTTTTATTGTCGTCTCACTTGCGACGACAACATTTTTTGTTTTATATAGCGAATTCGTCACAGGAACGACAACATTTCTTTGTTTATATAGAAAATGCATCGCAACAATTTTTGTTGTCATCCCATTTGCGACGACAACTTTTTTTTGTTTATATAGCAAATGCGTCTCAGGAACGACAACATTTTTTTGTTTATATAGAAAATGCGTCGATGCAAATTTATTGTCGTCTCACTTGCAATGAAAACTTTTTTTGTTTATATAGCGAATGCGTCGTAGGAACAATAACATTTGTTTTTGGTTATATAGTGAATTCGTCGCAGGTATATTAGTGTCGTCGAAATTGCGACGCAAAATATTTATTTAAAAAAAWAWATATATAWATATTATTTTAGGTGGAAATATTAATATTAATATTACCATATTAATAACTATCAATAGAAAACATTGACATTATTTATTATTTATATTAATAACTTCTTTTGCATGGGGACTTGGTGTTTTTTCCAACAACCAAGCAAAATGTTATGCACTTTGGAAAGGATTGAAAATTTCTAAAGGTTCATGTGCTCAATTGTTGGTTGTAGTGAGAGATTCAAATACAATCATTAACCATATGGAATTCATTATGCGCCAAAATAGTCTCACTCAAGGTTACAAGGTTAAATATAAAATAAATAATGCAATATAGAATATGAAATACTCAAAGAAAATGTGTCTAAACTGGAATATGTGCTCGGGTGGTACAACAACTATTTGATAATACGTATTTCAATATGTCAATGACGATGTATGGCTTTGATGTAAGAGTTTCACATGGTGTATTTTACAAATACAAAAAACAATACTAAGACTCTAACACAACACTAATGACCTTCACTCAAATAGTTAAATAGTAATTAGGCCTTCCAAATGCTTCAATGTATGGTTATGCAACCCACCATAGAAAACACATGAAGGAATGAGAGGCACTATGATTCCACTATAGGGGAATATGAAAGGGGACCTATGGGAAAATAAGTCCTCTATCTCCAAGGTCATTCTCAGAACTCATATTCTTCTACAATGTGCCTTAAATGAAGCCATATACCTTCTTTAACTTATCAACCAGTCCTTGAATCTATGTAAGAGGTTGGTGGGGAAAGTCTTTTCACATAATAATGGGAGCATGGTTGAGTACAATATGCATGCCATGGGAAGTGTAAGAGTCCTACATTCCTCTAGTTATAGGTAATGTCATCCATCATTTCCACCAATGATATCATTGTCATTGACTCTAACATTGTGGGAAGCACTCTAACATTAATTCTCTACACATTTCATGTTGTATTCTCCATTTCTAACACATACCAATTTGGAAATTAACCAAAATCAACATCAAGAAGAGAAAAATTGTAGACTTTGGATGAAATATAGTGCTTGTAGGTGATCATATAAGATAGGGAAGATAATAATTCATCATTCACTATCCATTATATACTATGTATATCCTTGAGAGACAAATATAGTTCTTTTAGTAAATTATTAGAAAGAATACAATAGATCAAGCTCTTTCTATCCACGCTAAAGAGAACTAGAGAGAATAATATATCTAAGGGACCATGAAGTACATAAAGTGAATATATTCCTTATGTTTCATGTTGTAGTGGAAGAGATTTCCTTATCTATCGCAAGATGAATAAGATTCTTGTAATGCTTTGTGTTGAGAAGGTTAGGTAAGAATGTGAG
>ML781523.1:879713-900736 GCA_009831015.1 Picea engelmannii | reverse complement strand
GAATATTTCAAATCAAATGCACTTGAGGAGCTAGATTAGGATTATTACTATAGAAGAAGGTCTAGATTACTCATAGAGGTCAACACAAACTATCGTAAATTAGACTTAAAGGACAATGGCCAAAGAAGGAAAATGGTATGAGAAGGACAAACACTAGATTGTTCCCTCATCTTCCTTGTCAATAAGTTTTTGGGGACCAAAACCTCTCAATTGGAGAGGTGTGATTCAAAATGGAAAACCTAGTTTCGCAAACGTCGCAATTGCGACATACATTTTCACAAACGTGGCCAGAGCGATGTTAACGTGGCAAGACCGACGTTAACGTGGCAATTGCGACATACATCTTCACAAACGTATTAAGAGAGACGTTCTAGTGGAAAACGTGGCAAGAGCGATGTTAACGTGGCAAGAGCGACGTTAACGTCGCAATTGCGACATACATCTTCACAAACGTGGCAAGAGTGGCGTTCTAGTGGAAAACGTGGCAAGAGCGACGTTCCAGTGGAAAACGTTGCAAGAGCGACGTTAACGTCGCAATTGCGACATACATCTTCACAAACGTGGCAAGAGCGACATTAACGTCGCAAGAGTGGCGTTCCAGTGGAAAACGTGGCAAGAGCGACATTCCAGTGGAAAACGTGGCAATAGCGACGTTAACGTCGCAAGACCGACGTTAACGTCGCAAGAGAGACGTTATCGGGCAACATGAAATTTTTTTTTAATAAATTTCCTCTATTTTGCGACAATATGGACAATTTTGTCCATAACGCCGCAAATAAAACGTCGGAATTTTTACAATATGTAGTAGTGAGTGCCTTTCGTTGTGTGGGATAACTTTGAAGGACTTCGAGGGCTGACATCGCGGAAGGTTCTTGGGCCAGATCTTCAACAATGTTATAGTTCTGGGCAGCACGAGCATGAGGATTGAAAGTCGATTTACAAATGATGCCCTTTGGAGGGGGGCAAAGAACTGTTTCAAGGCTCGGTCGTTCGATATGAAGAGGACCATTGGTAGGTGGAGTCGTGGGAGATGGTTGGACCAATGAAGGAGGTATAACATCAACCTTCTCTTTAGAGGGAGAATAATCTTTGGCTCGAGTGGTAAGTGCGATGTCATTCTTCTTTTAATCACCAGTACACATTAATACATAGGATGTAGTGGAAGGGGAAGGTTGGTCATGAATGACCAATTGGGCCTGTTGTTGAGAGGGGAAGGGTTGGGACAAAACATCCGAAGTGGGTGGTTTCGGGACCCCTTGAAGGAACTTAGTAACCTCGGCACATCTTGGAAAATCCTTCGTGCAGTGATCATCACCACAGATAAGACAAGGGTATCGAGGTCTGTGCTTATCCCTATTGCCAATAGGTGGAGTTTTGGTTCTCTATGCTTGTGAAGTATTTTTGTCCTCCTTATTCTTACCCTTTCCCTTTATGGATTTGTTTTTACCGGCTGGGGTAGATTGAACCGCATTTACCATACAAGTCTTGCCGGTGAGAGGGGTAGGAGATGGAGCATTTTGAACATTAGAATAAATGGTTTTGGGTTCATTGCTCGAGGTGGAATGTGGTTGGGCATGGAAAGTACCAATCACACCGTCGGCTGCATGAGAAGCAGTTGGAGTAGTTGAAGTGGCGGAAGTGTAAGGACGAGGTGCATCAGGGAGTAAGTCATAAAGAGTACCCGTTTGTGAGTAAACGAGGTCAAGGTATTGAGCAAGACTAATACCCTGTTCTTTCATGACAACCCCACCCATGGAGATGTCAAAACCAATGTCATTCACAAAGGATTTTGTGAACCACTCTGCCAACAACTGATCAGGAAGTTCGAGTTTGATGAGACGTCGTCTTCGTCGCCACTCATGAATGTGATCGGAGATATGAGTGGCTTTGTTTTGTTTGAAGGAACTCAAAATCTTAGTCCTTGTTTCATAACGGATCGGTAACTGGTAGTGGGTGAGGAAATCCATAGCTAGGGTGTTGAAGTCGGTGAAGAAACCATGTGGTAATTTTATATACCACTTTGCAGCAGAACCTGTGAGAGTTCATTGAAAAAGGCGTAAATGAATAGAGTCATCCATCAAGGAGTTGGATGAGCACCAGAGGTGAAAATTCATGACATGATTGTTAGGGTCCTCTCCCGCTTTTCCATCGAATTTAGGGATGTCAGACGGTAGCTTGGCTAGTATAGCAGGCCATTGGGGAGAGTGACAGATCAGATCGTTTAAAATCCTCGACAGATCTGAGAGGTCCAAAGTGGCTAAGAAGGGTAATTGTCTATTCACATGCAGGTACTGGTGGCTTTGGGGAAGGAGTCTCGTCGGCAAACCAGTGGAACCATAAGCAGTCTGCATATAATGCGAAGACCCAGGCAAATTTGGTGGTTGTTGTGGAGGAAAGTAGCTCATGGGATTGTATCCTTGAACAGGGACGTGAGGTTGAGAATTCGGGCCCCAAATAGGATTAGATGTACCTGAATATGGTTGGCCTATACTAGGGGGTATAGAGGGTGTAGTTGGAGGCTATTTCCCCCTAGTCGATTGAGGATTATGTTGTATCATATGGTTCCAATACTAGGCCAAGGACGAAGGTATGTTTTGTCCATAGGGTGGGGTCAGTGGGGGTTCTGCTCCGATCGAATATTGTGTTCCAATTGGGATTTGTGTTCCAATTGGGATTTGCGTTCCAATAAGAATTTTCCCTACAAGGGGGGGTCGAGTCAAACCTCCTTGGTGAAATTGTCCACAAACAAGAATCTGGTAATTTGGTGTGAATGATGAAATGGTGCCACTAGGATTGGTGTCACTGATAGAGGATGGAAAAGGTCCTCCGAAAGGGGGTTGAGGAAGTGTTGGAATGAAACCAGGAGGAGAGTGCCCAGAAGAAGAGGGACCACCAGGAGTTTTGAATGGGGTTTGCGTAGGAGTGGGAATAGAAGCATTCAACGCATGGTATCCGAGTGGAAGTGTCAGGATGAAACTGGGCGAAAGTGGCGTGCCAATGGGGAATTGACTAGCCATGGTAATCTCGGTGTGAATATTCATAGTATCTATGTAATGGACCATTTGTAAAGGGAGGGTCAAGATGTGGTCAGCTCACGGAGTGTCTATTCCAGGAAAATAATATGCAGTAGTAAAAGGTACTACGTCTAGATCAGAGGTTTTGGGTAACTCAGGCCCTACAGTTATATCAACGTCTGCTCCAGAGCCAAAGAGATCCTGTCTAAAAACGCCAGTGGCCCAAAAAGGATTTTGACCCTCAGGTCCTAGAAATGGTCCAGTTGGTGATCCGGAAGACTCAACAACTAGTTCACTAGAAGGGGTTAGTCGCATAATACATCTCTCAGATGTGGGGTGAAGTTGAAAGTCCTCCCGAGAATTGGAAATTCGGAATCGTTCTAGAGAGTCAGTTCTCTCCAGCTCTGGAGTGGTGACGTCTTGGACTTCACTCTGTTGAGGAGATCCCTCTGGTGGGTTGGTAGGCAAGGGTTGAGATCCTTCCAGATTGTTTGGAGGTAAACCCTGCATTCTATGTGAACGACGTGGAGGGTCAATTGTGAACGAATTAAAAAACTAGCGAAGAGAACCCTATGGTCAACTTGGGTGAACAAACAGCATGCGCTAGTAAAAAATCTAGGAAACAACACCAAGCAAACAAGACCTTCTAATTCTGAAGTTACTAGTTGGTGATGAAATCCAATGTCACAACAACGATATGAGAAGGGGTTGGGCTAGGTTGGAAAAGTTACGCTGACGACCTGCTTAACGGACTTACACCCTGGTGCAAGCTCCCACACATAATTGTGGGTATACCCTCCAAGGAGCCCGAGTGAGTTTGGCCAACGTCGATTCCAGGTACCGTGAATACTTGCCCCTTCACAGTCACCTTATGTAAGACCCTAAGCAGATAGGCCATTAAGTTTACCACTGACAACAATAAAGCCTGGGGGGATAGTCGATAGTCTGATCCACACGCAAGGGCAGGGTATCTAGCCCAAAATCAACTTGAGAGGCTTCCACTCATCATTGTGGGTATACCTTCAAGTGACCCCCGTAATATGTGCAATCTCTACACCGATATCAACAAAGCAGGGTGAGTAACTCTGTCAATATCAATGCGACCTCGGGTTTGACCCTTGTGTGAGAAGGGTTTCCTAGGACAAAATGTTGCAAATGGAATTTGACACTCCGTAACACAAGATGCTATTTTGTGTTCTGTGCTTTGGAGAGTGTATCTCTCTGCCTATTCCAAAGCTCTAGACTAGCTAATTGTTGGTGTAATAGAGTCCTAGAAAAGAGTTACTAGTTAAATTTTAAAATTGCGCAATATTATTAAAGGTTGTTGTTACTCAAAGGAAACAGAAATGAAACCGATGTTGTATGAGACTCTGACCCAACAATGCATAGATAGGAATGAAAAATATCAATTCTTGTTCGATGAATCCTATTTACAGGAGGGAAAGAGGAGTTTTCTGGAATAATCTTGAACTACGATATACAATCTTCTTTAAAATGCAATATCAACGAATCATGTAACAATGACAATTCTCTATTTGTTCTATTTCAACAATTAATTTCCAATATTTTCAAGATGAAAATGTTTTTAAAAAGAAAAAAAAAAATTACTTTTCAAAAATAACCACACCATGGTGGTGAAACTAAGGAATACCAATAACTAACAAAAAACAATAAACAAAACCCAAACCAATCTTTCAATGGAGACAAAAATGATAAGCAGGCAAGACTAGTCTTTTCAACTGCATGAGAACAACGATTTTCCAAGTAATGAGCATATGAGAAAGACAAACAATCCCAACTTTCAAACCAATCACCGTCTCCTAACAAAACAAGTACTCAGATTCCAAGATCAGAGATTATATCCTTGCGAAGAAAAGGTCAAGAGATGACAATTGAGAAAAAGAATGAACAAGAAGAGTCTTTGATTTTCGAAGACTGATTGTTCACAAAATCTAAAGTCAAGAAACAATCAACCAGTGGCCCAAGAAGTTATTTTCAGACACACATACAGATCTGGGCATCTGAGCATACAAAAACCTTAATTCCAAAAATTTTAAAAATGGGTTCGCAGGCTATCAGTAATGTATAGTGCGAGAATGGAGCATTCTTGCAAGATGGTCACAAGCAGGGTGCGAGAATCTCGCACTGGACTGAAAGGTAGAGTGCAAACTCAAGGGGTTCTCGTAGGCCACAGAGGGGTTCAATGCGAGAAGGCCTAAAACTAGGCAAAATTTTGGAAAAAGACAAAAATTTTGAAGGGACTTATGGACCCAAAGAGTTTGTCAGGGTCTCTTGAAGACTCAGAGATTGATAGAAATGAAGAAAGGTAAGGCAAGAGAAAATGGCCAAGGAAAAACACCAAAAACCACTAAAAAATGGGTTGCATCCCTAGCGGAGTCGCCAATTTTGTTATCGGACTAATCGGTAGGTGCGGACACTAATAGATCTCCCTAGATCCACCTAGATTTAGAACAAAATAGGACAAGACATGACTCTTTCCCTAAGTTACGATCATTGAATTAGCTAGTAAGGAGGAATAAGTGACATACCTTTGTATCGCTCCCTTAAGTCTTTGTTGCTCCTGCTTCACTCTGGTGCTCTCGTGAGGTCAAAACCAAGAAAACACAAACCAACCAAAGTGAAGATAGAAAAATGTATTCAATCGTCAACTTATGCATATGATCAAGGAATTACACAATAAAGTAAGAATGACTTTATGGGAAAAGGACATGTCGTTGTATCATATTAATTGAAAGTAGAAGATACAAMYTRATCACCTTGATGTCRCAAGCTTCCTTTCRGTGAMTCTYRSTTCCAACACACACACTTKCTCTGTACTTGCATGAAGAAGATCCAATTCCTCTTGATAGACCAACTAGAGTCTCCAAGCTTCTGTTCAAGCAGGGTTCTTCACACAATTCCTTCACCAATTCTTCAATTAATCTTGCTTAACCTTTTCCATGAGAATCCTTTCAATATATAAGAGACGGTGAGATTGTTACATGGATGAGAATGATCCCACCAAACCAGAGAAGCTAGTAAAATCACAACCATACAAATGCCAGCTCATTTTCTAGAAGATTCCCTTCTAGAACCCTCGAGACTTCTTCTCTTTTCCAATCTTAAAAACAAGTTTGCACCCTTTGTATAGAGAAACCTGTGAGAATTTCGCACCCTAGATGAAGGTGGCCTATGAGAATGGGTCATTCTCGCACCCTAGGCCATATGTAGCCTGCGAACTCACTTTGAAAATATGTTTTCTGGAAGGAGATAAATGCCACTTTTCTCAGGAGAAAGTTCTTGTTGGGAGCCTGAGTACACCGTTGTTAATACATCACCAAGATGACCAAAATCATGTGTAACACTAATCTACTCAAGAAAAATTATCTAATGAACAAACCCTACTAAGCAAATTGAAACTAGGTAACCTAAGTACTTTTGGGCCAAGGATCGATGGATAGTTCTAAGAAAACAAGTAAAAACCCTATGTAAAGCAAACTAGTTCATAACAATAAGCAAAAACAACTATCTAAGCATATCAATAACCAAATGACAAAACCAAACTATTTTAACTTGCCAACCTAGATTCAATGAGAAACTACCCTATGAAATCAAGTAAATAAACAAGCAAGCAAAGACACCTAACTAAACTACTAAAGCAAGTAAACAAGTAAGCAAAGACAACTATCTAACCTACTAAAGCAATATACAAATAAGCAAAGACAACTGATGGGTGTTCTATATGCACTAAAAACACAGTAAAAACCCTCAATTAAATTGTCAACCCAGGGCAAGTAAACTTAGAGTTGTAGCAAAATATATGCCAAAGGTAGAAGGGCTGGTAGGAGTCTAAACTAACTAATAAAGGTATCTATCTAAGGCTAATCTACTCAAGAAAAAATATCTAATGAGAAAACCCTACTAAGAAACTTGAAACTAGATAACCTAAGTACTTTTGGGCCAAGGATCGATGGATACTTCTAAGAAAACAAGTAAAAACCCTACTTGAAGCAAACTATTTCATAACAATAAGAAAAAGAAACTATTTAAGCATAATAATAAGCAAATGACAAAATCAAACTATTTTAACTTGCCAACCTACATTCAATGAGAAACTACCCTATGAAAGCAAGTAAATAAACAAGCAAGCAAAGACACCTAACTAACCTACTAAAGCAAGTAAACAAGTAGGAAAAGAGAACTATCTAACCTACTAAAGCAATAGACAAGTAATCAAAGACAACTAACTAACCTACTAAAGAAAATAGACAAGTAATCAAAGACAACTAACTAACCTACTAAAGCAAATAGACAACTAACTACTGCAAGAAATCAAATTAAAACTTCTCATTGAACAACTATCTAGCCTAATAGGCAAGTGGACTAAATGCTCAATGCAAAACTATTTCTAATGCATGAAAGGAAATCTATTTTATTGAAAGAAAGAAGAACTACCAACTAATGCTTAATCTATGATAAGTAAACTACTATCTAATCTATCAAAGAAAAATCTATCTATCCTACAGCAACAATAAAACTTTATTCTAATCTATGAAAGCAATAAACTATATCTATGAAAGAAAGAAAACTATTTCTTAATCTATGAAAACAGGAAAACTATCTTTTAACCTATGACAATTCATATATAATTATGGTGGTTGTGTCAATGTCTTCAGTGTTGGATGATATCTCGATGGCACTTGAAAACAAAGGACAATTCAAGCAGTATAAGCTCAACATTAATCTCAATGGAAAAGTGAAAGGTATGGATTAAACAATCCAATGAGAATTTAGCCATGACAAAACAATGATAGATACCCTACATATTCATGTATAAACCATCAACAACATAATGAGATCATCATTATACTTCTATTCTACATAAGCAAAATTCATACTTAAACTCAATCATTAACTAATAGCTACAATTGCAATTTAATTCTAGGAAAGGAAATTACATAAATGAAACTATGCTATATCTATTCTAATAATTCAAAGTTCAAACTACAATAAGAAAGTTCTTGAAAACATAAATTAAACTATGATATTGAAAAGAAAACTAACAACTACATTAACCAACAACTAATTAAGCAAGATATATATAAAAAATGAGATAAGCAAGCTATAATTAAAAACTAGAATTAATTCTATCCATTCATCAAATCCTTGTCGAAGAGAACCCAAATTAAAACTCTGATCTACTCTAATTAAAACTTTGTTTTGAACTTGACTATAAAATCATAAATCAAAGCATAATCTAAAATCTAATTTCACACGAGGTTAGTATAGAGACTTGCAAGTATGTTCCTAATCTACAAGATCAATGCATGCTAACACATCTCATCATTCTAACCTGCAAAAGAGAATCAAAACAATTAAACTACAACAAACTAGTTAACACAATAAAAATATGCATGTACAGAAAATAAAGAGAACAATTAAATTATGAAATGCATAAACAAACATGAAGACAGTTACTAGAATACTGGTGGGCCCCCCAGCAAGTTATGGTCACTCTCTAAAAGCACACCACGAACTCAACAGGTCAAATTCACCATAAAAACTCAAAAACATGGTTCTGGCATAATCTGGCAATGTAAAAACTCAAAACAGAGTAAAAATGAGTTTGTCTCCAATACACTGGTTCTTATACTTGCTTAACAATAATATAACCATCATAGTGGTATTTATAAGCTTACAGACCAAGTGGTCGACCACAGGAGGGTCGAACCACTTCTAAATTCGGCAAATTACAACAAATGATACCCTAACTGATCAAATAGAGCGAGCCAATAATCGCCCTCTTGAACAACTAAAACTAAGTTGTCGGGAACCCAGTAGTTGGAGGGGGAAAGCATGAACAAAACCCATGTTCCCAATTCGCCCATCACTGGCCTCTAATACCATAACCGCCAAGTCGCCCTCCGTTTTTGTGCAATACGCAATGTTTGACAAAGTGTCGGATCAAGTTCTGGAATGAGTACTGGAATGAGTGTCGAATCAAGTGCCGGAAGCAGAAACGTGGTGCATTTTTGCCCTGTAACACCAGAAAAATGTGAATTAGATCTTGGTAATCATAAAACATGACGAATTATACTCAATATAATCATTAAACATGAATTACACATACCTTATGTCAATCATACCGTTTTATCATAAAATTCTTCAAAAATCTCTTTTAAAATATGAAAAACACATATGTACATGCGGCAAAAGTGTATAATAACCGTCATAAAAGTGATCATATCTCGGGCCCAACATTACCCCCACACTTACGATTTTGCAGGTCTCGCTGCAAACAAAAATAATTTACCCCTCGTGACTAGGCTTGTTGAGGAGGATCAGCTTTGGAAGCTTCCCCTTCTTGTTGTGAAGACTTACCCTTATGCCTCTTGTATTGCTTTAGGTGTGCTCTGAGGCTACGGTTATATTTGGTCATCTCATCAACCAATCATTGAAGAGAGTTAACCTTTGTTTGAAGGACTGCATTGTCATGATGAAGGTGTGTATCTATTGTCTTCCTTTCCTCCAACTATTGGAGAAGCTGATGGTTTTCCTTTTGTATCTCCTCTATGGTTTGGGCAGAATCAGTGATCTCCAAGGAAGGCTTAGATCCTTTGAGGGATGTGGACAATCTATCAGTTTTAGGATATAGAGTGGGCATGGGTGAAGTTGGAGTGATGGGATATTGGTAAGGTGAGGTAGGTTCTGATTTTGTTTTCCTTAGTGGCTCTAATCCATCCGCAAAAACTTCCTTAGGTTTCTTATGAGGGCTCTCAAGGTCGTAGGACACTTGGATAGGATCTGAAGCAGGTGGAGGTTTTTCATAAGGCTTGGATCTTGTGCTTTAGGTACTCTTCTGAAAGGTTCCTTTACCCAATCTATTGGCTCCCCTCTTGTTTGTGGGAATGATGGGAAAGTCTTGTTGCATTACTTCTTGGATCTTTTTAGGTGTAGGATCAAGAGGGAGTGAAGGCATTGGGGGGTTAACAATAGTCTTATTTTGGTCTTTTCTCTTGGTCTTTTTACCCAATGAAGAAGGTGGGATATCAACAAGATTTTGGTATTGTTCTAGCAAAGAGAGTGCTTGTGCAAAGGTGTTTGGAGTTCTTGGAGAGAGAGGCTTGGATGGAGAGATAGTTTTTAGGCTAAGTGGATTTTTGTCAGTCTTAACTGTCAAGTGAGGGTTTGCAAACTGGTAGATAAAGGCATCCCAATTTTGCCCCTGTTTCTCTAGTTCGACAAGAACAAGGAGTTTGATCAAGCCATGGTGGAAGAGACTATTGTGGGGGTTAGTCACATTTTTCCTCACTTGAGAGGACATCTTCTCCAAGCTTTTGAGAAAATAGAAGGGAAAGTTCAAGGGTTTGTTGAACAAAAAATGAGCCAGCAATCTAAAATGACAAGCTTTGAAAGTAGATTATCTACCTTCACATGTAATTAACCTTGTGATGACGATAAGGGGATTGATCAATTCTTCCTTTATCCACTCCTTAGCATACCCTTTTTCTCCTAAAATGCTCTCGAATTCGGGCTTAAACACCCTGTTATAACTTGAGTGTGGAAATTGGTGGTTTTTGAACCATCTATCTCCCATTCTTGGGAGCTTCGTGGCAACAACAATGGACTCTTCTGAAACTTCAAAGGTAAGAGACCCTACATGTGTTGTCTTACCATCGAAACTGATTGCAAATTTCATGGAGAGGTCATCATCGTGGCCCTGCAAGCTAGACAGAAATGGCCCCCATCCTATGCACAAAAACACTTCTCTCCACTGTGCAACTTCGGGAATGGAAAACAAGTCTGCATAGGAGGAAGGTTTGTATCTCTTGGGCATTGTGACATAAGCGAAATTTACCAAGAAAGGGCGTAATCAAGCCAAACAGTGGCACGAATTAAGAACAAGCCGAATGTGTTTTGAACAGGGGACGAAATGGCAGAGGTTGGGTGTTATTTCTTAACGCAGGGGAGAGAAAATGGTAAGGGAAAATGAGATAATAGAGTGCCCATCCCAATTTTGAATGCATCTATAGTGGAGTAGGTTACCCACATGTGTGCACGAGCTGCCATGTGTGGGAATTTTCGAATTCAAAGGCTCATTTTTGGAGCAATGCAATGATGCATGGGTAGATCAATGTCCAAGTCTTTTGACTTGGACATTTGATCATAAACATATGAAGCATATTTAATCAATGCCTGCAACTAATTCAATTGAATGTAATTGATTTCCAGTTACCTGGAATCTAGGACAGTTACTGGTGTGCAATTCACATGGCACTTTGTTCGACACCTTATATGGCATCTCATACGACACTTCATACGGTACTTCATCTGGTACCTCTGTGTTAAGTGCATTTTCACCTCTTATAATGGATAGCCTACAAATTTGAAGTGTTTTTGGCAAACACAGTAGTTAATGAGAAGAGGCAGAATGCTCCATTATCACTCAATCTTCTTGCATATGACATATAATGTCAAAAACCTACAATGAACAAGTTATAGAAAGAATACAAATGTATTGTCAAACCTACAATATGCAACTTGTAATGAAACGATAAACTGGTAAAGAGTGGTCTGTTAAGTATGTTTTCAGTAATTTATAGCACACATGATTTAAGCATTTCAAAAATAACATGACTATCAACGTAATAGCCTGTATCATAGAAATAATACAAAAATTCTTGCAAATATCTACTTCTCTAGGAAATGATCATGTGTCATCTCATGAACCCCTCCCTAACACCTAAGTATTGTGACACCTCACAATCAAAAGTATAGGAAACTAGTCAGTATCCCCCAATAGCCAAAGATTTATAGTATGTCAAGTGTAAAGATAAAATTTCACAGCTTGGTCTGACGAGACAGTTAGAAGATGGCCCCACCTATAGGATAAGAGATCCTATATATAGATAAGAAGAGGTAGGCAAGAGAGTTTCCAGATAGTATTAGAGTTATTCCCCAATGGAAAGTGTATGAGATTAATTAACCTTAGCCTAACCACACATATTTCATGTCATCTTTGTCTGCAAGTAATGCCGTACATCAGGACAAGTTTAAATTTATTATTTATTTATTTTCAGATTATCATCCTCGCTAGGTAGAATGCCCCGCTTCCAGCAATCTTGTTCAGTACTCCGACAATTTACCTAGTCATACCACAGGTCGGTACCCACTGCCAGTAGACCTGTTCAGTATCCCAATAGGTTAGCCTCTTAAAACCTCAGAGACTGGCCCTCCATCCTTTAAGATTTTAGTATAATATTTCTTATGCAAGAAGATGGGGGAACAACTCTGAAAACAACTTTTTCTTTCTCTTTTTTTTTCAATTGGGATGGTATTTATGTTAGAGGATGACCTTCTGTTATATTACTTAGTGATTCTCTCGATGTAAGGGATACTTAAGCAGACATGGCCTATCTAAAGATATGATATAATCAAGCTATTTAATTTTTACAGCTCCATTGTCATATACAGTGTCTACCTCGTAAGGGCCCAACCAACAGGTGGTAAGTTTGTCTTTGAAGGTTTTGAATCGGGAATCAAACAATAGAGCCCAATCACCAGGTTGGAAGTGCTTATTCTTGATAAACTTGTCATGCCACTTGCTCCTTTGGTTTTGGACTAATATTGTCCATTGGATGGCATCTTGCCTGATTTCATCCAACTCATTCAATTGTAGGGCTTGTTGCTTCTAAGCCTCATCCATTTTCAATCCTAATTCTGCGGCAATACGGAAGTTCCTTACTTGGAATTCTATAGGTAAAAGTACTTGTTTCCCGTACACTAGCTCATAAGGGGTATGCCCAGTGGTATTCCTCCAGGTAGTCTGGTATGCCCACAAAGCCTCTGGGAGTCTATCAAGCCAATCCCGGTGATGTAATTGAACAATCTTGGTCAATATGGCTTCCAGAACTTTGTTTGTAGATTCTACATGATCATTGGCTTGCAGGTGGTATGGAGAATATTTACAATGTTTAATGTCATATTTCTCTGTTAGCTCTTTCATCAGCTTAGAAGTGAATTGAGTTCCTTGGTCAGTAACAATTTCATGAGGGACACTAAAGAGGGTAAATATGTCTTCATAGATAAATTCGACAACAGACTTCTCTGTAGCCCTGAATAGGTCTTTTCCCTCTACCCATTTGGTGACATAGTCCATACAAACCAAAATATAGTTCTTCCTACGGGACATGGGTGAAATTGGTCCTACAAAGTCGAGGGCCCATTTTTTGAAGGGTTATATCATAAATTGGGCCCGCAAAGGAATTTATTCAAATAAAGTAGGTCTTCCTATCCTTTGGAAACTATCACAACTTCTCACATATTTGGCAGCATCTTTGAAAATGCTAGGCCAATAGTAACATGAATGTAACACCTTATATTTTTTACATTTGTCAGAAAAATGACCACCACATGGTCCATCATGACAACTTCGTAGTATTTCAAGTACCTCATCCTCTTGAACATATCTATGAATAATCAAATCAGGACCTGTGCGAAAAAGATCATGACCAACCCAAGAGTAATGAGCATTCTTTGTAATAATTTTCCACTTTTCATGAGGTGACAAATGATACGGTAACTTCCTGGTAGCCAGATAGTTTTCCATGTCTGCAAACCATGGGGTATTGACATAAAGGGAAAAGAGGTGCTCATCTGGGAAGCTATCATCTACCAAGATATCATCATCCTCATTTTTTATTCGGGAAAGAAAGTCAGCTACTACATTATCCTTTCCAGGTCACTCAAGCACAGTGATGTTAAATTCTTGCAATAACAGAGGCCACCTGGTCACCTAGCCATTAGTTATAGGTTTATTCATGAGGAACATAATGGTGGAATGATCGGTATGTACAAATACCTCATAACCTGTAATGTAATGACGAAACTTGTTAATAGCATGAACAACTTCCAAGAATTCTTTCTCAGTAACCGTATAGTTTAACTCGAAAGGGGACAAGTTCTTTCTCACAAAATAAATGGCATAGGACTGTTGGTCCTCTTTCTGCCCTAATACCCCTCCTATTGGGGTGTCAGAGGCATCAGTGGATATATAAAATGGGAGAGTGCAATTGGGCCCTCTAATAACTAGTGCCATGGACAGCTTAGCTTTCAGGGTTTCAAAGGCATTTTGACAATGCTTAGTCCAAACAAAATCAACATTTTTTATCAATAATCCAAACATAGGTGCAACAATCTTTGTAAAATTTTCAATAAACATTCGGTAATATCTGGCATGTCCAAGAAAGCTTCTCACCTCTTTCTGAGTCTTGGGGGGTGGAATTCTGATGATGACCTCAATATTTGCAGGATCAACTTTTATCCCTTCAGATGAAACATGATGTCCTAGAACCACTCCTTCCGTTAACAACATTTTTCATTTTGCATGGCTTAGAGATAGGTTCATTTATTGGCATCTAATGAGGAGTTTTTCTAAGTTGTCTAAGGATTCCTGGTAAGTGTTTCCATAGACTGTGAAGTCATCCATGTAGACCTCCACACAATCATGAAAAATATCAGCAAATATCCCTAATACTTCTTGTTGAAATGTGGCAGGAGCATTACACAATCCAAATGGTAAGACCCTATAGGCATAGGTTCCCCAAGGACACGTAAAGGTAGTCTTTTCCTGGTCCTCGGGTTCTATAAGAATCTGGTTGTACCCATTGTACCCATATAGAAAGGAGAAATACTTATTTCCAGACAAGGTATCTAGAACTTGGTCAATGAAAGGGAGAGGAAAGTAGTCTTTCAGAGTGGCCTTGTTGATCTCCTGGAAATCAACACAAAATCTCCATTTCCTGGTCACTTTATTTGGAACCACTACAAGTGGGGATACCCACTTGCTTTTGGAGATGGGATAGATAAATCCGACATTTAACAACTTTTGGATCTCCTCCTTGACTATGTCTGTAAGTGATGGGTTCATCCTTCTATGGGATTGCCTAACAGGTGTTACTTCCCCCTGGGTATATATGTGATGGATTGTCACATACCCACTACCTCAATCAAATTTTTCTGGTCTTCTGCTGAATCAGAGCCCCCGAATTACCTACGGAGGTCTAGCTCAAGCTAGCTCTTTCTCTCTCCCCATTCCTATGTGGTCGTGGGTCATGGTCATAGTTCAAATAATCGCAGTGCCTCTTTATATTTCGTGCCTCGGCGCTACAGGGGTGTTGAATCGTTCGACTCTGCAACCGCCGAACCTCGACAGGGCTAGCGTCCGACCAATAGGGACAAATCCCAATAGGGCTAGAGAATAGCCAATGAGAACATGCCCCGTCGCACGGTTAAGTGGAGTACAGGTGGCAGAGGGGGAATGCGACATGGTAGTCAACAGGACAAGAGGGGGCCCCATTTCACAAGCCACACTATTCTGGACCCCCCCCCATTAAAGGCCGAATGGCAAGGGGGGTCCGGAATTCACCTGAGCACCATTGATCAAGGTGAATTAATCTCAACCATTTGAGAGTTTCACGTCCGATTCCGGACCCCCCCCCATCGCTAAAGGCATAAAAACAAGGGGGCTCTAGAATGAAACCTCAGCCGTAGATCTGGGCGGGTGGACTCTAGTCGTCCAGATCTGCTCGTTACTTACCTTAATGCGCATTCGTACCCTGGCTTAAATCCGTCATATCTTCATCACATATAACGGTCGTCACAAACCTTGATATCCTCCGAAATAATCTCGTTCATTCATCGGGTTTATCATCACGAGAGTTCAAACTCTCGATCACGGGACTTCCGAATTCTCGATCCATGGTTTCTCGATGCAATTAATCTCTCGACACGTAACCTCCGTAAATCGGGTGGTCCAGATCTGTCCCAGGATTTCCACCATGGAAAGTCCAGATCTCTCGTCACCAGGACTCCCGATCCCGTGATTACCGATTCCCCAAAATGGGTAATCTCATGACACGTGACCTCCATCAATCGGATGGTTCAAATCTAACTTGGGGTTTTCACAACGGAAAATCTCGAGCCCTCGTCATCAGGATTCCCAATTCCGCGATTCCTGATTTCCTGAAATGGCCAATCTTACGACACATGGCCTCCGTCATTCGGACAACTTAGATCTATTTCGGGGTTTTCACCATGGAAAATCCTGAACTCTCATCATCAGGATTCTTGATTCCGCGATTCCTAATTTCCCAAAATGGGTAATATTACGACACGTGGCCTCCGTCATTCGGACGGCTCAGAGCTATTCCATGGTTTTCACCCCTATACACTGGGGTCTTTAACCCTCGGGTAACTCTTGACAGATCCAACAGTTGTCGGGATTTTCCAAACGAGATCTGATGGCTCAGATTGGTTCCTACCCGTGCATTCTTCCACAACTCCCTGGACATGGAAAAATCAACGATCCAGATACTCCCATGGACCTTGGAGATCTACGGTCCCGAATTCTTCGTTGTCCACGAAGACACAGAAAACAAAGGGGTAAGGCATTTAACACCCTACTAACTCCTACCAATCTAACAATCATGCGTGACCACAGGATTCCCGATGGAATCTCGTCCATCAATTAATACTATTAGGGTTAAGGCACTTAACACCCCATCTTCTTCTTCCGATATGATGGTCGTGAGTGACCACAGATCTCCCGATGGAATCTCATCCATCGATTCGATACTTCATCGTTATGTTTCCATATCGGGTTTTCAATAGGATCGTTCCTTCTCGTGTAGGGTTACTAAGGCCTTACGCCTTCACATTCTCTTTCTCGGTTCTTGATGGGCTTTTCACGGAGGGTATCTCTATGGGGAGGTTCTTACCCAGGGTACTATCTGAGGCATATAAGGGTACCTTTCTCTGATGAATTAGACATGTGGTCTGAAATAGGTCAGTAAGCATATAAATAGCGATTTATGAAGACATAAGCCATACGTAGTGTTTCCATTATAAACATGCATCTACCAGTATTGATCAAAAACACCATACATACATTCTTACAATGAAATCATTCATAGTTTCACATCTTATGGGCATAATTATCAGAATAAACATATATATTTCAAGATGTCAGAGGAAAAAAACTTATCAGAAATAACACCAGGGGTTAAGAAACTGTTGAGAGGGGTTCTCGTTTCCACCCAACCGTAGGCTCAACGACTCCCAACGGATTTACCACTAGCCACCCCCAAGCTGAGACCACGATGTTGTGAGACTGCGTCTCTGTTTTCCAGTGACCAGGAGTGAAGGTTACTCTCCTTCCTCTCTGTTATAACTCACTCTGTGTATTTCCAGAGTTCTCTTCCTCCCCTCGCATCTATCCCCAATCGCTTCTACCCCATGCCTTATCCTCTTGCGAGGTTGCATGTGGCGCGATTTACCTCACACTGGTCAGTCATGAGGGCTCTACGGATGGGCGATTCACCTCCCCATCCCTCATTAATTCCTAAGGAGCCATCAACCTGCCAGCCTGTGAGACATTTAATTCGGGGCCAGCGAGCCTCTTTTGGTTCTACGGGCCAGTGAAGTCCAAATACGATATTAATTCTCGGTGGAAGTTAACGCCACCTTTCCAGGTGCCTTCCACCGCCATCGTGGTCTCTTTTTCTACACATCCCCTCTCAACATTCCTGCAATATAAATTCATAATGTTATTCACATTCATTGACCTTTTCCATAAGGTCCATTCACATCACATATTCACATTCATGAGTTTTCCACAGTTCTAGCCAGTCCAGTTATTTTTACAAACTGGGGGAAATAGGGTGTTACAATTCCCTCCCCCTTAAAGGAACATCATCCTCGATGTTCTTATATTTTAACATGATTTGTATGTACAGAAGTAAACAAAATCGGATATGCCTATCTCATGGCGTCCTCCATTTCCCATGTAGCCTCATCTGGGCCAAAATGTCTCCACTGCACCTTTACCTGTGCAATGGTTCGTTTCCGGAGTGGGGTTTCCTTTCTGTCCAATATGCATTGGGGTTCTGGTAGAAATTCCCCCTCCGGTTCCACCTGGATCACAGACCAGTCAATTATATGATTAGCATCATGTACATATTTCTTCAGTAATGAAACATGGAAAACATTATCTGCTTTTACTGTGGGAGGAAGTGCTAGCCGATAGGCTATAGGTCCCACTCTATCTAGAACCTCAAAGGGTCCACAATATCGGGGTGCCAACTTGGCACAAGCTCCCATTTTTAGGGAACTCTTTCTGGGCTTAATTCTGAGATATACATGGTCTCCCATTTTCAACTCTCTTGGAGTTCTCTTTTGATCAGCATAACTTTTCTGTCGGTTCTGAGTGACCTTAATATTTTGTTTTTTCTGTGTCACTTGTTGTTCCATTTCTTTCAACATGTCGGGTCCAAAAGAAATCCTATTTATAGGATTACTCCAGCTGACTGGAGTATTACACGGTCTACCATAGAGGACCTCGAAGGGACTCATCTTTAAGGAGGCTTGGTAGCCGTTGTTGTAGGCGAATTCTACCAATGGAAGGTAGTCTTCCCATTTCCTGGGTTGATGCATTACATGCATCCTTAACATATCCTCTAATATTTGATTAACTATTTCTGTCTATCCGTCGGTTTGAGGGTGATAGGCGGTTCTAAACAACAATTTGGTCTCCAAACCAGCCATTAGTTATTTCCAAAAATTGGAAGTAAATTTTGTGTCTCTGTCGGACACTATCTCTTTCGGCATATCGTGCAGTCTGAATACATCTTTCATGAATATCTGGGCGATATCTATCATCGTGTAGGTTGATTTGATGGGGATGAAATGAGAAGACTTGCTCAGTTTATCCACCACTACCATAATGGCGTCATTCTGCTTGGTTGAAGTTGACAATCCAGTGATAAAATCCATGGAGATGGTTTCCCATTTCCATTCTGGGATGGTTAAAGGGTGTAATAGTCCTGCTGGGTGTCGATGTTCTGCTTTAACCTGTTGGCACTCTATGCATTGGGCCAAATATTTGGCTATGTCTTTCTTCAATCCAGGCCAATAAATTTTTTTTCGGGTGGCAGTGATCATTTTCTGGTATCCTGGGTGACCAGTGTATCCATGGAGATGGTTTCCCATTTCCATTCTGGGATGGTTAAAGGGTGTAATAGTCCTGCTGGGTGTCGATGTTCTGCTTTAACCTATTGGCATTCTATGCATTAGGCCAAATATTTGGCTATGTCTTTCTTCAATCCAGGCCAATAAAATTGTTTTCGGGTGGCAGTGATCATTTTCTGGTATCCTGGGTGACCAGTGTATGGTCTTTTATGTAGTTCATCCATAATGAACCTCTTCAAGTCGTCACAATTTGGAATGTACAATCTATCTCTGTAAGTGAGTAGACCTCCTTCGGTCATCTGGTAGCCTTCATATTTTACTCCAGCGAGTTCCTGTTGTAGGTACAGGGTCACAGTCTGAACGAAGGGATCTATCTCTTGTGCATTTCTGACTCTGTTCTTGACATCTGTCTCGCAGGTACTCACCGCTGCCAAGTGAATTGTTTCCATGCTTCTTCTAAGGGAATCAACCACCCTATTTTCTTTCCCTTTGATGTGTTTGATTTCAAAATCAAATTCACTAAGGAGGGCCATCCATCTAAGCTTGTCTAGCATTGAGCTTTGGTTGGTCAAACAAATATCGCAATCCACAGAGATCTGTCATAAGTACAAATTTTCTTCCCAAGAGGTAATGCCTTCACATTTTCAAGGCATGCACTATGGCAGCCAGTTCTAGATCATGAGTCACATAGTTGACTTCATGTTCGTTCAATTTTTGGGATTCATAGAAGATCACACTTCCTTCCTGCATAAGGAGTCCATGGATGATTTTAGGGGCTAAATTTCGCTCATGGGATAATTTTCCATGGTTTTTACAAAAATGAGATTCGCTATTTTAAAAATGATTCACCCAAATTCTATAGGATAAAATTATTTTACCTTAAAAATCGCCAAAATTTTATGAAAATTATATAAAATCCTTATAAATTTGAGTATTTTTACAAAAATATTGCCAAACATTTATAGTTGGCATATGAAGGATTAGTAAGATTCGCCAAGGTTTCTACATTTTAAAACAAATTTCCATCCTTAAAATCATCCCTGATAAGGACTCCTTCGAGCCCTTCCTTACAGGCATCTGTGCACACAAGGAAGTCAGCTTCTGGGTTAGCGATTTTCAACACAGGTGCATGGGTTAGTAGATGTTTTAGGGTTTGAAATCTTTCTTCACATTGTTGAGTCCACAAGAATTTTGTCCCCTTCTTCTGGAGGGAAGTGATTGGACAACCAATCTTGGAGAATCCTTTTATAAATCTCCTATAGTATCCCGCTAATCCCATAAAGGATCTGATGTCTGAGACATCCTTTGGGGTAGGCCATTCCATGATAGACCTGATCTTGTCAAGATCTACTGCTACCCCTTCCTCGGATAGAACATGTCCCAAGTAGTGTATTTTCTTCTGAAAGAAGTCACATTTGTTGAATTTAGCATAGAGTTGATGTTCTCTTAGCAGTTGCAACACAAGTCTAAGATGCTCTTCATGTTCTTCTCTATGCTTAGAGTAGATTAATATGTCATCAATAAAAACTAGTGCAAATTTATCTAAGAATTTACTGAGTACATTGTTCATTAAGCACATGAAAGTGGCAGGGGCATTGGTTAATCCAAATGACACTACCACAAACTCATAGTGACCATACCGTGTCCGGAAAGTGGTTTTATGGATGTCTTCACCCTTGATTCGGACTTGATGGTATCCTGACCTCAATTCAATCTTTGAGAAAATAGACACACCCCCCTGTTAACTCCCAAAATAGCACCGGCATTTTGGTCAGGTTTTATGGTGGATATCATGGTTATCGGTAGCGTCCTCAAGTTACTTTTGAGTTTTTATAGCTGGGAAAAATTTTAGATTTTGGTTTGACTTAGAAATAATTTGGATTGTAAAGTCTTCTTTTTCAAAATTGATATTTTTACTTTCCACAGCTAACTTGTTTTCAAAGGTTCATTATGCGTTGTGGAAAGTGCCCACTTTCAACAGCT